>OU015772.1:17804431-17839572 GCA_907173295.1 Fagus sylvatica | reverse complement strand
TTCTCAAACATTTATAGCTTCTTTTGCGAACTCATTATTCCACATTTCCATCAAGTTCTTCTATGCATTTTGTCCTTCTTATAATGGCATTGTTGATATCCCATTTTGCTTTTAGAAAACATTTCTTCAAACATACAACAAAATAGAAAAAATCATAACTTGAGTCAAGAAGTCAACTGAATGTACGAAACATGCCTGATTATCCTAAATTAGAAATTAGGCCAAACCCGAGAGTTTTATCACGAAAATAAGGTTTGACCAAGTTTGAATAAAAACTCTGACCGTCCGATCAAAGCAAATTTTGGGCCAACACAAAGATATTTTAATTCCTTTTGAAATGAGTGGTCAACCGTAAAGATCATATGTAAATCGCACAAGATATCTAAAAAACATGGAAACTTTCACTAACACACACACAAAATTTGTTTGCTTAGTATGGAAAATTTTCACTTAAATTTGACTTCGGTCAATTCTTAGTCAGACGATCTCAGAATTGTGCGAGACAAATATTGTTAGGAAGTATGTGTGAGCTTTGTTTTGAAGGGTCTTGGACAACCAAAACCACCTAATAGAAAATATCACGTACAATAAAATCTCAAAACATGTGCAAACTGACACATTCTCCTGCTTGTAACTCCTCGAAACGAAGTTCGTTTCTCCCAAAACAAAGCACAAACAGAATTTGGTGTTGCAATATTTCCAAAAATATTTTTCTCACTCAATTCCAAGTTTGAAAAGGCCTCGAAACATACGCACCAACTTGCATCACGGTAAAACAAAAGTTCAAAAAGTTTGCTAGCTACCAACTTCCTAAGGACATATGCACAAACTTTTTTATCCAAACCTCTTATTGATGCAAAACTTAATACTGTTGGAAATATAATTGTATAAATTTTCGAACGACAACTCATTTGCATATTTGTGAGACTCGGAAGACTTCTAAAAAGGCCACAAGGTAAGAACAAAGTTGGAAACTGACCAAAATCCACGTGTATGGCTCATAAGATCTCATGTGGCCCTTATAAGCCGTTACATGAGCATCACACTATAGACACTAGACATTTTTTCCATTTTGCATTGATTACTAATTCAAGTCTCCGTACTCAATAAGGAATAATCTCAATACCCACCAATGAGAAGGCTCCAGCACTTGACCCATTTTATTTTATTTTATTTTATTTTATATTATTATTATTATTATTTTTGCAGATATTTAAGGATCGCTCAGTTAGGATCCACTCACAATTGGCATGATATTGCTCGCTTTGGGCCAAACCCTTAAAGTTTTGTCTTCACCCACACAACTTAAACTATATGGGCAAAACGTCTCATACCAATTAGAGGAGTGTTTCCCAACATGGGACACTTAGATAAGCAATGTGGGACTTTTGGCTCACACAGATGCCTCACCCACACCCTCATAGGAGAGTCGTCCTTGGCTCAGATACCATATGTCAAGACCCATTCACAACTACTATGATATCATCTGTTTTGGGCCGAACCCTCACGGTTTTATTTTCACCCTCACAGGCCATACTAGGTGGCTTAAATGCCTCATACCAATTAAAGGAGCATCTCCTTTTTGAACCTAGCACAGGACACTCACATAAGCGATGTGGAACTTTTGGCTCACATAGATGCCTCAAACTACCCCTCCCAGATAGGGTACCAGACTCTCTTACAAGGGGCACTTAGAGCATTGGTACCAAGACCACCAAATTAAACCCTGTTGACTAGGATTGGTCACTACATATCAAATCACAAAATATATTTAATTAAAACTAATTTCCAAATCCATCAAACATATTCTATATATATATATATATATATATATATATATATATATATCATTAAATAAGCGAAAAAAGGTGTCATTCATTTACACAAAATGCATATAAAAGGGGTACGAAAATTACAAAAAGAAAGAACAACTATCAATCAATTCGTACAAAGAATTGAAATAAAACAATCTCGAAACATTGACACACTCAAACAAATTGTTAAGGAATAGTCGTTTCAAGTCCAGCCTAGAGCTTTCACAACCCTCAAAAGTTCGAGCATTCCTTTCTCGCTAAAGGCCCCACATGAGACAATGAGGAATTATGCTCCAAATAGAAACTGTTAAACACTGAAAGTCTGTGTATTGTATTATGTGAATAATATAGTACAAGAGAGAGCTTTTATATAGGAAGAGGTGTGAATATTGCACAAGTAATAAGAGTGCTTTACAAGACAATGTATTACGCCTAAGACCCATTAGGCTTATATTCTAACATCCCCCTTCAAACTCATGTTGGGTGAAGAGACATCAACTTGAGTTTGGAAATAAGATCACGGAAACGACCTCGAGGCATAGGTTTGGTGAATATATCAGCTAACTGGTCTTGAGAAGATAGTGAACGAAGCTGCAAAGTACCCTATAGTAAGTGATGACAAACAAAGTGACAGTCGATCTCAATATGCTTAGTACGCTCATGGAAGACGTCATTGTGGGCAATTTGGATGACACTTCGATTGTCATAATGGATCAAAACTGCAGTAGAATAATCAGCACCTAGATCCTGGAGAAGCCAACGTAACCAAAGGAGCTCAATAGTGGTGTCAGCAAATGCTCGATATTCTGCCTCAGTACTAGAACGAGCAACAACAGATTGTTTCTTGCTGCGCCAAGAGATGAAGGAGTCACCAAGAAGAAAGCAATACCCTGTAATGGAACGACGGTCGGTAAGGTCCTTATAGAATCTGGATAATTCTATCTAAATTACTCTCAAACACTCTATTAATCTCACCAATTCAGTATTTAAGGTGATCAATTCGAGATGATCAATCTCCAAATAAACAAAGAAGCAAACAATTCTAATCAATTCTCTATCTGATATCCTTCTAGCAATGAAATGAATGAGCTTATGTAGCTCAGGTATGCATGGTCAGCTTGCTTAACTAGCCCCTCATTGGCTGTTTGAGATCAATCTTTCCTATTGGCCCTTCTAGATCCTAACAACCTAGGTATAAGCATGTTAATGCACTAACAACTTAGGTACAATTGAGGGCAGCCTAGAGTGTAACCAACTCAGTACAACCCTACAATGCACACTACTAACAGCTATGTACCAGCTGGGACAGCTTGTATCAAGCTTACAATTAAAAGGACTATAATGAAAGAATTAAAGCATAGAATGCAATCTAATAAGGATAGACCCGAGACAAGTAGGGCATGTCTTAGGGGTGGGGTCTTAACATTGCCCCCCCCTTAAAGCACATTGTCCACAAGGTGAGGGAATTGTTGCTGCAATTTGTGGAATGGTTCCCAGGTGGCATTTGTTTTGGAGGTTCCTGTCCATTGGACAAGGACTTCAATGCCTCCTTTATGTCTTCTGGTGTTGATGTTCCTGCTATGTAGAACTTGTGTTGGTTCTGGAGTCAGTTGTCCCACTACATCCACTAGAGGTGGCTAGGGTAGTGGAAGAATGGATTGGCCTAGCTTCATCTTCAAACAAGAAACATGGAAAACTCGGTGAATTTTTGCATCAGCAGGTAGGTCCAATTTGTAAGCCATAACTCCAATTCTTTGAATAACTTGATAAGGACCATAGAATTTGGGAGCTAGCTTTCCCATTTTTTGATGCATGGATCATTGTTTGAAATGTTGTAATCTCAGATACACCCAATCCCTAATCTGGAATTCTCTTTCCTGTCTGTGTTTGTCAGTTTAAAGCTTCATCCCCTCTTGAGTAAGAGATAAGGCCTACTATTTTTGAGATAAGTGATCTTCCACTTCTTCAACTTTAGTGGCACCAGGGATATATTTCACAAGAGTAGGAGGAGGGTAGCCATATAGAGCTTCAAATGGTGATGTGTGGGTAGAGGTGTGGTAATTGGTATTGAACCAGAATTCTGCTAAGGGTAACCAGTCTACCCACTGTTGGGGTTTATCACTTGCAAAAGCTCTTAAGTATTGTTCTAAGCTTCTATTATTCTATTAACACACTTAGTTTAGTTTAGCCATCAGTTTGAGGATGGTATGCAAAGCTCATGGCCAATTCAATACCCTACTTAATGAACAATTCCTGCCAAAATAAAGAGGTGAATGTTGTATCCCTGTCACTAACAATGGAAGAAGGTAAGCCATGGAGTTTGAACACATGCTGCATGAATAAAGAGGCTACTTTTGCTGCTGTGTAAGTATGAGATAGTGGAATGAAGTGAACATATTTGGTGAGTCTGTCAACCACCACCAATATCACACTCTGTTTGTTAGAAGTAGGCAGACCTTCAATGAAATCCATGCTTATAGAATGCTAAGGTCTATAAGGAATGGACAATGGTTGTAACAGGCCAGCAAGTTTGGTGGTTTTAGTTTTGATTCTTTGGCATGTGTCACAGCTCTTGATATAGGTCTTGATGTCTTGTTTCATCCCCTGCCAATACCAATCTCTCTTTGCTCTTTGTAAGGTTTTCAGATAGCCTGAATGACCTCCTAAGGGACTGTCATGGATTAAAGAAAGTACCTTCTGTTTCAGATTGCATTGAGGACCCAAGTAGATTCTGTTCTTGAACAAAATTAACCCATTCTGTAGAGAGTAATGTTGGTCCTTGACCTGACCTTGTATCAAAGTATCTAAGAGATGTTTAGTGGATGGATCATCTGCATAACTTTGCTTTAATTCAAGTAGCCAAGTGGGAGAGGGAAATGAAATTGCCCATAGTATAGCACCTCCATTATCCTCCATCCTTCCTACCTTGACAATCTCAAGAAACAACTCACTGTCAGCCTGTATAGAGAGAGCATCAGCCACCAAATTCTCTTTGCCTTTCTTGTACTCCACTACAAATGGATACCCCAACAATTTAGTAATCCATTTTTGTTGCATATGAGTACTCACTCTCTGCTCCAATAAGTGTTTTAGACTTTGCTAGTCTGTTTTAATCACAAAGGCCTTGCCTAGCAAGCAAGGTCTCCATTTCTTGATAGATAATACCAAGGCTAGAAGTTCCTTCTCATAAGTGGACAGGAATAGGTTCTTATCTTTGAGTCCTTGACTGTAGTAAGCTGTAGGTCTGCCATCTTGCATTAAGATTGCTCCAATGTCATACCCTGATGCATCACATTCTACCACAAAGGATTTGGTGAAATCAGGTAAGGCTAAGACTGGTGGTTGTGACACTGTCACCTTGAGTTTCTCAAAAGCATCAGTTGCAGTTTCATTCCATCCAAAGACATCTTTCTTTAATAAGGAAGTTAGTGGGGATGCAATTTGGCCATATCCCTTGATAAATTTCCTGTAATAACCTGTCAAGCCCAAAAATCCCCTTAAGGCTTTAATGGACTTTGGAATTGGCCAAGCTAGCATTGCAGCAGTCTTTTAGGGATATGTTTGTACTCCATGATCAAAGATGATGTGCCCTAAGTACTCCACTTCTTAGGCAGCAAACACACATTTGCTCAGCTTAGCAAATAGTTGATGCTGGAGTAAAACCTGCAACACTATTTCCAAATGCTCCATATGCTGTTCTAAGTCTTGGCTGTACACCAGAATGTCATCAAAGAATACCAATACAAATTTTCTGAGATAAGGTTTAAAAACCTCATTCATCAAGGCCTGGAATGTGGATGGAGCATTAGTTAGCCCAAATGGCATTATTAAATGCTCATAATGCCCTTCATGTGTCCTGAGGCTGTCTTTTCAATATCTCTCTCCTTCATTCGAATTTGATGGTAACTAGACCTTAAGTCTAGCTTAGAGAACACCCAAGCTCCATGTAATTCATCTAACAACTCATCCACCACAGGTATAGGAAATTTATCTTTCATCGTCTCTTTGTTCAATCCTCTATAATTAATGCACATTCTCCAGCTCCCATCTGCTATTCTAACCAGTAGCACAAGGGAAGAGAAAGGAGATTGACTTGGTCTAATGGAGCCTAACTCAAGCAATTCTTTCACAATGTTTTCAATTTCAGTCTTCTAATAGAAAGGATACCTGTAAGGTCTTTGACAAATGGGTTGGGTTCCTTCTTTAAGAAGTATTTGATGTTCATGTCCCCTCATAGGTGGTAGTCCCTGTGGTTCCTTGAAAGCAGAAGCATATTGTTGAAGAACCATCTCTATTGCAGGTGGTATCTGTTAAGAAATAGAGGGAATAATAGGCTCTTGATCTGAGTTTCTAGTCAACTGTGATACCTATAATAACAACCCTTGTGTTAGAGATCTCCTTGTAAACTCCTTACTGCCTTGTATATTTGATTTCCCAGTCTTCATCCCATGTAATAAGACCTTGCCTTGATGTGTGAATCCCATTTCCAATTTCTCAAAGTCCCAACTAATAACACCCAAGGTTCTGAGCCATTGAGTGCCTAATATTATTCCACTGCCACCCAATTCCAATAAGCTGAAATCAATTTGGAACTGATAACCTTGTACCTTAACCAACAATCCTTTGATCTCACCCTTAGTGTTAATGACTGCTCCATTGGCTACCTTAACCTTGAAAGATTTGGTAATGTCAATGGTCAATTTGAGGTTCTTAGCTAAATTCCAATCCAAAAAGTTATGAGTGCTTCCTGTGTCTAGCAGTACCACTGCCTTTTAATGTTTAATATTGGAAATCACTCTCATTGTTTTAGGTGCAGGGCTACCTAGGAGAGCATTCAATGTAATCTCAGGTTCAGCCTCTTCTACCTTAATCTCCTCATTACATTCTTCTGATTAAATCTCCTCATTACATTCTTCTGATTAAGATTCCATTCCTTCTTCACCCTCAGGAACTACTACCATTTCATAAATTCTCCTCTTCCCACATTTATGATCTGGATTTCACTTTTCATCACAGTTGTAATAGAGCCCTTTTTTCCTTTTCTTAGACATTTGTATGGGGGTCAACTTCTGAACTGATACAGGGAGTTTATGACTAATTCTGGTGTCAGGAGTTTTAAATTCTCCTTTAGCAGATTGAGAATGGGGTGTTAATTGCCAACTATTTCTAGCATTGTCAAAGCTAGGTCTATACCCTCTCCTACAAGTGGCTAGGTATTCTTCTTGAATCTTTGCTAAGGCATAGGCCTATCCTAAACTTCTAGGGCCCTGCATCTTCACAGCTAATCTCACATCATCCTTTAATCCACTCATAAAGCAACTAAGCTTGTGAGGCTCAGACAGATTTCTAATTCTATTGCTCAAAGCCTCAAATTGACTCTTATAGGTTGCCACAGATTGAGGGTGCCTCAGTATAGTTAGGGTTTCCATTTGGTCATCATAGGTAGCTAACCCAAACCTCATTTGGACAGCCCTCTAAAAGTTAGTCCAGTTAAAAATTTCATGTTCACAATCTTGAAACCAAATCAAAGCTTCTTCATCTAAGTGATAGGATGCATGAATTACCTTTTCCTCCTCTAGAATCTGGTAGTAGTGAAAAAACTGCAAAGCTCTATACACCCATGAAGTAAGATCACCTCCTTTGAACCTTGGAAACTCCAATTTGACTGGTTTGGGACCCATGTGAGCTCTTCCTTGCTACCATGGAGGTTCTCTTTGCTTCTACCAATTGGGAACTCTGCCTTGGGGCCTGACTTGCTCCCTTTCTCTTGCATAAGCTCTCCTTTCACCCCCTGGTTCATACTTCATTATGGTCTTCGAATTGCCAATTTTGATCTGGAGTGTCACCAAATTGGCCAACACGAGGAACTGGTTGTTGGTCTTGGTTACCATGATTGAAGTGTCTCTCGAGTCTGGCATAACCTCTGCCTTGCCATAGTGGTTCCATCATATCATCAAACTGATCTGCATTAGCTTGGAAAGGCCTAGCAAACTCTCTGCCTTGCATTGGAAAGTCATGATGGAATCCCACTCCATGGATAGGTGGTCTCATAGGCATGGCATTTCTTCTCTCTGCACCAATTGGTACTCAATTCTCTTATCTCTGGATCAGAGGAGGTTGTTCTCCCATTAATGGAGGAATTCCTTCCTGGTCTGGCCTTGTCTTTATTCTTGGTGCTATTTGATTGACTTCAGGTTGTATTGAGGGTCTTAGAGGTAACATTTCTTCCAATAGGATCTGTAATGCAGCAAAAGAACTCTCCAACCTGTCCATCCTGGCTCCAATGGATCCCATTCCAATAGTGTGATCATCAAGTTGCTGCTGAAATGATTGTAAGGTCTCATGGAATACCCCAGCAGGTACTCCACTTCGATTTTCTTGCACCATGATCGAACCAGCTCTGATACCAATGGATAAAATCTAAATAATTCTATCTAAATTACTCTCAGACACTCTATTAATCTCACCAATTCAGTATTTAAGGTGATCAATTCGGGATGATCAATCTCCAAATAAACAAAGAAGCAAACAATTCTAATCAATTCTCATATCTGATATCCTTCAAGCAATGAAATGAATGAGCTTATGTAGCTCAGGTATGCATGGCCAGCTTGCTTAACTAGCCCCTCATTGGCTGTTTGAGATCAAGCTTTCCTATTAGCCCTTCTAGATCCTAACAACCTAGGTATAAGCATGTTAATGCACTAACAACTTAGGTACAATTGAGGGCAGCCTAGAGTGTAACCAACTCAGTACAACCCTACAATGCACACTACTAATAGCTATGTACCAGCTAGGACAACTTGTATCAAGCTTACAGTTAAAAAGACTATAATTAAATAATTAAAGCATAGAATGCAATCTAATAAGGATAGACCCGAGACAAGTAGGGCATGTCTTAGGGGTGGGGTCTTAACAGGTCCCCTGCCCAGTTGGCATTAGAATAAGCCTGGAGAGTGAGCGACGACTGAGATGAGAAGTGAAGTCCATGAAATAAGGTGCATTTCAAATACCTAAGAATTGGGAGTACAACAACATAATGGAGAGACCGCGGTGTAGCCATGAACTGGCTAATAATGTGAATGGCATAGGAGATGTCCGGTCGAGTGACAGTGAGATAAAAAAGATTCCCAACCAACTGTCTGTAGAGGGTAGCATCAGGAAATGGTTCTCCATATGAGTATTCAGGCGATTATTGTATTCGATGGGTGTGTTGACTATCTTGCTGTCCGTGATTCCAGCTCGGGAGATAAGATCAAATATGTACTTGGCTTGAGTGGGATAGTAACTATCGGAGGATGAAGAAACTTCAAGACCAAGTAAATAACTGAGGGGACCCAGATCCTTCATCTCAAAGTGCTGACCAAGGAAGCGCTTAAGATCCTGGATGCCCTGTACATCATCACCAATAATAATCATGTCATCTATATACAGTAAGAGAAGGGTAATACCATGATCTGAGTGTCGGAAGAACAAAGCCGAATCATATGAACTAGCTGAAAAACCATGCTGAGAAACGGTAGAGCTAAACTTGGCAAACCAAGCTCGTGGAGCTTGCTTAAGACCATATAGTGCCCAACGTAAGCGACACACTTTGTGAGAAAAGCCTGGAGGATGAGAGAAACCAGGAGGGAGCTGCATGTAGACTTATTTAGTTAGTTCTCCATTAATAAAGACATTCTTCACATCCATCTGAAAAAGTGGCCAATGTCAGGAAGCAGAAACTGCGATAAGTGTACGAACAGAAGAGAGGCGAGCCACCAGGGCAAATGTCTCCTCATAGTCAATTCCATACTCTTGAGTGAATCCCTTGGCAACGAGACGAGCCTTGTAGCGATCAACAGTACCATCTGATCGAGTTTTGATCTTATACACCCACTTGCAACCAATAGCAGATTTACCAGCTGGCAAATCAACTAGATCCCAAGTACCTGTCTTAAGCAATGCATCCATTTCTTCTTTCATAACTTGCTGCTATAAAGGGTCAGAGGAGGCCTTACGAAAAGTGTGAGATTCATGTAAGGTGGCAAAGGCAGAAAAGCAGTGAAAGTCACGAAGATAAGAGGGAAGAGTACTTACCCGATGAGAGGTACGGGGCTCAGAAAGAGTAGTGTTGATAGAATTCGCAGCAGGGGCAGAGAGAGGAGACTCGTCGAAGGTAGGATTAGCTGTAGGAGACTCGTCGGAGGTGGGATCAACTGGAGGAGACTCATCAGAGATGGGATTAACTGACTCAGCAGAAGTGGAAGGAATCTCAGGGAAGAGATCAGGTAGAGGATTATCCTGAGAATCAAAATTACCCTCAGAAAATGAAGGTAAGGAATGGAACATCTTGTGTTCCCAAAATACCATATGTTGGGAGACTCAAAGACGCTTGGCAACTGGATCATAACACCAGTACCTATTTTCTTCAAGGCCATAGCCAAGAAAACAACATAGTTGGGAGTGGGGTTGAAGTTAGTGCGCTCATGTAGTTGAAGAAGAACAAAACAGACACTTCCAAAAACCTTGAGTAGACTATAATTTGGGGATGTGCCAAACAACCGTTCATATGGTGTTTTGTTTTGAATGACAGGTGAAAGACATCGGTTGATGGTGTACACTGCAGTGAAGGCAACTTCACCCCAGAATGAGGCAAGAGTGGAGGCTGCATTGGTGAGAGCTCTAACAGTATCTAGGATGTGACAGAGTTTACGTTCAGCTCGTCCATTTTGTTGTGAGGTGCCAGCACACGAGGTACGAAAAATAGTGCCATAGTGTTTAAGAATAGTAAAAAAAAAATCAGTTTGTCGATATTCTTGTGCATTGTCAGAGCAAAATACCTTAATAACTTTAAAATATTGAGTCTAAATCATTTTAGCAAAATCACGATATATGGTGAGAACTTCTGAATGAATTTTCATTAAATAAATCCAAGTGTAACGAAAAAAAATTGTTTATAAAAATAACAAAATATCTTGACCCCCCCCACTGTGGGAATAGGAGAGGACCCCCATACATCTGAATGAATAAGATCAAAAGTTGCAGAAGAAATAAACTCACTATTATTAAAAGGTAAAGCAGGTTGCTTGCCGAGCTAAGATGGTTACAATCAGCTGAATGGCATACAATCAAAGAAAAAACTGAACCTAATAGACCCTGAGATACTAAGATTTTAATACGAGGAAGGGAAACATGACCTAGACGAGAGTGCCACAACTCGATGGAGGCAGAAGTAGCAACAACGGGTGTGGAGACTGATGAGGAAGGAAAGTGAAGAGAAGTAAGCTCAAACAACCGTCCAACCTTATGTGCAGTCCCAACGATCTGCCCCGTCTGAGAATCTTACACAAGACAACCATGAGAAGAAAAGAACAGGTTTGAACCAAGTTCGATTAGTTGGCCAACAGATAAAAGATTGAGATGCAGTTTAGAAACACAAAAAACATCAGAGACAGATAAGTTGGGGATAAAGATGGAGCCGACATGACTAACAGTCATGGCGTAGCTATCAGTAGTGGTAATAGTAAGTAAGACAAGAGGAGTGTAGGCACTTGTGAGGTGAGGATTGTCCGTCATGTGATTGCAGCAGGAAGAATTTAAAAACCATTCAGAAGAGATACCTAGTGTCACAGAAAGAGCAAAATTTGATGCACTGGAAGACGGTGGTTGAGCCTGATTGAAAAGGGCTTGTAGATATGCTATGTTGTAAGTAGGTGTAATCAATGAGACAGAATCAAAAGATGCAACATCGGATGATGGTACAGACCTAGAGGCAGTCAAGGCTGCAGAGCTTTGAAGAATGCTTGCACGCATGTTACATCGATCAATAGTGTGACCGCGATTCTTGCAAAAAGCACAGATAAGATGAGAATTCTTCTGATTTAATTGCCTTTTTATCATGATCCATCGGCGGAGCTGTGACAGTGGGACCAATTGATGCTGGAGTGGCAAGAACCGTCGTGTGATGCTAAGAGGAGTGATGAGATTTCAGACGAGTTTCCTCACGGACCAAATCATTAACAACTTGATTGACAGTGGGCAGAGGAGAACGATTAAACAACTAACTGCGTATAGACTTGAAGTCGTCGAGAATGCCCATTAAGAACTGATGAAGATAGAGACGCTCTTGATGTGCACTACCAAGGTTGGCAAGGAGACGGACCTGATGACTGGCTCAGAAGCAGTTAGTTGATCCCAAAGAAACATTATACGACTGTGGAAAACAATGATGCGTTCACCTGGATCCTGACGCAGCTAATATAAAGTAACTATGAGGTGATGTTTTCGAGCACCATCTGATCTAGCATTGATATGAACTCCACCAACAATTGTGATGAAACCCGATAACAATGATGGTTTAGAACCCCAAGATCGTGTAGACAAGATTGGTTGAGCCTTGACCCGTCACCTAACCAGATGAAAACCAAGACTACGAAGGATTGAAACGCCACACCAAGAAAACCTGAGAGTCCTTCAACAATCAAGGTGATAAGTTTGGTTGTTTAAATGCCACAAGATTAACTTGATAAGTTCAAAGAGTTCTTTTAAGAATGAAGAGAAACACAAGACCTCACAATGATGATAATTTCTGAAAACATAATCTGTCTATTCAAATTCGAAATACCCATCTATATACTTGGAACAACCTTCCAAGAATAGGAAAAGTCATAACTAAAGCTTTAAAAAGCAACACAAACATCAACATAAACAAGTCCCCACCAAAAAAATAGCCAAAAATAGCTAATTAACTAAATTCAATGTATTTAACATAACCAGCCAAGACCAAGTTCATTCCCCTATTTAATATCCTTGAAACTCAACAAATTCACGCCTTTTGATGGTCAAACCTTGCTGGTCACATTTTTGTATGCTAATTAGCCTCTTTAATTGCTTTGATGAGGTGGACTAAGCTTTGATTATTATTTGAGCCCATCTTGGTCTTTTTAGAATTAGCCTAATTCTCTTGAATTAGCCCATTTAGTGCTTCCTTGAAACGTTTGGCTCTAAGTCTTGTAATTGGACCACTTGGAAGTGACAAAAGGTCTTGTGCAAATTCAGCTCCATTCCCAAGTGTATGATCAACATGTCCAGCTCCTTGGTTTGCATCATTCTCCCCCTCTTGAGAAGGATTTGTCCTCAAATCATCACCTACATCAAAAGGAGACAAATCAGCAACATTAAAGCTTGCACTGACACCATACTCACCTGGTAAGTCAAGCTTGTAGGCATTATTATTGATGCGTTCCACTACTTGAAATGGTCCATCACCCTCGAGGTAGGAGTTTTGAACGCCGTTTCTCAAGAAAACGGTCCTTCCTTAAGTGCAACCAAACCCAATCTCCTGGTTCAAACACTACCTTCTTACGTCCCTTGTTGGCTTGTTGGACATATTTTTTAATCCTCCTTTCAATGTTCAGCCGTGCCTTTTCATGAATCATCTTTACAAATTCTGCCTTCTTTTTGCCATCTAAGTTCACACGTTCACTCAAAGGTAAAGAAGTAAGGTGACAATGGGTTAAAGCCATAAACCATTTCAAATGGTAAAAACTTAGTTGCAAAATGTATACTTCTATTATAAGCAAATTCAACATGTGGCAAACAATCTTCCCATGTTTTCAAGTTCTTTTTAATGATAGCACGCAACAAAGAAGACAAAGTTCTATTCACTACTTCAGTTTGACCATCCGTTTGTGGATGACAAGTAGTAGAAAACAACAACTTGGTTCCTCAACTTTCCCCACAAAGTCTTCCAAAAGTAACTCAAAAACTTTGCATCCCTATCAGAAACAATGGTCCTAGGCATGCCGTGTAACCTAACAATTTCTTTGAAGAACAAATCAGCTATATGTGATGCATCATCAGTTTTATGACATGCAATGAAGTGTGCCATCTTGGAAAATCTATCTACCACCACAAAAACTGAATCTCTCCCCCTCTTAGTCCTAGGTAATCCCAAAACAAAATCCATAGAAATATCAGTCCAAGGTTCACTAGGTATTGGCAAAGGGGTGTACAAACCATGGGGTTTCAACTTAGACTTGGCCTGTTTACACGTGATGCACTTCTCACAGATTCTTTCCACATCACGTTTCATATGAGGCCAAAAAAAATGATCATGCAAAATTACTAATGTCTTAGCTACACCAAAATGACCCATCAAACCACCACCATGAGCTTCTCTCACAAACAATTCACGCAAAGAACACATAGGCACACACAGTTTATTTTCCCGAAACAAAAATCCATCATGCCTATAAAACTTACCAAACGCCACTTTTTCACATGCATTGAACACATCACCAAAATCAGAATCTTGTGCATACAAATCCTTAATGTATTCAAAGCCAAGCAATTTTGTATCTAAAATGGAAAGTAAAGCATACCTTCCGGACAATGCATCAGCCACCACATTTTCCTTACCATGCTTGTATCTGATCACATAAAGAAATGTTTCAATGAATTCCACCCACTTGGCATGGCGTTTGTTCAACCTTTACTGTCCTTTCAAATGCTTCAAAGATTCATGATCTGTGTGAATCACAAATTCTTTTGGCCATAGATAGTGCTGCCAATTATCCAAAGCCCTTACCAAGGCATACATCTCCTTATCATAAGTAGGGTAATTTAAGCTGCCCCACTCAACTTTTCACTGAAATAAGAAACTGGACGGCCTTCTTGCATCAAAACAGCTCCAATACCTATTCCTGAAGCATCACACTCAATTTCAAAAGTTTTAGCAAAGTTAGGTAAAACAAGCAAAGGTGCATTAGTTAACTTTTCTTTGATCAGATTAAATGCCTTTTCTTGTTCTTTCCCCCACTTAAACGGCACATTTTTCTTGATGACTTCAGTAAGAGGTGTGGCTAAGCTACTAAAATCACGCACAAACCGTCTATAGAAGCTAGCTAAGCCGTGGAAACTCCTCACTTGGCTGATTGTTGTAGGCGTTGGCCACTCTTGGATTGCCTTAACCTTTTCCTCGTCCACCTCAATTCCTCTCTTACTAACAACAAAACCAAGAAACACAAGTTTATCCGTGCAAAAGGTGCACTTCTTGAGATTAGCAAACAACTTTTCTTTCCTTAGAATTTCCAAAACAGATTTCAAATGCATTACATGTTCTTCCAAGTTTTTGCTATAAATTAGGATATCATCAAAATACACAACGACAAATCTGCCAATAAATGCACGCAAAACATGGTTCATCAAACGCATAAATGTGCTCGGAGCATTAGTTAAACCGAAAGGCATCACTAACCACTCATACAAACCATATTTAGTCTTAAAAGCAGTTTTCCATTCATCACCTTCCTTCATCCTAATCTGATGATATCCACTCTTAAGATCAATTTTTGTAAAGACACAAGAACCATGCAATTCATCCAGCATATCATTTAATCTAGGAATGGGATGACGATACTTTACCGTTATGTTGTTGATGGCTCGGCAGTCAACACACATCCTCCATGTTCCATCCTTCTTAGGAACTAATAGCACCGGAACCGCACAAGGACTCATGCTTTCACGCACATACCCCTTCTCCAATAATTCACCTACTTGCCTCTGAAGTTCCTTGGTCTCCTCGGGATTACTCCTATAAGCAGGTCGGTTTGGAATTGATGCACCTGATATGAAATCAATTTGATGTTCAATCCCTCGAATTGGAGGTAATCCATAAGGTACCTCTTCGGGAAGGACATCTTCAAACTCTTGCAAAAGAGAAACAATATCGCTCGGCAAAGCACCGACGAGATCATTAGTACATAAAAGAGCCTCCTTGTACATGAGTACAATAAGGGGCTGGTGTGAAAATAATGCTCTCTTGATCTCACTTTTTTTTGCAATGTAATTGAATTTTTCCTCTCTTGCTCTCACTATGGCCGAAATCCTCTCTCTTTCTGTTTCTCTCTGATCAATATTTTTCTCTCTTTCTTTTTTTTGAAACTCTTTTTTTTCAATTTCGGCCTTCATTTCTTTTTCTTTCTTTTTTTCATTTGAGCTTTGTAACTTTAATTAGTCCTCCCTGACCTGTTTTGGAGTCAATGGCACAAGAATAATAGGTTGCCTTTTATGAGTGAAAGAATACCTATTTGTGAATCCATCATGCTTAGCCCTCTTATCATACTGCCATGGTCTTCCCAACAATAAATGGCATGCATGCATAGGAACCACATCACAAAGCACCTCATCCTCATATTTACCAATGGATAATGCCACCAACACTTGCCTTGTCACCTTGATTTCGCCACATTCATTCAGCCATTGAAGCCGGTAAGGGTGAGGATGTTTCAAGGTAGTTAAGGCCAATTTCTCCACCAAATAAGTGCTGGCTACGTTTGTGCAACTCCCTCCATCGATAATGACACTGCAAACTTTGTTATTTACAAAGCACCGAGTATGAAACAAGTTCTCCCTTTGGTTACTTTCTTCCTCCTTAACCTGCACATTGAGAACTCGCCTTGCTACCAATAAATCTCCAACCACAGCACTTTGCTCATCATCGGCATCCTCCAAAGGTGGCATGTCATCATCATCTACTTCTTCCTCATTCTCCGACTCAAGCTCTCCTTGGGCGTTTATCACCATCACCCTTTTGTTTACACACTGGCTGGCTATGTGTCCCCGCCCCTGACATTTAAAACACTTAATATCACGTGTTTTAGAACTTGAAGTTTCGGTGTTACCTAAAGTAGCGGCGGTCGTTGGTTTGGCATTCTTAGAGGGTTCAAATTTTGGCTTATTTTGTAGCTGCTCGTCCCTTTTTGGAGCTGTCTTCCACGGGCTGGTGGTAGCCATAGGTTGTCCCCTCCTAGCCAATCCCTTTCGTTTGAATTGTTCCTCCACCTTTATGGCTTGATGCACCATATCTTTCAACTCAACATAGTGCTGCATCTTGACTATATCCGCAATCTCACGATTTAAACAGTGCAAAAACCTAGCCATGGTGGCTTCCCGGTCCTCTTCTACATTAGCCCGGATCATAGCTACCTCCATCTCCTTGTAATATTCTTCCACACTCTTGGAACCTTGATTTAACCTCTGCAACTTTTGATACAATCCCCTATAATAGTGGCTGAGTGTCGACACCGGCGGAAGATCCGACCTTAAAAGGTGTTGGTCTTAAGGTCTTGGTCTTTTATTTTCCTAGATACCGACCCCCATTTGGCGAGTGTGTGCGTGATCTCTATCTCTTTTCCGTTTCGAGATATGAGTTGTGTGTGTGTGTGGGAACTTGTGTACGTATGTGCGTGTGTGCACAAATTTGGAGTCGCCACCAACCATGGGAAATTTAAGGTGTGATTGGGCACCTATGTCTAATAGATTTTATCTTATTTAGATATTTAAAACTAAATGGTCTTGAACCAGAGATAGGTTCGGGGGTTTGCTTATGCGTGGGGAAGGTGTTAGGCACCCCACGACATCCGTTTAAGAAAACGGTTACCTCCTTTCTAGTGTTCCCTTTATTTGCTAAGCCTAGGTTTGTTGGTTTTTTGTTATGGACAAATGTCCCAAATTTGGTCGAGCAATATACCAAGAATGGCAAATGCATTTTGACCTCATTTGGTTTTGATTAGACTCTTTATTTCACTGTCCCTTATCTTTGTATCTTTTAAATTTCCGGGCATTTCGGTGGTAGGATATACTTGAAATCCTAACACCTAGTGCCGGGACAAACAATTAATGTTTTTGGTGCCATATTCGGGATCTCTTTACCCTTGATTTCCAAGAGTAAAGCGGTCCGTCAAATGGCGGGGTTTTGGATGATTAATTCACACTTTGGGGAATTTTAGACCATGATCCTATGGGAGTTAGAACGTGTAGAATCCCTTACACGAAAGCACGTACCAGCCACGCCCCCGTGTAAAGGACTCATACCATGGTGTCCCAAAGCCAGGGCGAGCCGTAGCCCTTGGGTTGCACCAACTTCGTTTCTAACGCCCACATTACCATGTTTACTCTTTTTAAAGTTTTCATGGCAAAGTGTATTTTAATCACATTTTATATCAAAGCGAGTAAACAAGCAATCAAGTAATCATGGCATGTTCGCAGCACATAAATTACTAAAAATAATTCTAACAAGTATGGAATGATCATGGCATGTTTGCAGCACATTAATCATGAGTATAAAATGAATGCATCATAGGAATGACAAATATGGGATGACATAAATGTAACACTTAATCGCAGTGACAAAATGTAATTTATGACAAATATTGATGAATTTAAGGAAAGGGTCAAGACCTCGTGGGGTCGGGATTCGATGCTATTGAAAGACTTACTCGAATCTCGACACCACCTTAGGATTTACATGAATAAAACAAAGCAATCTAAAGAGAATTCAATGCCTCTCGGGCTTACATAAAGGGTCGGTGCTATTGAAAGATTTATCCAAACCTTTGATGCCAAATAGGACTTATATGAGTGAAAATCATTTTGAAATGCCTTTTCGGGCTTACACAAAGGGTTGGTGCTATTGAAAGACTTATCCAAACCTTTGATGCCAAATAGGACTTATATGATGAAAATCATTTTGAAAGGGGTTTCAATGCCTTTTCGGGCTTACACGAAGGGTTAGTGCTATTGAAAGACTTACCTAAACCTTCGATGCCAAATAGGACTCATATGACGGAAAATCATTTTTTAAAATGGGTTTCAATGCCTTTTCGGGCTTACACAAAGGGTTGGTGCTATTGAAAGACTTATCCAAACCTTTGATGCCAAATAGGACTTATATGAGTGAAAATCATTTTGAAAGGGGTTTCAATGCCTTTTCGGGCTTACACAAAGGGTTAGTGCTATTGAAAGACTTACCTAAACCTTTGATGCCAAATAGGACTTATATGAGTGAAAAGTCATTTTGAAAATACGTCGGTAATTTTGCGGGTCCAACGCCTCATGGATTTACATGGGGTTTAGTGCTATTGAAAGACTTACCTAAACCACCAATACCGTTCGGTATTTTCATGCCCAAATCGAAATGGACAAATGGACAATAATCATAACAATATCGTGAATGACGAAAATAACGGGTTTTAAAACGAAGGATTTTTGTGGGTCCAATACCCTATGGAATTACGTGATAGTTAATGCCTCATTGAGGTCTCACATAGTCCATCACGCCCAATCGGGATCATCACGCCCAATCGGGATCATCACGCCCAAATCACAAAGAAAACGGCGGAGAAAATAATAATAATCACAACGTAGTAAAGCGGTAAATGACATTATTTAGACATGGGGGAGTGTTTTTCGGGTCAAGTACCTCGTGGGCTAACATGGTTGTTACGGCCTCATAGAGGGCTTACGCACTCCGCCAAAGCCACTCGGCATTGCCGTACTAAAACACATGGGAAAGGGATAATCACAACAATATATCCACAATAATAAAGCAATAAATGTATTTAAAACAATAATAAATCTAAAGCAAAGGGGGTTTTTATGGATCTAATGCCCTATGGAATTACGTGATGGTTAATGCCTCTTTGAGGTCTCACATAGTCCATCGCGACCAATCGGGATTATCACGCCCAAATCACAAAGGGGAAGAATGGGGGATATTCACAATATAATATTCACAACGTAGTAAAGCGGTAAATGACATTATTTAGACATGGGGGAGTGTATTTTTCGGGTCAAGTACCTCGTGGGCTAACATGGTTGTTACGGCCTCAAAGAGGGCTTACGCACTCCGCCAAAGCCACTCGGCATTGCCGTACTAAAACACATGGGAAAGGGATAATCACAATGATATATTCACATATACGTAGTAAATGTAAATAAAGCGATAAATGACATTATTTAGACATGGGGAAGTGTATTTTTCGGGTCAAGCACCTCGTGGGCTAACATGGTTGTTACGGCCTCAAAGAGGGCTTACACACTCCGCCAGAGCCACTCGGCATTGCCGTACTAAAACACACGGGGAAGGGATAATCACAACAATATATTCACATGTACGTAGTAAATGTAAATAAAGCGATAAATATACTTAGATCTACAAATAGAGACAACAAATAACTCAAAGCATATAGATAAAGCAATAACAAGACAAGAAATGAACTAGGAGAACATAAATAGAACATACATGAACTAAAAAGCATAAAATAGAACATAAATGAACTAAAAAGCATAAATATAAGTAGATCCTTGTGAATCCCTTCCCATTTTAGGGATCATCACTAGTCACTTCCACAAAGAAAGAAGAAAAAGAGAGAAGAGATGAGAGAGAAAGAGCTTAGAGAGAGAGAGTACCTAGAGAGGAGTCTCTCACTCTAAAACTACCCTAAAACCCTTCCTAAAACCCCCTAAACCCCTATTTTCTGCCTACTCTACGCTCAAGAAGGCCTAATGCCCGAGCAAAAATTCTGTGCAAATGAGGGGGGGGAGGGCCGGTTTTATAGGGAGGCGTGCACGCCTCGCGCGGCATGATCACGCACGGCACGTGATGATCACGCGCGAGTTGTACGCCTGCCACGTGGCGATCTTATCCTCCACGCCAGCTCTCCCACTGAATCTTCCTCGGTTTTTGTGCGCGTACCCTTTTCTGATCCGATTTTCGAGGGCAGATTTGGAGGTCTTACGGAACTCAAAATGGGTCATGCAGCATATCGTCGGAAAGCTCTTGACGTCTACTTTCCAACGGTATAAATTTTGCGTGAATCGAAGCTCGGACGAGAGAGTTATGACTCTCGGAAGTCGGGGTGCTGGAGCTGTTTTTGTGTGTTTTTCCGGTGAAGATTCCGGTCAAACGGGGGAAGCCGCCGGCAAACCGAGAGTTGTACGTCGTAGATGGAGTCGTTATCTTTCCAACGCACCTGGGCCCGCGCGTCAACTTGCAGCGAGTCGGAAAGACTCTGTGCGCGAAGGCGGCTGTCCGGAAGGAAAAACGCGTTTTATTCCCAGCGCATCTTTTCTCAAATCTTGTCCCAGTTCGTGCGCACAGTTGACCTAGTTCCCGGCGGCGGAATTCGACGTTCTTGGTACCATTGGAAAGCTTGCGCTACTCTCTTTTTCAAGGTTCCGGGCTCGCGGGAAACCGAGCTAAGGACGGAGAGATATGGTTCCGCGAACAGAGGTCGCCGAAGTGTTTTTGGTCCATTGGAGGGCATTTTTCAGGTGAGGATTCCGGCTAGACCGGGGAAAGTCTTGGCAATCTGAGAGTTCCACACCGTGCATGAACATGTCTTCTTTCCAACGTGCCCAGGCTCTTGGATCAACTTGTTGTGAGCCAGGAAGACTCTGCGCGCAAGCGTGGCAACGTCGGGGGGAAAGTTCCAGAATTTTCAGCACAACCTTATTCCTTCGGCCTGTTTTCATGTGCGTGGTAGACGTAGCTCCCGATGTCGGATTTCGGCGATCTTGGTGTCGCCGGAAAGCTTGTGCTACCTACTTTTTAAAGGTACAGGCCTTGCACAGAGGCGAACTTGGGTCCGCAAGATATGATCTTGCAAACGGAGGCCGTTGGGATGTTCCTTATACCACGGGGTCGTTTTCTGATCGAGATCCCGGCTTGACCGGAGGAGCTCTTGACGATCCGGAAGTTGCACGTTGTAGCTGAAGCGACCCTCTTGCATAAGGGTTTCATCTCGCGGACCAAGTTGCTGTGGGTCGGAAAGAATCTATGCACAAACGTTGCCTCCCAAATGGGCTGTTTTGTCGACAACACTTAGCAAAATTTGGCTAAGTGTCGGATCGTTTTTTCGCAGTTTTGCCCATAAATCCCTTGTTTCTCGTCCGTTTTCGACCCGTAAAGTATCGAATCGAAGCTCTCAACATGCTCTACACATTGGTCAGGGGGTAGTCAGTTCAATTCAGCTTTCGGTCTGGTCAACGATCCGGTCAAACTTCGGTCAAAATTGGTCAACCTTAGTCAAACTCGGTCAAACTTGGTTAAAGCTCTCCGAACTTTGGGAAATGCATCCCGGACCACGTTTTGAGGGTTTCCGGGTATAGTGGACCCTAGTCGGGTCAGAAACGGCTTGGTCAAACCTTGGTCAAACCTTGGTCAAACTTGGTCAAAGCTCTCCGGACCTTGGGAAATGTATCCCGGACCTCGTTCTGAGGTTGTTTGACGTGACGATCCTTTGTCGGATCAGGCCGGCTTGGTTCGGGCTGCCTCGTTTTGCGTGTCGACATCCGAGAAAATCCCGAGGGTAAAAATGGGGTTATGACACTTGGTACAGAACGCTTCCTCATAAGCATTTTCATCTCCTCCCAAGTGTCCACGGGTGACTCTCTATTCCTCCTCCTATTAATCAGTAATTGATCCCACCAAACAATGGCATAATCGGTGAATTCAATTGCAGCCAACTTAACCTTCTTTATCTCCGAGTAGTTGTGACAATCAAACACCATCTCCATTTTAGTTTCCCACTCCAAATAAACTTCAGGATCATTTTTACCTTGAAAAGATGGGATTTTAATCTTTATGTTTCCTAAATCATTATTCCTCCTAGGCCTACCCATCCTAGCTTCTCGATTCCCATTCCCATGCTCAAACCTGCCCCAGTTCAAATATGGCTCATCAAACTCCTCCGACTCCGCCTCTTCCTCAACATTCCGCCACGGAACACGCCCACCTTGCTGCCTATTGGGGATGTCTTGTTGCTGTCCCCTAGGAGTTCCCGCTTCTACCCTGTCCAACCTCTCGTGAATAGGTTCTAATTCAACCCTCAACATACGCCTCATCTCCCCTAACAACGCTTGCATTTGGAGGTTCAGAACTGCAAGTTGTTGAAATTCTTCGGTTGTATCTTCTTCTTGATTATTGGACATATTTAAAATCTGCAAAACAAGGTTAGAATCCTCACAAGCACTCCCTCACGTGTTTCACTCAAGAATTGATACACTTGCACTCGTGTTTTCACTCTAAACGGCTTTTACCCTCTTATGGTCTCACACACTCTTGCCTTTTTCCACTCTTTTGTGTCTTCTTTAGTTCTTAATCGAACTTCAAGAAACTAATTCAAAATAATCCAGCAGCAATTCAAAAATGAGAAACAACCAAAACTCATCAAAAGGTCAAGAACTTGAATAAGGTGAGAAACAAGATTGAAAAGAAGAAATTTTCTTACTAGAATCGTGTACTTTTTTCTTCTTCTTTTTTTTTTTTTTTTTTTTTTCTTTTTTTTTTTTTTTTTTTCTACAGCAGGGAACAGGAAATAAAAAAAAAAAAAAAAAAAAAAAAAAAAAAAAAACGAAAATAAAAGATAGTCAAACTTATCTTAGAACCAAAGCTCTGATACCAAATGATATGAACTCCACCAACAATTGTGATGAAACCCAATAACAATGATGGTTTAGAACCCCAAGATCGTGTAGACAAGATTGGTTGAGCCTTGACCCGTCACCTAACCAGATGAAAACCAAGACTACGAAGGATTGAAATGCCACACCAAGAAAACCTGAGAGTCCCTCAACAATCAAGGTGATAAGTTTGGTTGTTTGAACGCCACAAGATTAACTTGATAAGTTCAAAGAGTTCTTTTAAGAACGAAGAGGAACACAAGACCTCACAATGATGATAATTTCTGAAAACATAATCTGTCTATTCAAATTCGAAATACCCATCTATATACTTGGAACAACCCTCCAAGAATAGGAAAAGTCATAACTAAAGCTTTAAAAAGCAACACAAACATCAACATAAACAAGTCCCCACCAAAAAAAATAACCAAAAATAGCTAAATGACTAAATTCAATGTATTTAACATAACCAGCCAAGACCAAGTTCATTCCCCTATTTAATATCCTTGAAACTCAACAAATTCATGCCCTTTGATGGTCAGACCTTGCTGGTCACATTTTTGTATGCTAATTAGCCTCTTCAATTGCTTTGATGAGGTGGACTAAGCCTTGATTATTATTTGAGCCCATCTTGGTCTTTTTAGAATCAGCCCAATTCTCTTGGATTAGCCCATTTAGTGCTTCCTTGAAACGTTTGGCTCTAAGTCTTGTAATTGGACCACTTGGAAGTGACAAAGGGTCTTGTGCAAATTCAGCTCCATTCCCAAGTGTATGATCAACATGTCCAGCTCCTTGGTTTGCATCAAGCATATCGAGAAGTAAGCATGTCCCATACATCCTTAGCTGTGTCATAACCCCTAAATTCCATACTAACAGAAGGAGTGGAGGTGTTGCGGAGCCAAGTGATGATCTGATGATTGACACCATCCCAATCTTCGAGTCGAAGAGTGAAAGCATCTTCAATTTCGTCCTTTTGTTGTTTAGAAGGGTGACGTTGCCCAGCCACATAAAGTTACAGCTTGCGACCTTTGAGAAAACTACATATACCTTGAGCCCAAAGAGAGTAATTATCCCCATCAAGAATGATGTGAATGGGTTTAGAAATTTCACTTTGAGCCATAACGAAACCTCAACTTCAAAAACAGACCACTAAAATGAAATCAGTGCGAAAAACTGGGTAGGAAGCACCTAGGTTGCAAAAAGTCAACGCAGTTGGTCAAAAGTCAACCAAAAAAGTCAACGCTGGTCAACGCAAAAAGTCAACGTTGGTCAACTAAAAAAGTCAACAGTTAACGCTAGGGCTGACATGGCAGTGACGTGGTAACCTTGAGGCTTGACACGTGGCGCGAGGGAGTCCTAGTGCGTGGGGGCGTGTGCAGGAGAGTGACGGGGCGCCGAAACTTCAGGCGGCACGTGAGGGCGAGTCCGGTGTTAGAATCGGCCTTTTTTTTTGTGCCGTTGAGTCAAGCATCTCAAGAGCTTTCCAACGATACTGGTGGTGTCGTGATCAGAGTCCGACAACGGCAAATCCGAGGGTGACAGTGGGTACTTTTGGCGATGAGTCAGTTTCTTGGCAACGCAACTACCGGATTTCGGACGGGGGCAATGCCGGAGATAGCTGAGGTAGCGGAATAACGCCTGGAAGGACTAGAACTACACAAAATTAGAGTCTTAGCTCTGATACCATGTTAAAGACTGAAAGTCTATGTATTGTATTATGTGAATAATATAGTACAAGAGAGAGCCTTTATATAGGCAGAGGTGTGAGTTGCACAAGTAATAAGAGTGCTTTACAAGACAATGTATTGGGCTTAAGACCCATTAAGTTTATATTCTAACAGGAACATTAAGGCACCTTGTGAATATGCCTTGCCAACATGCCAAAAGCTCCACCACACCTCTTGGCATAACCCATTAGACCCTGAACATGAAAAAAATCAAATACCACAACTCTTTAGCTATAGGACAATGCAGAAGAAGATGATTAATAGACTCTCCATCCCTTGTACACATACAACACCGGTCTAGCACCACTAGTTGGTGTTTTCAGAGATTATTAGTTGTTAAAACCTCCCCAAATGATGTCGTCCAAAGGAAAAAAGCTATCCTTAGTATGGACTTTTGACTTCCACACACTCTTCCAAGGGAAAAGCTTGTTAGCAGGTGGAAGGAGAATCTTATAGAAAGAGTTGACTTCAAACTCCTTTTGAGAAGATGGAGACCAACATATTCAAAAGATATGTTCAAACTTTTCAAATCATCAAATAGGACCGATTTCCAAACTGTTTCATCAAACATGTTCAAAAGACATGTCTGACGTTCTCAAATCATCAAACCAATTCTTTACTTTTAAACTAGATACCTGGTTAACAAAGTGCTTGATCCCAAGTAAGTTTCTAAATAAAAAATATCACAAGTAAAACTATGAGCTTTCTAAAATATATAATATAATTTCATTGGCTTCACTACAAATTAATAAACAGTGAATTTAGTGGCGGAGCTAGAATTTCAAGTCAGAGGGGGCAAGATTAAAAGACAAGATTGAAAGCAAAGTTAATCTGAAAATATTAATTGATATTAATAACAAAGTAAATGAACAATTATAAACTAATGTAATTGTCATACAAAATTTAATATAAATGTAAACTGTAATTTATTTTTTTATACTTATTTTAATCTACCTTTTGATATTCTAAATACATAAAGCTCAAACATGTAATTGATTCCTTAAAATAAATTGAGAAAATAAAATCACTGTAAAACTGTTAAGATTATAACAATATACATGCATATTTGTATGCTCATTGCCTCTATTGCTTTTGAAAAACATGTAGAATCCAATTTTTTTTCTTTATTCTTCTAAGTATTTAAAATTTGGATTTAGACGGTTTGAAATTGTGAAAAAGTAAGCGATAAAGAAAAAGGTTAGTAGAGATCTTTTAGGGTTTTAGTTCCGCACAAATACATAAGTAGTTTTTTATTTATTTTTTGTTTAAAATATAAGACCCACTAAATTTAAGCATGAGGTTTGATGATGCATGAATTTTTCATCGTCAGTTGCACAGCCAAGTCAAGTAGTCAACACCTGCAAAAAGGAAGAAGAAAGAAAGGAATCGAAGAACCTGCCGGGGTGGGCCCCGGAGGGGAGTCTCCGATGCCTAAGTTAGCAAAAGATTTCCCATATTGAGAGAGATTTCTCATCAGATTGTGTACATACCTGGTTCAGGTGGCTCCGTTGGCTTTATATAGGCCAAGAGTCATGTATAACATAATGAATGTCAGATATAAATGGCATAACGGTAAGCATTAATAAGGGAATTGAGGGAGTTTATAGAGTGTAACGGTAGCATTAACAAGGGAATTAAGGGAGTTTATGGGTCTGTAACGGTCGTTCATCTAAGGCATACTTTGGTACGTCGTATTTGGACGGCTTGGATTTTTTCTATACTCATCAGAAGCCCCCCATTCCGAGGTCGTTTATCCGTTTTAGGTTGGACGGCCTTCGGAATGTCAAGTACGATGAGTATTTTGGTAATGACCTTATTTTCCTTGCATGGTGTGTATGTTGTTCCCTTCGCTATCTTAAGGACTTTGAAACAATTGGCCTTCCATTTGGCTCGTCAACTTATGTCTGTAATTAAAAACTTCAGGAAAACCTTTTAGTGGTTGTATCCATTCATTTGGATGACTATCCCCTTCGTCGTCATTTTTTCGGTAGGTATGTCAATAGGCATTTTTGCTTGTTTGGACCTGTTTCCTTTGTCATTAGAAAATTTTTTTCCTTTATGTAGGCTTTGTCCACTCTTTTGGACAAGTGTCCCCTTTAGCGATATTATTGAGGCAAAGGATCGTGATGGACGAATCGTTTAGATGGAAATGCCATTATTAAGTTAAAGGATCGTGATGGACGAGGCCATTTAACTTTGAATTATAATGGTTCACTTTGTTAAAGGATTGTGATGGACAAGTCCGTTTAACTTAAGAAATTTTGTTAAAGGATCGTGATGGACGAGTCCGTTTAACTTAGGATAATTTCGTTAAAGGATCGTGATGGACGAGTCCGTTTAACTTAGGATTTCGTTAAAGGATCGTGATGGACGGGTCCGTTTAACTTAGGAAGTTTCTTAAAGGATCGTAATGGACGAGTCCGTTTAACTTAGGATAATTTAATTAAAGGATCGTGATGGACGAGTCCGTTTAACTTAGGGTAATTTCGTTAAAGGATCGTGATGGACGAGTCCGTTTAACTTAGGGTAATTTCGTTAAAGGATCGTGATGGACGAGTCCGTTTAACTTAGGATAATTTCGTTAAAGGATCGTGATGGACGAGTCCGTTTAACTTAGGATAATTTCGTTAAAGGATCGTGATGGACGAGTCCGTTTAACTTAGGATAATTTCGTTAAAGGATCGTGATGGACGAGTCCGTTTAACTTAGGGTAATTTCGTTAAAGGATCGTGATGGACGAGTCCGTTTAACTTAGGGTAATTTCGTTAAAGGATCGTGATGGACGAGTCCGTTTAACTTAGGATAATTTCGTTAAAGGATCGTGATGGACGAGTCCGTTTAACTTAGGATAATTTCGTTAAAGGATCGTGATGGACGAGTCCGTTTAACTTAGGATAATTTCGTTAAAGGATCGTGATGGACGAGTCCGTTTAACTTAGGGATAATTTCGTTAAAGGATCGTGATGGACGAGTCCGTTTAACTTAGGGTAATTTCGTTAAAGGATCGTGATGGACGAGTCCGTTTAACTTAGGATAATTTCGTTAAAGGATCGTGATGGACGAGTCCGTTTAACTTAAGATAATTTCGTTAAAGGATCGTGATGGACGAGTCCTTTTACGGAGGCCATTGAGGCCGAGATTGGGTCGCTGAGACCAATGGAGGTCGGGATTGGGTCGTTGAGACCAAAGGAGGCCGTGGAGGCCGAGATTGGGTCGTTGAGACCAAAGGTTGGGTCGTCAAGACCAAAGGAGGCGGTGGAGGCTGTTGTCGAACTGAAATCTGGGTCGAGTGGGCGCACCTAGGTCTCGAGTCGGATTCCTTCGTTAGGGCTTTAAGTTGTGCCTCCGCAAATTCTGAATATCTGAATAATGCCACGTAGATATTTTGGTTTGTATTATAGCACATCTGCACATGCAACCTTCATGAGTAGTGCTAAGAGTGAGGTTTGTAGCTCCGGATAGGCTTGCCAAGTATGTCAAACACCTGCCCTTAAACGTGAACAGAAATTGATCGCCAATGGTTGCTGAATCTAAATAACCAGGTAAGGCTACAATTGTAGCTTTGTTAGAGTAAGAAAAATAATTATACATTGTAATGTGCCACTTAGATGATTT
Source organism: Fagus sylvatica (assembly GCA_907173295.1). Taxonomy (NCBI): domain Eukaryota; kingdom Viridiplantae; phylum Streptophyta; class Magnoliopsida; order Fagales; family Fagaceae; genus Fagus; species Fagus sylvatica. The sequence goes on along the minus strand of OU015772.1, from coordinate 17,811,188 downwards.
ATGAGTGAATAAAACCCGAAGTTGAGGTAATAGTATCATGATATTAATCCTTACCATAAGGGCTCATCTTAAAGCCAAATAATTTGATCTTTCCTTTGGCGTAGATATAAGAATAGAAGTCACCAATCTTGCTTCTAGGCAGGAGTAAGTTCAGGGGCAACAAAGTTTGTTTGCAAAGTATTATTTTCGACACCTCTGAAGCTAGCAATTTAATTTTGCCGAGACATTATGAAGCACTAATGGAGCAATTTAAAAAGAAATTAATCTAAAATGATTTCATTTAATACCAAAAAGTCAGGAAGTGGTAGCACACCAGCTATAAGAAACGCTAATAATAAAGCCTTTCACTTATGTTAATTTTGCAATAATTCAGCAACTTGCCTTTTCAATAGCCATTTCCATAACCATTCCTTTATTCTCGTGCCATTAAATGAAATTTGGTAACAAGGGTTTTGGGTGGAGTTATTGCTAAATAAAGAGAGTAGAAGCAAGCATTCCTAATAGGGTCAAAAGAATATTTTGACATATTGTTGGTATTTGTAAATATCGGCAGCACAATATTGTATGCCCAAAAACACATTTGAGATAAATTAAGCCATTCAGCATGGGACCACAAAGCTTTGGTGGTTGAAGGGTGAAAATTATTAATGTGTAGAAGGAGGGAAAGAGTGAGAGATTTAATTACCTGGAAGGATCACTCCATATTAGAAGGGCTATTTCGCGTTCATGGAGAGAATCGGTTGATTTTTGAGTATGAGATTCCATTTTCAATGGAATTCTGTTCGTCACTTCATAACTTTTGATATGTTGGGGGCATCTTTTAATAATAGGCAGAAATCCTTTAGCAAATGCAGAAAAATGTAACGGTACATAGTGCTACAGTATATACTGGACCATGACTCTCTATCTTTATTCAACTTTGAGGCTATTAAACTTTATTTGCCAAAGTAGAAATACTCGATTCGTCAACATAAACAATCGATTTCTACACGTTGAACAGACATGAGAATCCATAATGTATATAGAGTTTGATGCTATAAATTGGCATACAGTTCTGAAGCCTTATAACTCTCCATTAAGGTGCATTAGAAAGTTGACCGAAATAGAGGAAAATTTATGAATAGAATCTTTAAAAATAACAATAGTAATGACTATTTATTTATTTATTTTTTTTGCCATATTTGGATCGGGGATAATGGAGGATCCATTGGATAGCAAATTGCTCATGCAAAGGTGAATTTCGCCCAAAGCATATAAATTATAGAGTACGCTATTGATTAACCTGATCTAAGCTTGATGCATAATTTAACCATATAAGCAGATTACAGTATAACAAAAAGTTGTAACATGACTAATCCATGGTTTTCCCAAAAAGATGTTAAGAGGCCTTTATCATTATATCATACCGTGACATTGATGTGTGCATAAAACTTCAAGCCACTACCACGTATTTAACGTAAAGGCATATTGGGGAGCATGTTTTAATCATCTCCATGGAAGTCGCTATGCGTCACCAGAGATACAAGTCCTTCATCACAACACATTGATCCTAGACTCATACCTTATAAAAATTGTGTCGCGGTTCAGTGAACTTACAGTTGATGGTTTGCTGAACAATGGTGTATTTTCGACATAACTGTGCAATTTTTTTGTTTTAGGAACTCTCGTTCCCACAGACGGCGCCAACTGATGATGCATGAATTTTTCATCGTCAGTTGCACAGCCAAGTCAAGTAGTCAACACCTGCAAAAAGGAAGAAGAAAGAAAGGAATCAAATAACCTGCCAGGGTGGGCCCCGGAGGGGAGTCTCCGATGCCTAAGTTAGCAAAAGATTTCCCATATTGAGAGAGATTTCTCATCAGATTGTGTACATACCTGGTTCAGGTGGCTCCGTTGGCTTTATATAGGCCAAGAGTCATGTATAACATAATGAATGTCAGATATAAATGGCATAACGGTGGCATTAATAAGGTAATTGAGGGAGTTTATAGAGTGTAACGGTAGCATTAACAAGGGAATTAAGGGAGTTTATGGGTCTGTAACGGTCGTTCATCTAAGGCATACTTTGGTACGTCGTATTTGGACGGCTTGGATTTTTTCTATACTCATCAAGGTTAAAGTATAGGGTGAAAGATGGAAAAAAGGGGGAAATGACAAAAAAAATATATATGCATAATTAAACTAAAGAGTATTGAAAAAAGAAAAGAAAAGAAAATTATGATGTGCACATCGTACAAGTAGTTGTACTTGGAGTAGCTCAAAAAAAAAAAAAAAAAAAAAAAAAAAAGAAAGAAGGAAGTTGTATTAGAGTATTTCTTTTAATAGACTGTTGTCTTCTCAAAAGTCTGAAATTTTTATTTTTATTTTTATTTTTTATTATTATTATTTTCGTATATGGGTGGGCAAATGAAGAACAAGTATGCATAAAGAGGAAATTTATGAGGAGTCAGAAGGAGCAATTGGCCCCAGCTCCGCCATTGAGTGAATTGAATTGATACTAAAAATGTTGTTAATTTTTGAAAACTAATGGGCATTTTATAAATATGTACTTACAAGTTACAACCCGGCTTTCCTTAATCCTTACTGAAACCGTAGTCACGGTCCAAAAATCAAGTGAGCTCTTTCTCCACGCCTATATTTTTTGATCGTGCTTTCTGACTTTCTCCACACCTATTAACTAAAGTATAACACAATTAAGTATTTTAGAGACAACATTTCAATCCTAGATTGTCGACTGTCCTAGAAAAGCTTTAACCCCAGACCAGACCAGCCCATTCCTATCCTATCCCAAGGTTAGCATGTCAATTTAGCTCCAAAAATTCCGAAATTTTCCATTTGTAATCCTCTATATGTTAGCCTAATGTACCCCAAATTTGGTGTCAAAATTCAACTCCTAAGTCAAGTTATAAAGAGTTCAATTTAGTGCTGTCAGATAGTACCCTGCAGCAAACCAGCCCTAGTTCGGTTATCCTTTGACAACCCAAATGACAACAGACTTCACAAATATTTAGTTCTATGGGTTTGGCTCTCTCTCTACCATAAAAATTTCGTTCTTAAACTCATTATCAAGATCGAGTTATACGAACTTAAATCCAGATGTATGCCATTAACATTCTTAACCATTAATTAACACCCAATAATCAACTTCAATCATGGATTGGGAATATAACTGATCAGAAGTAACGGACCACCAGAATATGTTCACTTAAGCCTCACCTACTGCTGAATCTACAAAGGTCAACACATAGAATTCAATCAAGAATTGAACTATGAATCAACTATCTAGTTTGATCCGCAAGTCTAACATAGCTTAGAAAACTCAATATGCCCCTTATGGATCTCATAGCTGAGCCCACGTCCCCCCATTCTCTCTAAGATCTATGTTCTGGCCATTAATCAATTTAACTTTACAAGATTCCATAGTCGGAGTGAATTGAAATCATGATAAGAATACAATGAAGAGAATGGGTTCTTACATTCACCACCATTGCTTGCCTATTCCTCTCCATGCTGTCACCTTTCTTCTTTTAACATTGAGAAAACCCTTTTTTTTTTTGAGATATGATAGAAATTCTAATTTAAACTCACACACACTTATATTTTGAAGATCCCGGGGATCGAACCCACACCCTCATAGAGGGGGGCTTTTTGGGGAGGGGATTACCACTGGGCCGAATACCCAAGTGGCAACATTGAGAAAACCCTAATCCCCATTTCTAGCTTATAAACTTTAAACCACCTTCTTCTTCTTTTTCAAGGGATGGGCTTTACAACCCACCTTAGGTCCGATGATAAGGCCCTATTCACGGTCCATAAAACCCTAAAAATCTTCCAGCAACCTAAGATATATATATATATCCAGCACCCTAAGATGAGTATCACTTCCTAAATTATTAATTTCTATGACTAAGCCTTAAAGTCAAATATCTTTTATTTATTTTTGGGTAAATAAATATATTCTCTTAGTAAACATAATATTAATAATAGTATTAATTTAATCTTTTAAAGTAATCAAACAATTTGGAGATTTAATTCAAATGTTTCAAACTTATGGTTGGTTAGGCACAAGGTCTTGTTTTGAGTTGAGCAAGCGCTTAACGACCAACTCATCACTGCCCATGGATGGAAGGACCAAATCCAAACGCTACCTAACGATAGGGGAGCAGATCAAATTTTGAAACTTTAGGGGGGAAAATCAAAATTGACCAAACTTTTAGGGTGTACTTGCAATTTAGTCAAACAAGGTTTTATTCTATAAAAAAGCTATTTATTTAATTTTAAAATTAATTTACGTACTTATTTATAAAAATATCAAAGAATAAGATTTTCTTCCACTTTCTATTTTCTCCCCGTACAAGATGATCTTTATTGAGAGAGAGAGAGAGAGCCTAAAGGACCCATGGGTTTGGTGGAGTTAGATCGTGACCGTTTGACGAAAATGACAATGATCCTTAGAATAAATGTAGAGAAAACATTTTTAAAAAATTGGGTAAATTGTACTTTCCCCCCTTTATGTTTCAGTCAGTTTCAATTCCCCCCTTTATCTATTGAACTGAGCAATGTCCCCCTTTATCTTTTAAAATTGAGCAACTTACCCCTAACGTCTATTTTTCTGTTAAATACAAACAGAGCCTCTACTAATTGTCTAAAATGCCCTATTTTAACCCACTTATCCCAACCCACCCAATCTCTTAACCCAGTTTTTAACCTGTATTTGATTAACAAAACAACCTATGAAACCCACGATTAAACAAATTCCTAATTTTTCATTTTCCACAGTCACTCTGTCCTCTAAAATTTTCAAAACTCTATTTTACTTCTGATAACATTTACAATTGTCAAACTGTGGAAAGGACTATTCATTTCTACCTTTGGCCTCTTAAGGATGTGTGGCTGCTTGTTTCAATTTAACTGAATATCAATTAACAGTGTATTTTTTGGCCTTTTTCTCATCTTTCGGTATAACTTGGATGCAGTTCTACAAGTTTTTTGTTTAACCGTCCACCTTGCAGGGCGAAGCTGATGGTTCCTTTGAATATGTAGATTTCTAGCCTGCATCTCTGAACACTACAAAGCAGCTTATTGAAGACTTAAACAACATTGATATAGTCTTCCACATTGGAGATATAGTCTATGCTATGGGATATATTGCACAGTGGGACCAGTTCACTGCACAGATCGAGCCAATTGCATCAACTAAGCCTTACATGATTGGAAGGTTTGTCATAATATGCATAAATGACTTGTTAAGCATGTAGACATCTTCAGGTTTTTCTTATGTGCCATCATGTGATGTCTTTTCAGTGGTAACCATGAGCGTGACTGGCCAGGAACTGGATCCTTCTACCAAAACATGGATTCAGGAGGAGAATGTGGTGTGTTAGCCGAAATCACATCCAGTTCTTTTGCTCTTCACCCTATACGAACAAAAACAACATATAAATATGATACCAAAAAAAAAAAATTATAATATAAATATATTAATTACTACTTGCCTGAACATTGGTCTCTCCGGCAAGTCCAATGAGTTTTGTAAGACCCCCCTGCACTCTAGATGCTTGTTAAAATGCACAAACATAAAAAGAAATAAAAATCCAACGAAATTTTTACAAGAGTGTGCTGTGAGAGTGAGAGGAGAGAGAGCGTGATATTTTTTATGCTAGGGATTTGTTTGATCGTGGGATTTCATGGGTTATTTTGTTAATCAAATAGGGTTAAAAACCGGGTCAAGAGATTGGGTGGGTTGGGATAAGTGGGTTAAAATAGGGCATTTTAGACAATTTGTAGAGAATCTGTTAGTATTTAACAGAAAAATAAACGTTAGGGGTAAGTTGCTCAGTTTCAAAAGATAAAGGGGGACATTGCTCAGTTCAATAGATAAAGGGGGAAATTGAAATTGACGTGATACATAAAGGGGGAAAAGTGCAATTTGCCCTAAAAAATTAGAGTTTTTGACTGATTTAGCAGTTATGAGGGTTGGTTTACAGCCCCCTTTTGTTCCCTCCAAACTATGTATTAAGTTTATTTTACAAAATAAAAATCATTTTCATAAAGATTAACCTAATTTCCTTCTATTCAAACTTAAATCCTTCCATGCATGTGCATACATGATAATTAAAAGTTCTAACCAACCAATGGACACCTCATTCTTTAATAATCAATTCTTGTCAAAATCAATTAAAATTCATGGGAAATAAGAGCATGGGATTGGTTTTAATTTCAATCATGCAACTTTATCGTCCAATGTTGATTTGACGATAACTTTTAATCCGATGGTCTAATTTGAACATGTACCATGTCATTCTAATCGTCTTGACAAAAAGATTTGCTTAATGGCCTTTAATTTTTTATTAGACGGTCAAAACAAAACTCCATTTTAAACCCTATTTTTATAAAGTTATGTGATTTCTTTCATTAGAATTTCAAAACAACAAAACTCTAGTATATGCGGGTGTACATTAGTCTATATGCAGTGGAGCATTTCTCCTATATCATGTATTTAAACAAAGTGAATAGGAGATGAGGACTGTAATCTGCGGAAAAAAAAAAAAAGACCTAAGACTTTGGAGCTGTCAATGGACCCCAAAAAGTTCAGTTGGACTTGATATATGTGCTCTTTTATTTATTTCTTAAGTAATTAAGGACAACTAGTGAATTGATTGACTTAAAAAATGGACTGAAATGCACTGTATATATCCTTTAAGTTTGACCAGTTTTGATTTTGTTCTCTAATGTTTGAAAATGATCCGCTCCCTCT
>OU015772.1:17734422-17804331 GCA_907173295.1 Fagus sylvatica | reverse complement strand
AACATCAAAACCAAATTTGAAGTGAAAAATAAATACAAGGCTACAAACTTAAAAAAAGAAAAAAAGAAAAAAAATAAGGCATTAAGTTTTACTCTACTTAAACACTAAAGAGAAATCGAAAAGGACTTGTACGATTCCACCCATAATTCCATAAAATCAGGGAATCAAACTACTAATCTAAGAACAAAAAATAATATAAATTGAACATGGTGTGTCTTGCATTTGTACATAGCTGCTCCTTAGCTAACTGGCCTTTACTTGTTATATGACGAAAATTTTGTTGGGGAATTTGCCAAGATCAGAAAATAAATGCGACTTTGAGGTGTGTAATCAGTATCTTTAAGGTGATAATTGCCTCCACTCTAAAAGAGTTTTGCTTCCGGATTAAGGCAATTCACCTCCAGGATACAACAAAGTCACCAATTACAGAAAGCAAATTTCGGTAATTCCTTTAAAGAAAAGAGTTTTGCTTTCGGGTTAAGGCAATTCACCTCCAGGATACAACAAAGTCACCAATTATAGAAAGCAAATTTTGGTAATTCCTTTAAAAAGTATTCTTACAAAATTGTGTATTTAATAATGAATAGACACTTTAATTTGTAGACAATTTAATTGGCACCATTCTAAAACAATATAACCATTCAGAAAATAACTTCCATGAGTTAGTTATTTTTTACACCAAAACCACACGTGCATGTGTCATGTGTCCAAGTGCCAAATGTGTCACTAATGCCTTTAATCACAAACTCACTTCTATATAACTATATATTATAACAAATATACAACAATCCCCCACTTAGTGATATGAAGTGTTTAGTCAAATACTAATTTCATCATGCATACAAGAAGGTATCTTTCGATTTAAACCTCAATTAGTGTAAGCATCTCAAATTTCTGACAAAGCCAATGGTGGCCTCAGCTTAAACCAAGACTTTTTGTGTCAGAAACAGAAAATACCACACACATGACTCCATCTAATTTTAGCGAATAAACTTACAATAATAATAAAAAATTTCACTTAACCAAGTTCTCTATCCTAGCATTTCATGAATATTTCCAAAAATAAACCTTAAACTTTTATCGGAAGTTATTCCACTTCTTATGTTTATATAGGTGAAGTTCATTTTCATGTCCTTGTTTACTTTAGATATTACATGAACTTCATTAAGAGTAAATACTCATCCTCAAATTACCGTAACAGTCCGCACTGAATATCTTAGAACGGGTTTATCATAATAAAACATATATGTTTTAGTGCTATCCCAGCCACATAACTGTAACTTGTTATTACCCATTGAACCTTAAAATTATTTGTTTAATAATATAAGGTTGGGTTCCCATTACAGGTGACTTTTATACAAAAGGTTTCAAACCCATTCTACTAGATATTTCCTTTCACCAATTCTTGAGACATCTTAGGTAAAATTTTTTTATCAAGTTGTCACTTGATTTTACGTAAAAATAGTTATGAGCTCATCAAACTATTTATCGTCTCACGTACACAAGTTTTAGACTCAAATGTCTGAACTTCTTATTTCACAAATTATGGTGGCTTCATTCTTACGGTGCAAGATATAACTATCATTGGATGTGACCACATCTCTTTTATAACATCTTATATTATTCCTTTCCTTTGCCCGTTGCCAACCATACAATCTTTATGGTGGATTAAGAAACTCATTTCGTTTCTTCCATGCCTTTTAACTGGCTCTTCCACCAAAAGTGAATATCCAACTTAACATGAATTTTATCACTTACAATAATAACCATTATTGATATCCTACTATTTGGATATCTAATTATCCAATGCTTTCTAATGATCTTAAATTTGTTTACAAAACTTTGAAAGTCTATGTGCAAACCATGTAAATATAATACAACACTTGACACACCAAGCTATAATTGTACTAGTACACTCAAGTCATGCTTCCAATAACTTCACTAAGTTTTAAATTGGAACAAAGGTGAGTTAGCTTCTTTGTACTTTTGAAAAGTATTAAACCAAGAAACTTCATTTCATACACAATGAAAAGCATCATCTCAATCTCAATGAGAACTTACATTGTCTACATACTATGTTACTTCACCTTAATTTCCATTTCCAATAACTATAGACTTTCTTATGATTTTAGGAAATACAAACTCATAGGTTTATAAAATCATATTTCATTTCAAGATCATAACTCATAGAAAGCATATAAGAGGTATATAAAAATTGAGACTAAGTCACTTTCAATATTTTGACTCTTTCGTTGTTCACTTCGTGAACTCATTTATATTTTCATAATATCACAAATAGAAATTCTTGAATTACAGTCAAGATTAGTGATAGGTTCTGAGATATTTCAAGAATCGTAGAATTTAACCTCAATAAATTCATCTCTTGATTCCAATATAATATCACACTTAAGTCACCAAGACTTTAAGATTCTCAATCTGATCCACAAACACATCTTTAGAGTCTTAGCTTAGTCTTTTTCCGAGCTTGAAACTCTTTTAAAGATCACCACACACTTGGATCTCAATACCTCACATTTTTGGGTTTTAACATTCCATAGCTTATATGAAAACCCCCACACTTTGAAATAATCAAAGTTCAAATTTACAATTATTCAAAATTTCACATCCAGTTATTTTTAGCCTTAATCTTCTCACCCCCCACCAAATCATTTTCAAAATGATCAATGATGCCTAGATTCATAATAAATGTGAATTCAAATTTAAAACTTAGCTACATTCCATGTAGCAATCAAATCAAAGTGATTCCACCACAATGCTTGTTATAATGCATATTCAAATTGAAATCTTGTGCTCATGGACACATCTTCAATTCAATCCCTTCCATGTAAATTCTCTTTCATGCGATCAAGTGGGATCATGCATTTATAATCCTTCCATTTTTCTTGCATTTTGGTTGTTACATTTCAAGCATCAAATTCACAAGGTTTTATCATGTGAGAGTATGGTGAGTCAATTGATCACATGTGTACATTACATTATATTCTACCATGTACAAATGAATATAACTATTATCATTCACCATATATGTTAAACATAGTAATACTAGTAACAATTATTATGCAATATCATTTGTCCAAAAAATCAAACAAATAAAGAGTGTTATTAAATCTACTGACTTACAATTCACTAGGATGAAAATCCTAGTATGTGGCCATTTTGAGTGCTAGATGCCAACTGGTTTGCAATCTTCCCAATTTTCTTCATGCTACAAATACTGCCTTCTTGAGTATGATCTAGCCTTTTCAAACTCAAAACTCATTTTATAGTTAGTTTTTCAAAATTTGACCGGTTAGAACAACATACCAAAAAAGGGGCTCATGGGTTAGCAACAAGTGTATTACAATGATTAGGCCGTGGAGCCATTGTGATTCACATTTAGTTTCCTTTTTGGCATCAGATGGTTAGTTTAATAATTTCTAAACAAAACAAGTTTCTGAACATAACAATTGACAAGTTGTAAGATTTTACTTCTTATCAAATCAAACCCTGCTTTTTTGAAAGCTTCAAAGTCCCAATATCATGGCCTCCTGTCATGTTCATTTGGTTAAAAAACAAAATATATATATTGTTCCTCACTAGTTTTTGACGTGAGAATTACACAGCACACTGCCTCACGCCCTCGCCCCAATCATATGAGTATGTCCAGCGACCGATCTTGGTTCCCATTTTTTTTATTTTTTTATTAACAACAGAAACAAGTCAGTGAAAACCTGTTCTTGGTAAAATGAGCACTTCTTATTTAGATTTCAGATCCATACTGTGCACTTCCATACCGTGAGTCATTGTGCATCAAGATCACGATTTTGTCTGCACTTCTTGTTGCCATGAATTCGCCCTCTTTGATTCATCATGTTGTCTTAAATTTTGATCCAATAATAATAATTATCACCTTAAAAATTGTTGGGGAATTTGCCAAGATCAGAAAATAAATGCGACTTTGAGTCGTGTAATCACTATCTTTAAGGTGATAATTGCCCTCACTCTAAAAGAGTTTTGCTTCTGGGTTAAGGCAATTCACCTCCAGGATACAACAAAGTCACCAATTACAGAAAGCAAATTTTGGTAATTTTTTTAAAGAGTATTCTTACAAAATTGGGTATTTGACAATGAATAGGCACCTTAATTTGTAGACAATTTAATTGGCATCATTCTAAAACAATATAATCTTTCAGAAAATAACTTTTATGAGTTAGTTATTTTCTACATAAAAAATAACTTCCATGAATTAGTTACTTTCTACACCAAAATCACACGTACACGTGCCACATATCCAAGTACCAAATATGTTACTAATACCTTTAATCATAAACTCACTTCTATATAACTATATATTATAACAAATATACAACAAATTCTAGCATTTGTAATGGCCATTGGTATACAAGCAGATGGTCTCTCACTTGTACCTTTTGACATTCTCTTAGCATGCCACTAATGAAGCACGTGGTCCTTGTCCAGTGGTTAAATCCCTTTGCAATAATGTGTCATAACAAATATACGCGTATCAAGCCAAATTGATTAAGGATCCCATCAAATACTCACATTCTTTTTTAACTGTGTCTTTCACATGTGGCGTTAGTAGATTGGCCCATTGCTTTGTTGAAGGGTGCTATTCCGTACATCTGTTAATCGTCCAACTTCTTAGTATTCAGTCCAATCAGATTCCCAATGTCCAGTGCATATTTATTTTTATTTTTATTTTTAATTTTAATTTTAATTTGCTCGGAAAAGACAAGTCTATTATCAAGAAAAGAAAAATTTTACAACTAGGGGATCTAAACAAACTTGTGGTATACTATAGCCCAAAGCACTTTACAAGTACAACTATATATAACTTAGACAGCATTTTTTTTTTATAACAATATAACTTAGACATCATATTCATAAGTCTTAGTGAGATTGTATATATATACGAGTTTTACTATTCAAAAGGTAAGTCTGAAAGGCCCTATTTTGATGGGGTTAAAGTTGGAAGTTGGAACTAGGCAACTCATGTGCTGAGATAGTCCCAAATGACACATGGACCACTTCAGCAAATTCACGAACATCCAGCCACTTCCGAACATGGAATTCTTCTTTATTTTCTTACTAGTTGTGGGATCCGCGCGATGCGCGGATTTTTTTTCATATGGAAAAAGCAATAGTCTGACTTTAATTCTTCCTCATTTTTAGATATCTACTAAATGTTATTTGTGTCTTTAATATATTTGTTAAAGTGACTATTCATATATGGTTATGTTTTATTGAAATCGTTTAATTTTGATTTCTCAATTGCTTAAGTGGATATCTTTAAAGGATTATTTTAATATTTTAAATGAAAGAGTGGATAAAATTTTTTGTGCATACATATATATATATATATATATATATTTTACGTTGATATTAAAAATTACAACTCCAATAAAAAAGCAATGGGCTATAAAGAGTTCTTTATTCAGACACATTATAAAGCATTCTAATTCAAGACATAACAGAAGGTTACATTAAATCCTACCATAATTTATTTGCTAATTTATAAATTTCCAAGTCGATTGAACACATCTTGCATTTGACATATAATTCATCATTTCCATAAGGGTATGGAAAATCACGGTCCCAATGACCAACTCCCTCCTTATTGCATTCTTGTTTGTTGGATAGACGGAATTTTTTTGTTCCTAAAGTAGTATGACGAAGGATCCTTCGACAATTTTGTAGTAGATGCTTTCCATTTGGTTGATTAAGTTTTGATAAGACACATTACACGATATAGAGTACAATTTGTTTGTAGGCGGGTTGGTTTACTATTTGATTTAGATGGGACCTCTGTATATATCAATCTTCAAGACATTGTCAAATGCCATAGTGGCTACTATTGGCATCATAATCCTTGGTAATGTTATCTATCTTGGGAGGTATAGATTTATCTCTCTCCAATTGGGATCACATTCTAAAGATTAAAGGGAATTTTTTCGTATCTCTCGAAACAAAACCTAAAATGACCTTAATTTAAAAAAAAAAAAATCAATTAGCAATAGGCAGTTTAATTTAAAATTTAAGTTTCAGTATAAATTTATATGAATTTGTGAATGAAGGCGTGGATTCGAAATATTAATTTCAAAGATATAGGGAGAGAGCATTAACCTCTTTTCTGTTCTTGGGTTGTTAGTAGAAGAAGGAAGTAATTCAATCAGAGGAGAAGTGAGTGGGAAATGAAAAAGAAGGGTTGAAGAGGGAGTAAATGGCTTAGGAGGGAAATTTAAAGGGAATAAATAGTGAATGACAATATAATAAGTTATGAATAAGTGAATGGCAATATAATAAGTTATGAATGCAATGAAATATAAAAAATAAAAATAAAAAGGAACGAAAACCACAATATTGCAGTAGGGAGTTTCTCTGCTTTGTTTAAAGAAGGAACGAAGAACAGAATGTTGTGAGAAAGTGTACAAAACAGCAAATTTAATTGGAATAAATATTGAATGGCCATTTTAAAACTATAAATGGAGTGATATCTAATAAGTTATAAATAGATGTAATGCTAATTTCATTAAACGACAAAAAATAAAAACATGAATTATTTTGTTCCATGTACTACAATACAAAAGTTGTTTAACTCAATAAAAATAACATAAATTAAAAGTAGGAGTCAGATAAAAGTAATACGATTCAGATTTAATAATAGTAATACTACATAAACATTTCAGAATTCTAGCAAATTGACAAATAAAAGGTGGTACACTATTTTGAAAAAAAAAAAAAGACTATGAAACTTTATGAAATAAGGTTATTGTGCAAAACATTTTATCAGGACATGTTGTTTTCAACTTACATCTATTAACAGTATCTTCATAAGACGACACTCCATCAAAAGAATCAGATCCTCTTTTTTTTTTTTGGTTGAAAACATTTTCTATCTCAAACGTGCATAATAAGAAAACTGCATCCTACCTACAAAAAATCAATTAGAAAATATCACGATAAAAAGAAAAATAAACACCTATATTGTACATGTCTTTCATATAACTATATAAATTTTCTTTTTTATCTTAGCCTAAGTCATTTTAGTTATCATTAGTGGCACATTTTGAAATTGGCCCAAAACAATATGCATTAAGAAAAGCAATGCTAGTATTATTTTTGCCTCGCAAATTATTAAAGTGATCAGTTTTGATTGGAAAAACATGGTAGGCTTTGACTATTGTCTTTTGGAAAAAAAATAGAAAATTCATAGTTTTCAAAGCTATTAACAATATAGAATGGAAAGTTAATAGAAAATTCATAAATTAGGAGAAAATTTTTAAGGGAATAAATAGTGAATGGCAATTTAAGTAAAAAAGGAATGACATAATAATTTATGAATGCAATGAAATATAAAAAGAAGGAAAGAAGATCACAATATTGCAATAGGGAGAAATAAATGTATGCATTAAGGGCTGGAATTAAATATCAAATATGTTTCTATGATTAATTTTAACAATTTATATTTAAGTTTTTAAAAAATAAAAAATGAAGATGCAAATTTTTTTTTTTTTTTATATATATATGATAGAAATTCTTATTTAAACTCACACACACGTATATTTTGAAGATCCCGGGGATCAAACTCACATCCTCATAGAGGGATGAGGCTTTTTGGGGAAGGAGATTACCACTGGGACGAATACCCAAGTGGGAAGATGCAAATGTATTGAATGGCTATATAAGGGGAACGAATGTATGCATTAAAGGTTTGACCTAAAATAATAGGCAATTATTTCAAAATATTATAATGGTGTATATATACATTTTTTATTGAAGTAAAGCTACCGTAAAATGGCTAAAGTATCAATTTTTTAATTACAAAATTTTCTATACCTAAAAAATTGTCATGTATTGTATACAAATTTGTTAGAATATTTTAAATGATAGGAAAATATTTAGTTAAAATTTGTAAGTAAAAAAATTATCATTTTATCTTTAACTTATTAATTATACTTTAATCATTATACAATTTTTTTTTTTAAATAAATTTAAACATTCCTCAAAGAGTGGTATTAATTGCTATTTTTAAACGGTCTGACTATTTATTACCACTTATCACTCTTTGTCTTCCAATTATTTCTCTCCACATTTATTCCAATTGATTAATTATTATTTGTTGCCTTCCCCTCTTTTTTTACTCTCCCACGTTTTTTCTCTCCCTTCCAAATATTTCTCTCCACATTTATTCCAATTGATTACTTATTATTATTTGCCTTCCCCTCTTTTTTCCCTCTCCCACATTTCTTTCCCCTTGCTTCCAATTTTTGGCCAGCTCTCTTTGCTGTAACATCTTTAGATAACATACAAGTAGGGTTACAATTCTAAATTCTAGCAAAGGTCAATGACTACAGTCTACACAGTTAATTCCTAAAATTAAGGAATTGGAGTTCCTTAATAATAGCCTAAGAGATATAGTTGACAATAGCTAATTGACAATTGACAATTGATTGCTAATCAAATTTCACTATAATAGGAAAGCTAAAATCAAATAGACACAAAAAGTTGATCAATACCCAAATGTGAAGTTTATGGCAGCAAATACACAGCATCCATGACAGCCCTTATGTGGCCCATTTGGACATTTATTTTGCCTCAAACAATAATCTGACCAGAAGACAAAACATAGTAACATATAGACTGCAAGACAAAATAAACCCACAAGTGTATATGAAACAAAAGGATTAGACTCCATAGTAACATAGTAACATACCGCATTAGACTCTAGAATTTCCAATTCGGCCAACACCTTTACGTGCACCCACTGAAAGGGTTTCAAATACAAACAGTCAGAAAGCCATCGGGAAAATAAAGGAAATCGCAAAAATGAAAAGAAATAAAAAAGAACAACAAAAAAGGAAATTTTCGAATTCAAAAAGGAAATTGAAAGTCCATTAACCATTCCAAAAGTTGACAGAACATAAATTCGAATGGAATAAATATTGTATGGCCATTTAAGTATAAATGGAATGATACATATAATGTCAAATTGCCAACAACTATACTTCACCCTATTTTTTTTTCTATTCTTTTTTAATCTCATTTGCACAAAGCCTGTGAAAGAATGATTAGAAAATATAAATCTTTGTCGCTTTAGATGCAGGAAGTTGAAGTGTCAAGCTTGAAGTATCTGGATAGCATGGTCCAACATCTTTCTTGGGTAAGCTTGGTTTTTATTTTTTATTTTTTTATTTTTTTATAGAGTTCAAATGAGGGTAGAACTGTATAGCATGGTCTAACTCACGAATTTCACTCCATACGTACATTTGGTTAGAACAAATATATTGTACTCTACGTAGTACATTAGCTAGATCCACCAAAATTGTTTTTTTATTGTTCAGATTTATTGATTTGTTGTATTAATCAAGATAATTATTTCTTTAATCAATTTATCTAGCTAAAATTGTTTTATAAATATCACTTATATAGGTGTTCTACTGGAACAGATCGAACACATGTTTTGCGGACATTGGAGATATTATCAAAGATACCAAAAAAATGGAATGTTTGCTGAGATGGTAACCAAAACGGGCCATGGCATTTTCATTACATCATTTTTCTTTCTATCAAGAAAAACTCAAAACTAAAGTGGTTCAATAACCGCTAAGTAAAGCTATGTAAAGAAGCACAAAACTGCATTGAAATGAAATAGAAACAGATCATTGCAAAACTCTCTATGGGCACTTCTTTCCAAAATAAAGCCTAGCCGTGTGTATAAGCATGATCATTTTAAATCCAATGATCATTTAAAAAATTACAAAAACTGCATTGAATTGAAACAGAAACAGATCATTGCAAAACTTTGTATGGCCGCTTCTTTCTAGAATAAAACTTTGCATGTGGTTCTCTCTCAATTGCTTGTTTCAATCTGCCTTTTTTGTTCACATTTTTCCCTTCGCCTTTGGAATATTCACGGGCCTTTAGCAGTTGCAGAACCAAGATAGATAATGCGAAAAGAAAAAGTTACAGGTGAGGCAAATAACTTTCCGATAGGAAAAAACCTACAAAGGCAATTAGACATGAAACTTAGGGAAGCACACAAAGGTGTTTAAATAGGAGATTGGGGGGCAATCAATCAGGGAGATGAGGAGGTGAGGGAAATGAGGATGTGAGGGAGATGAAGAGGTGAGGGAGTTGGAAAAGAATATGAAAAGGGAGAGAATTAAATAGAGGTAAATGTTAAAAGGTAAGAGAGAAAGAATTAATTAATTAGAGAATTAAATAGAGGTAAATGTTAAAAGGTAAGAGAGAAAGAATTAGGGGGAAGGGTGTGGGAATAAAAAATCTGATGTGGCATCTTTAGGGAGAAAGCTAAAGCTTTACCTATTAGTTTATATAATAGATTCACTGCTCCGGTTCTTCCATAACATAACATAGAGAGAGAGAGAGAGAGAGAGAGAGAGAGAGAGAGAGAGAGAGAGAGAGAGAGAGAGAGAGAGAGAGGGGGGAGTTTGCTGTGCTTCGGCAACAATTTCGCGTCCGATATCGCCTACTTTGGTTGTGGGTGAGGCTGAATCTCTCTCTACATGGTTTAGTACTGGTTTGTTTCTCAATGTGACTACTTCTAGTTCTACGTCATGCTTTTACAATTTTCACTTTCCATAAACCTTAATTTAGAAGAAGAAGAAACGAATGTGGTGGGAATTCGAAGAAAAAAAAAATATTCACTTGTGTCCACTCAATAAAAAATTCATATGTTTATTATCAAGATTAAAATTTCAGATACAAGAAATGGGAAAATAAAAACAAAGTTATTGATTCGGATTAGACCACCATGATAGCGGCGGCTCCGACAACGTTACCGTAGGATACTCGGCTTGACAGCATTTCCGGCAATTTCTTGTCTTAGTTGGGGTGTGTACGGTATATGTGAAAGGTTTGGGTTTTGTTATTCTTCTATGGGATAAGTGTATTAGGTAACAATGATTGTGTGTCTTAATGCTTATTATTTCATTTGTAAAATCTGATGTGGCATGATCTTATTGGAGGGTGTAAAAATCAATGTTTACACCCAATCCTTAATTAATTTAATGTATATATTGAATATAGAGAAAAAGTCTCATTTGCAATATAGAGTTATAGACTTCTAAAAAAACATTAAATCCGAGTCAATATCCAAAATAAAACCTGGCTAAGAAAACAAAAATCATTATTATAAGATCCAAAACCTTGTATTCTTTTTGGCAACCATATTTAGGTCATGACCTTTGTTAATCTAACTGCCCCACACAAATCATAGGTATTATCGGATTCAAATTGAGTGACATAAAATTGAACAAGACAGCAAGACAAAGGGACCTTCATTGCATGGAAGTTTCAAACCCTCACGAAGTGAGACTGGAGTTTATAACCTTCTTAGAAACCGAAGCCTAAGAAACCAGTCCCAGGCCCATACCTAAAAACTTAACAAAATAGGTCTTCACAGAAACTCTGAAACTGCTGTAGAGGTCCGTTTTTTTCTGCCACACTGAATCAAGCCCAAGGCAAATGAAGCCCAGTAGTCTATGGCAGCAAAAAATAAGGGGTAATGGCATTGGGCCATCAATTAAGCCCAAAACACAAGCCGGCCCACTCAACCCAAACATACATCTGCTGTGATGACATGGGACCCGCCAAAACAGTCTAAAAATTGAGAGCCAAAAGCGTCCCATGTGATGCTCTTTTCCCCCCTTTTTTGGGTGCGGTGCTCGAGACAATGAAGGGGTGCTTTTCCAATGAAAAAAAACACGGGTCTCCAAGCCATATTATTACAAAGCAAGAACTGGTTCTTGCCATTGACCATCAGATGCGGTAGACATTTTCACAAAATGTCTGCCGCAACACCAGCTGTGATGGGTGAAATGATGGGGAAGACAAAATAAGAGCTGATGAGGTCGAGAGAGCTGTCATGGCCGCCGAGGCTACCGCCACTCAAGAGCAGTGACCACCGTAGCCCAGCACTCCGGTGGTCCTTGTTCATCTTCAACATGGAACTGAGGAAGATCGGTTTAGAGGTAGGGGATTAATTTACTGAATTTCTTTAATCTGCCGTAACATGAAAGCATTAGATCTGCTGGGGAATAATGCAACGGTAAGATCAAACTTAATTATGCAAAACGTGTATGAGTCAACTCAATTACTCCAACTCTTCTTATCAAGCATTTAATGCTCACTACCCCCAACACCAGAAATGAGAGATTACCTGTCTGTCGTAGCCCAAATTAGGTCTGCAAGAGATAAAGATTATCTCCTTAACCTTGAAAAGATTTAGTCAAATCCCACCCCTTTTATCTCTCGGATAAACAATAATCATCATGATTAAGAGGGCAATGGGTGAGACCACAAGATATTAACACCACTATAAAGAGGGGTGAAAAATAGGAAATGGGGGTTGGTTGATCTTGGTCTAAAACTGATCCCTTCTTAATAGCTAATTCATAAAACTTGAGGGTAGAAGACAACCAATTCTTCATAACACTTTTTGAAGATTCGTGGTAGACTGAAACACTTTCTGTCTGCCACAGCCAAAAAACCCATCTTAAACCACCAAACACTTACACCAATTAATAATGTTGATTCGTACACGTTTTCACAGTAATTAATCATCTTCCTACTCGCTGAACATCCCAAGTTCTATTGTTTATTATATATTTCTTAAATGTTATTATCATTGCAAGCCCTGGTGAAAGCAAAGTTTATTGTGATTAGTGTTGATCTACGGCGCTGGTTCCATCTGTCTACCGTGATTTGTCTCTATGAGTATTGTGGCCCAGTAGATCAGAAACTCCAGAGGGAAGCACCATTAGCTATCAGGTGGCCCAACAAGCCTGGTGTAGAGTTTTGGGCTCAACATCCCCTTCAAATAGATCAGCCCACGTTCAGCCCATTCATGAAGTGACACGTGATAAACAAGGAAATTTTGAGCATCCACAACTGCTTCTCAATCAGACACACACAATACTTTCTAAAATTTCAGGCAAAATTCAATACCATCAGAAGAGAGATTGAATCAAGAACCTTCCCAATTAGTTTAGCACTTTTCTCTTTTAGAAAAACTGAATCGTGGTCACTCTAATACATTATTGTAATTGTCAATTAGATTTTAAAAAAAAAAAAAATCAATGCAAAAGTTTAACAACCCCAGTTTATGCAAAAGTTTGTAAGAAAAGATGGCCTAATGAACCTACTGTATTTGGTGCTCTTCTTGACAAATCATTTTCAACAGATTAAGTTGCTTTACTTTATGATTGTAAGTTTAAGACATGCTAATTGAACCAAGTAATTGAATCTACTTGTGCAGTCATACTGATTCCACTGAGTTGGCATTTGCAGGTTGAAAAAACAGTATTTGTAGTATTTTTATTTTTTATTATATATATATATATATATATATATATTTTTCAGGTGAACATGCAAAAACAAAGGTTCTTAAAATTTGTGAAGAATTTGAGGCGAATAACTAGAGAAGTAAGTATTCAAATGAGGACTTTGTATCTTTTCATGTATTGAACAAAAGTTAAAAGCCCCACGGTTGCACTTTGGTTGTTTTTCACTAGTGGTGACCTATCATTCTGCTTCAATTTGGTTTGAGTATACACTTTTTTTTTTTTTTTTTAGTTGCGATAGTATTTGAACCTATGGTGTCTGCTCTATGATAATTGCTCTTATCATCTGGCTAAGACACCAATTGCTTTTTGGTGTAGGCGGGATTTGAACCCAGGTCTCTTGCTCGACGACAAGAGACTTTACCAATTGAGCTAACTGGAACTCACGAGTATACACTAATGTGTACATGATTTGGTTTTTATACTTTCAGGAGATCCAAGCTCATGAGTCTTTATTCAATAATGGTAATATTCTAGAGAATTTAGAAGTTAATAACTTCAATTAAACTCAAGTTTTCCTTTCCCCAACTATAACCTAATGTTGCTTAATTAATAATTATTGAATATAATAGTAATTGTTATTATATATATTATAGGCCCACTAGGCTTTAGGTCCATTACAATAGTTGTCCAGCACACTTACTTGTACTAAACTCTCATATCTGCCTATATAAAGGTAGTCCTCTGTACTATTTTATTCACTGAATATAATACATAGAACTATTATGTTCAGTCTCTCTCTCTCTCTCTCTCTCTCTCTCTCTCTCTCTCTCTCTCAACATGGTATCAAAGCCACCTTCTTGTGGCCTTCACTAGGCAATTTTCGGCATCCCTCTGCTGCTACAGGTTCACGACTTCTTCTCTGTCGTCAAAAACCATCTCGCCGCTTTTGCCTTCCTCGGATTTCACATCTCCGAGCCTCCATTCAACTCACAAAAACTACCATCGCATAGATCGTCTCCCAATATATCCATTGCAACCAAAATCGGCTGGATCCGACACCTGTACACGCCCTCACACGCCACCGGAAGATTCTGCATCTCCAGACACGCGCCCTCACCCACCACACGCGCGCGTTTCATTGCCTCTGACATGTGCTATGTTAGCATTGCCACAACAACCCTACCTGCCACGTCATCGCCATGTTAGAAACGTTGACTTTTGATAGTTGGCTTTTAAGCATTGACTTTTGGCAATTGCCTTTTGAGGTTTGACTTTGACCGTTGACTTTAACTGCCATCATTGACTTTAACCGGAACAGTAAAAATAAAAAAACTGTTCCCTTCACGATTTTTCACGTAGATTCCATTTTCAAGTCATGACGTCACCCATCCCATCGTTATTCTTCTTGATGGATCCACCTCTTATCATTCTTGGTCTCAAAATATGATTCTCTTCCTCCAAAAACCAAAAATTGTGGAGTTATGTCATTGGTGCCATTCTGAAACAATACCTAAGCCATCCGCTAATGGTTCTACATCCGACACAGTCTTTCCAGTTGATGATTTTGAGGTATGCCTTGAGGAGTGGGAAAGTATCCAATGCAAGATCATTTCCTGATTGATCAACACCTCTATGTTAGCAATCAGTAGTCTTCTTCCACGACTTGAAACTGCTCAAGCAACCTGGTCTTTCTTGGCTGCTCACTACAATTGCACTCATGACTTTGTCTTAGAGTTCCACCTTGAATTCAAGCTTTATTAGATGCGCCAAGATTCAGGTCAATGGGAACAATTAGCTGCTGCAAATCCACCACTCAAGTATGCTGAAGACATCGAACTATTTGCCAAGTACAAAAATCGTCGTCGTTTCACGCAGTTTATGATGGGTCTTCGTGAGAACTTTGAACCTATTCGAGCTACTCTCCTCAGTTGCTCTCCTCTTCCTTCACTTGATGCTACTGTCAAGGAACTTATTTCTGAAAAAAATCGACGTCCTCACCATCACTTACCTTCTTCGGATATTATTCTGGCTACTCCCCGTCCTTCAGTGTCTACTTCTGGTTGACCTCATCGTCATTGCAAGTTCTGTAAAAAGCCAGTTCATGACATTTTTTAGTGTTATAGAAAGCAAAGGTTTGACAAAAAGAAACGAAATTAGTCTCGTGGTCTCCTTCCTCTTTCACAAGCAGCCGCTGTAAGCTCGTCGGATCTCTCTGCCCCTGTTCACGATCCTCCGGTCACTGTCTTTCAACTTGAGACCCTGTTTCATTGGTACATGTCTCAACCTTCCACTGCCATCTCTGTCGCCCCAAGTAACAAATCTTGGCTTCTCGATTCAGTTTGCTGTAATCACATGACTCCTCATGCTTCTCATTTCTCTCATAAAACACATTTATCTGCTACTCCTATCATTTAAACTGCTGATAGCTCTCATATGTCTGTTAGTCACATAAGCATTGTTTCTTCCCCTACTTTGACTATCCAAGATACATGTCTCGTTCCAAATTTGTCCTTCAACCTTCTTTTTGTTGGCCAACTTTGTGAACTTGTTCTAATCTACACTTTTCTAATCGTGGTGTTGATGTGCAGCATCCACTGACGGGCAAGCTGCTTGGGACAAGTCATAAGATTGGACATCTATTTGAGCTTTACAACTTGCAGATTCCTTCACATCTGGTCTCCTCCTCTGTTGCTACCACCACCTTTTCTCCTAACTTATGGCACCCTCGTCTTGGTCATGCTTCTTTATCTCGTCTTCAGTTATTAGTTTCTTAGGGTCATTTAGGGTCTGTTAGTTTTCAAAAATTTGATTGTATGTCTTGTCAATTTGGCAAACAAACCAAGTTACCATTTAATAAAAGTGACTTTATTTCTTCTGCATCCTTTGATCTTGTTCATTTTGATGTTTAGGGTCTTGCTCCATTTACCACTGAGGGGGGATCTCGATAATTTGTGATCTTTGTTGATGATTATTCTAGGTTTACTTGGATTTACATGTTAAAACATCACTCTGACCTTATTCCTATCTTTGAAACTTTCCATA
Organism: Fagus sylvatica; assembly: GCA_907173295.1. NCBI lineage: Eukaryota > Viridiplantae > Streptophyta > Magnoliopsida > Fagales > Fagaceae > Fagus > Fagus sylvatica. The sequence continues at coordinate 17,787,961 of OU015772.1, read as the reverse complement.
AAATGATACAAACCCAATTTTCCCGCACTAGTAAAATTTTCTGGTCAGATACTGCCCAAGCATACAACGACAAAACTTTTCTCTCTATTTTGGACAAATATGGCACTCTTCCCCATTGTTCTTGCCTATATACCTCCCAACAAAATGGTCGTGCCGAACGCAAACTTCGTCATATTCTTGACATCGTTCGTACGCTTCTTATATCTGCCTCACTCAGTCCCTGAACCTTTTTGGGGTGAAGTGGCTCTCACTGCCGTTTACACCATCAATCGTCTTCCCTCACCTTCTACTCACAATAAATCTCCCTTTGAGTTGATTTATGACAAACTCCCAAACTATTCCTCTCTTCGAGTATTCGGTTGTGCTTGCTTTGTCTCTCTTCCTTCCCATGAAAAAATCGAACCTCGGTCTCGGCTGTGTTGTTTTCTCGGCTATAGCATCTCTCAAAAGGGTTTTTGCTGCTATGATCTCATATCTCGCCGCCTTTGTATCTCTTGTCATGTGGAATTCTGGAAACATCAGACTTTCTCCAGTCATTAACATTTTCCCCTTATCTCTTCCACCATGACTCCTATTTTCACTGATCTTTCAGTTGCTCTTTATCCTGATCTTGTGAGGGACTTTGCTCCACCTCCTAGCTCTTCAGATGTCCCATCTTTGGCTTCTCCTCTAGCAGTTGGCTCGCTTACTTCGGATCCTGTATCACCAGCACCATCAAAGTCTTCCACAGACTTTGATATTCGTCGTTCCCATCAGGTAAGGGCTCCTCCTTCTCACCTTACTGATTATCATTGTTACTTTGCACATGTTACTCTCCATGAGCCTCATACCTATCGTGAGGCTAGCACTAATCCTCTTTGACAAAAAGCTATGACCGATGAACTTGATACTCTTCATAAAACTCATACTTGGGACATGACCGCTCTGCTTCTTGGCAAGTCTACTGTCGATTGTAAATGGATCTATAAGATCAAGACCGGGGCTGATGGATCCATCAAACGTTACAAGGCTCGCCTAGTTGCCAAAGGGTTCACTCAGGAATATGGTATCAACTATGAGGAGACTTTTGCTCATGTTGTCCGCCTTACCTCTGTTCGATCTTGCCGTTGTCACGGTTCGTCATTGGCCTATGTTTCAAATGGATATAAAAAATGCATTTCTCAATGGTGATCTTCTAGAGGAAGTCTACATGCAACCACCTCGTGGCTCTCCTGATTCTATGAATCAAGTTTGCTGTCTTCGTCGTGCTTTTTATAGCCTTAAGCAAGCTCATCGGGCTTGGTTTGCTCAATTCAGTTATGTGGTTGCTCAGCAGGGTTTCACTCCTAGTCCATAGGATTCAGCCCTCTTCCTTTGTTAGACATCCACTGTTATCACTCTTATTCTCCTTTATATGGATGACATGATTATTACAAGTGATAACACTGCCGGCATCCGTGACCTATAGAAATTCCTTAGTCAACATTTTGAGATGAAAGATCTTGGTACTCTTAGCTACTTTTTTGGTCTCGAAGCCACATCCTCTTCTGATGGTTACTACCTCTCTCAGGACAAGTACGATTCCAACCTTTTTCTCTAAGGCCAGTCTCATTGATAGCAAGACTGCTTCTAGTCCCTTAGAGCTTAATGTCAAGCTCAATGCTACTGATGGTGAGCCTCTTTCTGATGCTACTCTATACTGACAATTGGTTGGCAGTCTCATCTATCTCACCGTCACTTGTTCGGATCTTACATATGTTGTTCATATGGTTAGTCAGTTCATGTCTGCTCTTAATTCCACTCATTATCTTATTTACGTTTGGTTCTTACAGTATGTTGCTTCATATGGTTAGCACAGCTCTTCCATGGCCTCTGCTACTTAATTCCAGCACATTAGTCTTCTTATTCTTGAGTTGTGAGCCTATGCTGATGCAGACTGAGTTTCCATGGATCCCTTTACTAACTTAGTCTCTCTACACAGTCTGGTTATTGCTTCTTGAGTTGTGAGCCTATGTTCTGATCTCTGCAGACTTAGTCTGGGTAGATCCCACTAACAAGAAACAATCTGTACTACCAGCTGGTTAGTACCTTGCTTACTGGGTTCCAATCTCTTATACTAGGCACCTCCAAGAAACAATCTGTACTAAAGCTAATCTCTACCTTTTCGTTGGCTCCTGACTAACATGGGTCCGAACTCCTCTTAGAGTTCGTTGGCACCATACTAACATGGGTACTTCTTAGACCACCAGCACTCCTATTCACTTTGACAACCGTAGTGCTATTCACATTGCTCATAATGATGTTTTCCATGAGCGCACCATCAGAGTATTCCACAGACCTTAGTATCAGATCCACCTTCTTGTGGCCTTCACTAGACAATTTTCGGCGTCCCTCCGCTGTTACAGGTTCACGGCCTTTTCCCCGTCATCAGAAACCATCTCACCGCTTCTGCCTTCCTCGAATTTCACATCTATGAGCCTCCGTTCAACTCATGGACACTACCATTGCGTAGATCGTCTCCCGATCTATCTGTTGCAACCAGAATCGATTGGATCCAACATTGCACATGCCTCCATGCGCCTACGAAAGATTCTGCATCTCCAGACACACGCACACGCACCTCCATGCACTGACAGTTCTGCCCACAAACCACACGCGCGCGTTGACCTCTCTATTTTTTTGGCTAAATAGTTCGGGTTTTTGGTTGCAAGTTTCATTACGTCTTGCTGATTTGGAGGCTACATTGGATGCGAGATCTGTCACCAAAATAAGGCCTTCTATAGGCATGCACCTGGTGAAATGGATGAACATGGTAAGATTCAGGCATTCAGAGACTGTTCTTGTTTACTATCATTTGTGATTCTATGTAATATACTTTTTCTATTAAATAAAATGATGTGTTGTTTGAACTTTCAATTCAAAGAGTAAAAACGATGCCAACCCCAAATGGTAGAGTTTTGGACCTGTTCTTCGTCACAAACGACATTTGAGTTATTTTATTATGGTTCATAAGAATTTTACATTACCAAATATGCATCATTTAGTTGGTTGAGTGATACAGAATGAAGTCTATGATTTAAGCTGGATCTTTTGGAGCATAGTTTTGATTTAAGTTCCACTTCTTAAAAATGTTGACACTTGAATTGATGCATGAGATTTTATAATGAGTTAATCAAGTTCTAACAAGGTTGATCACCTGTTTCTATTGGACTGGTGGGTTGCAATGTATTAAATTTTTTGGTAATTCATCTCAAGGAGGGTGAGGTCGAGGGATGTAACTTATTCCCCAACATTTACTTTCATTTGATTGTGAAAAACAATAGTTTCAGAAAGTACAAAAATGTGATGTGAATGAGACATAAATTATAACAATGGGTTTTTATAGATAGCCAGTAATGAACCATGATAATTTTCTATTGTATCATTTCAGGGAGCTATTAGACACAAAAAAGAGACGAGATGATGTTTGGACATCTAATTACTGTTCTAGAAAAGAATTCTATTATTCTTTCTTACCAAAAAAAACCCACTTGAGAAACTCAATCAATTATTAATCATTGACTTGATTTTTGTGTGTGATATGTGGTTGCAATTTTCAAGCCATGATTACTTAGAATGGTTTTGATTTAGTAATAAATGGAAGAACTATCAGACATTGGTCCTGTACCAACTTCTCACAAGCTGTCCAAGAGAGCACTGATTGTAGTTTCTGTCAACAGTTGGTTCAGATGTGCCAAATTTCTGGCATGTTAAATTTTCCTGATTCAGTTCTGGGTAGAGGCAAATTTTAAGTAGAAATCAGTGACTTTGTAAACCCTCATTCTATCCAATCAATATATATATAAAAGCAGAAACCTTTAACTGAGGTTCTGCCAAGTGTCTTACAAACTGATGTGGCATATTAACACATCAGCAATTAAAACACATCAGCATTAATTTAACAAAATCTTTAAAATAGAATAAAATAAAAAAGAAAAAGCATCTGACCTTGGTTGGTGAACCAAGCCGACTAAAAGAAAGGAGGGGGCCAACCGAGTCAACTCTTCATCTCCCATCTCTGGTCCACCACCGTGGTTTAGGTCGGCGACGTGCTCGACAAAACTGGCATTAAAGTAATCACCATGAACCGCGCTCACTCATCTCCGACCCCGATTTCGTCAAAACCCACCTCCACCGCGCCGAATTCAAGCGATCGTCAAAACCCCCTGCCGATTCAAGTGCGTGTCAAAGCCATGGCGCTCACTCATCTCCGACCCCGATTTTGTCAAAACCCACCTCCACCGCACCGAATTCAAGCGACCATCAAAACCCTCTGCCGATTCAAGTGCATGTCAAAGCCATGGCGCTCACTCATCTCCGACCCTGATTTCGTCAAAACCCACCTCCACCGCGCCGAATTCAAGCGACTCATCTTAGCCTCCCCAAACTCCCACTACTCCATCGACCACGAAAACCCCTTTCGAAAACGACGTCGTCAACGGTTTTTTTTTTTGCCTGTGGTGCTGCTGTGGTTTTCTTTTTTGTTTTTTTATTTTATTATATTTTATTTTATTTCTCTCTCTTTACAGTGTCATATTTTGCCAGAATTAAATTCAACTTCGTGATTCATCAAACAATACAACACTTGGGTTGAATTTAAATAGAAAAAACCATAACTCAGTTTTATTTCATTCGGTTGGTGCAGTTCCCACCATGGCCATGTCAAGTTCATCCGCTGTTCCAACTGCGGCAAATGCTGTCCCAAGGTATTTCTTCAATTCGTATTCTTTGCTGCATCAGTTTATATATATATATATATATATATATATATATATATATATATATATATATATATATATATATGTATGTATATCTGTTTTGACTCTGTTTTTCATTTGCAGACTTTCAAGCGCAGGAATGGTGGTTTTTTCCAATTCTAATCTCTGTTTTTCATTTGCAGACTTTCAAGCGCAGGAATGGTGGTCGCAACAAGCACGGCCGTGGCCACGTCAAGTTCATCCGCTGTTCCAACTGCGGCAAATGCTGCCCCAAGGTATTTCTTCAATTCCGTATTCTTTATGCATATATATATATATATATATATATATATATATATATATATATATATATATATATATGTATATCAATTTTGTGATTGTATCAATTAGTGATGTGTGCTTGCTGAATATGTATGTAAATATTATATTTCTGTATTTTTATAATGTCGATGTTGTTTGCATGTCAATGCGTGCTTTGATGGGAAATGGGCAAATAATGTGTTTGTTATATTAATTCATTGTTATATTAACAACATCAAAAATGAGTTTTCGGTGAAATTTCTCCTGTTCTGGCTTTGAATTGGCAACCTTTCCCGGACCTCTATCTTGTTTTGAGGGCAAACTGCTTGCCTTGGTTTGCTCCAAAACAAAGAATAACTCCGGGTTTATAGGGTAGCCCGATGGGTGGAGCTGAAATGTAGTTAGGTCAGAGCCAAGATCTCTGAGTAGGAGGCCTGAAGCTAACAAAATTTCAGATATGTATCTATGGTCTGGATTTGTATTCTCGCAAAGCAATGCTATGTAATCCGTTTTGGCTTCATCATGATTGGAGTTCAGTTGCCTAAGCTTCAGAACTAAGTGTTCAATGTTTTGTAATTTCTTGCGATTCATCTCTGAGGAAAGACCAGACCCCATGTTGTTAGATAAGAGATTATATGTAGGGTTCCATTGATCTTCACTTTGACTGTCATTAGAATCTTAAGCACTATCACCTGTAGCATTAATGAATATTAAAATGAGATTTGGTAGATGATAGACGCCTTTCTATATTTAAATTAAATAAAAACAACAATGACAATTGTAGATGCCCACTTTTTGCCAAAGCCCAATCCCAAGGCATCAAACTTTGCTTTGAGAGCCCGCGGTAAACAAAGCCCAGTAGTCTACGGCAGCCCAGTGGTCTACTGAGGCAGAAAACAAGGAGTAATGGTATTGGGCCACCAATTAAGCCCAAGACCCATGCCAGCCCACTAAGCCCAAATCCACAGCTGCTGCTATAATGTGGAATATACTAGAATAATTCAAAAAGTGAGGGAGAACTCTCCAGAAAAAATTCAGAAAAGAGAGGGAAGAAGAAACCCACGTGAAATCATCTTTTCCCCCCTCTTTTCATCACGGAGCTCAAGGCAATAAAGAAAAAAACTATTTTCCAAGATGGGCAACAGATCTCAAAGCACCATTATTGCTGAAGAAGTATGGTTTTTCTCATTGTCCAGCAGTCTACCGTAGATACCTCCGGAAAAACGTCTGCGGAAGCATCAGTTGGGAAAAGTGAAGTGATGGAGAAGACAAGGCAAGCAACATATCAATCAGATGCAGCACTGTTCATTGTCTTCCCCAAGAGACTAGCACAGTCCTCCATGGCTGAAACTCCTCATTACCCAGTGGTCACGGTAGACACTACCACGAAACCGTCCACCGCAGCTCCAGATGTGACAAGAAGTTATGAAAAAGATAAAAGAGGAGCTGAATAAGCCAAGGAAGTTGCCATGGCCACCAAGGCTGCCACCACTCAAGAGCAGCGACCACCATAGCCTAGCACTCCGGTGGTCCTTGCTCATCTTCAACATAGAACTTAAGAAGAACGGTTTGGAGGTAGGGGGATTAATTTACTGAATTTCTTTGATCTACCGTAACAGAAAAAGTATTAATCTGCTGGGGAATAATGCAAAAATGGTAAGATCAAACTTGATTATGCAAAATGTGTATGAGTCAACTTAATTACCTCCACTCCCCTTGTCAAGCATTTAATGCTCACTCTCCCCAACACCAGAAATGAGAAATCAGCTGTCTGCCGCAGCCCAAATCAAGTCTGCAGCAGACAAGTCAAATCCACCATTTTTATCCCGCGGATAAACAAGAATTACCATGACTAAGAGGGTAATGGTTGAGACCACAAGATATTAACACCACTATAAAAAGGGGTGAGAAATAAGAAAGGAGGGTTGGTTGAATCTTGGTCTGAAACTAATTTCTTCATAGGAGCTGATTCACAAAGCTTCAAGCTTGAAGACAACCAAATTCTGCAGAATACTTTCTGCAGATCCGCGGTAAACTGAAACACCTTCAGTCTGCCACAGCCAAAAAGCCTATTCAACCACCAAACACCCATACCAATTAATGATATTGATTCATACACTTTTGCACAGTAAATAATCCTCTTCCTACTCCCCAAATCTCCTAAGTTCCATGTTTTATAATGCTTTGCTTATTTTGTTACATGTCTTTACAAGTCATGCTGAAGGTTAACTATTTTGATGTTTGGTCTGTTAGTCCACGGTACCAGGATTGATCTGCGAATTTTATTCCCCATCATACATATTCCATTGTGTGTTGTGGCTACTGAGTATTTTTTGGGTAAAGGCAAAATTTAAGGTTGTTAGTTTACTTTGATCTGCAGTGCTGACTTCACTTGTCCACCGCAACTGTTTACGTGAGCATTGTGGGCTGGTAGATCAAGAGGCACTAGAGGGAAGCACCATCAGCCATCAGGTGGTCTATCAAGCTTGATGTAGAGTTTTGGGCTCAACACCCCCTCACACAAATCCAGCCCGTGTCCAGCCCACCCGTGGATTTTATTATATTCTTCTTATTTGCTTCTATCTCCGCAAGTCACGAAGAAGGCTAAGTACATTATGCTTAGTTTCTTAGTCTGCAACGCTGACTCCTGAGTTTCATCATTTGTTATATGTCATCCATTGTAGACTCTTGAAGAAGTTAAATCTGTTGTATTTAATTTTAGTCTGCGGGATTGACTCCCCTTATCTATTGGCAAAATTTGTAATGTATTTCTTATATATTGCTGTCACCGGATGCTTCGGTAAAAATAAAGTTCATGGTCATTGGTTTTTTATCTATGACATCAATTCCAGTGTTTTGTTGATTCCTTTGGTTTTGATTTGCGGTGCTGATTTTGTCCGTCTATCGCAATCTTCCCCCCATGAGTACCGTGGATCAGTAGATCAGAAAACAAGAGGGAAGCACCATCAGCCATCGGGTAGATCAACGAGCCTGGTGTCGAGTTTTGGGCTCAACATCCCCATCAAACAATAAAAATCACGTTCCATCATTCACAAGGTGACACGTGGCAAATGTGGAAAAAAAGAGCATCCACATTTTGGCGACTCCATTGGGGAGTTGAGTTGTAATTTTCCCTCGCTTTATCTTTTGAAGCTGATCTACGGTGTTTGGGCTGCAACCATACCACATAAGAAATCTACCAGTCTACAGAACATGACTCTTCCACACCTAGGGGCTAGTTCTTAACTCCATGGCCCTTCCACACTTAAGGGCTAGAACATAGCTGGCTTAAGTTCGTAGTCTACGGTACCATCAAAAGCTTACCAGCGTTTATGAAAAGATGCTGCAGACCAGAATTTTGCCAAGGGCCGGATGGTCCTAAGAACAGTAGACTATGTGAGGAGAGGTCTCCCTTCGCCATCCAAGTCAGCACCAAACTGTGAGGGGCCATACCTAATCCGTGAAACATATGATAGTAGTTATTACAAATTAGCCACGGCAGATGGTACCACCCTGGCAGACCCCATCAACGGGAAGTGGCTGAAGCGTTATCACCCGTAAGATACACTTTTACTTGCTAAGTATTTTGTATATTTTTTGTCTTAGAACAATTTGAATTCATGTGCTGTTTGAAGAATAATGATGCACAATATCTATATTTTGTCAAAAAGCAAAATATTTCCACTTGATCCTTTTAAAAAAAAATCACACAAGTGATAGACTAGCTACACCACGGTCGAATTCACATGATTAATTTGACATAAACAAAATATGAGCATAAGTGTTTAAAAGAAAGACCAAAACTCGGTCATTCCCAAAACATGAGTATAAATGTTTGAAAATAAGGCTGGAACATGGTCATTACAAAAAAAATGAATACGATAAACATAGAAGTCAGTGGATAAGATTGTCAAAAAGTGATCTGCTGCGCTCAAACTCAGGAACTGTCACTCCCGTAGATACCATCTCCTCATGATAAGTTGTCAACACAGTCAGAGAATCTTGCAAAAGGGCAATCTGATGCTGTAGAACTTGTATTTCATTTGAGATTTTCTTGCCAAAAAGATGCTGGGCCATTTGCCGTAGGTGCCCGATCATGAATTTCAGGTCAAACCTAACCTCCATGAGGTCTTGGATAACACCTTTCCATGCTAAAAATCTGAACCTTAGTCACGCTACCAAGATCAGGTTTGTCCATGGCAGCCAACACACTGCCTAGTAGGGATAACATGGGTCCACCGAACCCAACATTAAGCTTGAATTTGGCAACAAAGTTACCATGCCTTGTAGTTAGCTGCCGCAGATAGGGCACACTATCACTTGGGACCCAAAAGTCCCCAAAGGACACCAAAGGCCATTAAACTTCCAGAAGTGCCACTCAGGGTGGGGGTTGAGCCTCCTCTTGTCAAATTCCCTAAAGAAATCAACAATCTCATTGGATATGGCACTAACTCCAACACTTGAGCTTGTACCAACTATTGACGTTAGTGGTAGACTAGCAACTGCAATCACACTAGTGATCCCCACATTAGCATCATCTTCTGACGTGTGTATGGTATCACTCGTACCTACAAAAAGGAAGATGCACAAAGAAAAAATCAAATCAATCAACGGAATCACGCAAAACAAACACATGATACAATTAAGTCTAAGGGACACCCCATACGACTTAGCCAAATCTAAGAAATTTTCCATAAGACAACAATCAAGTCTATGGGAACAGAAATTTTCCATAAGACAACAATCAAGTCTATGGGAACAAAGATTCTCCATGAGGCAACAATCAAGTCCATGAGAATGAAATTCTCCGCAAGACAACAATCAAGTCTACAGAAACAAAAATCTCCCGTGAGACAATAGCCAAGTCTACGGTAACAAAACATTTCATATGACACCAAATAAGTCTATGAAATCAAAATGTTTCACATGACAACAACCAAGTCAAGAAACAAGTCTATGAAAACATAATTTTTCATAAGACAACAACCAAGTCTATGAAAACAGAATTTTTTCATAAGACGACAACCAAGTCTATGAAATCAGAGCATTTTGTACAACAACAACCAAGTTTATGAAATCAGAATATTTCATATTATGACAACCAAGTCTATGGAACAAAAAATTTTCATAAGACAACACCCAAGTCTATGGAAACAAAATCATTCATAAGACGACAATCAAGTCTATGAAAACAAATTTTCCGTAAGACAACAATCAAGTCTACGGGAACAGAATTTTCCGTAAGACAACAATCAAGTCTACGAGAACAGAATTTTCCGTAAAACAACAATCAAGTCTATGGGAATAGAATTTTCCATAAGACGACAATCAAGTATATGGGAACAAACTTTTCATAAGACGACTATCAAATCTATGGAAGTAAAATTTTCTGTAAGATGACAACCAAGTCTACAGAAACAAAATCTCTCGTGGGGCAACAACCAAGTCTACGGCGACAGAATATTTCATATGACAACAAACAAGTCTATGAAATCAAAATATTGCACATGACAACAACCAAGTCTGTGAAATCAGAATATTTCAAGTGACGACAACCAAGTCTATGGAACGAAAATTTTCATAAGATGACAATCAAGTCTATGAAAGTAAAATTTTTCTGTAAGGTGACAACCAAGTCTACGGAAACAGAATCTCCAGTGGGGCAACAGCCAAGTCTACGACGACAGAATATTTCATATGACAACAAACAAGTCTATGAAATCAAAATATTTCAAATGACAACAACCAAGTCTGTGAAATCAGAATATTTCAAGTGACGACAACCAAGTCTATGGAACGAAAATTTTCATAAGATGACAATCAAGTCTATGAAAGTAAAATTTTTCTGCAAGATGACATCCAAGTCTACGGAAATGGAATTTCCCGTAAAACAACTAAGTCCATGGAAATAGAATTCCTTCCATGAAATAGCAACCAAAAATATATGGAACACAACACTTCATATGACAACAACCAAGTCTATGGAATAACAGAGTTATGACGACAATCAAGTCAATAGAACAACACTCCATACGATGTTAATCAAGTCTATGGAATGGCAGAAACATGACACAATCAAGTCTACCAAGACGTCTCACACAACGCGGCCAAGCCCGTGGAACATTCGGTATAGCATGGCTAAATCTAAAAAGTATTGCATGCGGTTACCGAAAGAGAGGGTGGGGAATTCAAACTCACCTATGTTGTCCAAATGCTCACCATCAGTAGGTGTGGTCGCCACGGGAAAGCTAGCGCCCTCAGCTCGCATACCATGGCCAACAGCGCTATCAATATTACTACAGACTTCTGGAGCAACTTCCAAGTCTGCCACAAATTTATTTCTCACAAAGCCTTGAGTATGAATCTTCTTAAACACGGGAACTTCGCTAGCAACGGGGAACTCCTCAACTAAGGGAGCCTCCCCCCCGTAAATATAGCTTGCCGGTATGATGATACCATCAGCCGAAATGTTACCAAAACAAGGGGTAGCTCCAAAGAGAGAAACTCCCTCCACAACATAAGCCATAGGGGCGCTAGAGCCTACGGCAGATTAACACGTAACATTCAAAATATGTACATGTATATCCTCTATCTACACAACTTAAAGGGGTAGAAGCAAAATGAGACCTACCAGCAGTAGAAAACACAAGAAAGATCTCAAGTCTTGCCACCACAGATCTATTCGTCATGCTACCTTAGACTACAAATTTCTCTCAGGAGGTCCACCATAGAATCCTGCTTGGAACTTTAGAGCTCCCACAAGCTCAACAAAGAGTTCAATGAAATCTATTTTCAGGGCATGATAAAGGCAAAGTCATCACTCCTGCAGTTGCTCATAGAAATTTCAACAATATAAAATTGATGATACAATGAGATCTACCGTAATACCAGACTGAATCAGTCTGCTACAGGAGATCTACCGTAAAGCCGGATTAAAGAAGTCTACTACAAGGGCATCTGCCATAACATCAGCAACTAATCCAATGGCCTTGGTGACATCAATATCTTCATTCTCTTTCATCCTAATGTTATTACTAGCATCTACGAAAATGAGGAAGAAGGAAAGTTAATAAAGGCATGAATACACACCCAAGTAGCATCTACCGCAGACATCATTTCCCAAGCCGGAATTTTATCCGCAGTGGGACTAACACAATTAGCAGCCTTTGCTACAACACCCTTTGCTACAACACCCAAGTACAACACCCAAGCAGCATCTGCCGCAGACATCATTCCCCGAATCGAAATCTCATCTGCGGTGAGAATAACAAAAATTTAGCAGTCTGCTACAACATCCAAGTAGCTTTGCTACAACAAAATCATCCTCCAATCTAGAATCTCATCCGTGGTGGGAATAACAAAAAATTTAAGCAGTCTGCTGCAACATTTAAATACCTCATGTTGCAACAACATCGTCCCAAGCCGAAATCTCTTTCGCAGTGGACCAACATCAATCATTAGTAGCTTCAATTTACTGCTGCACCTTCAAAGTGTAAACTTATTCAGCAGCATCAATCATCTGCTGCAACGTTAGCAGCATGCTAAGATATCACCAGCAACATCTGCCGTAACAGAACATGAGTTTCTTCCATCAAAGAAGAAACACTCTCTGCAATTTACCAACATTCCTTTGCATCCAAGGGGTTACCAAAATAAGAAGTGCAACTAAAATTTTGAAAATATTCTTCCTAAAGACAGCAGACAACAAACTATCTCCGCAGACTTCAACAACAATTCTCATGACACATGACATTGGTGCCAAATGCAAGTCAGCCACCTCTAGAACAATCTTAGTAGAGTCACTATCTTTAGGAAACTCACTTTGGGCATACTTAACTTCATCATCAAAGTCTGTTGTAACATCACAAGCAGCATCTGCTGCAACTTCATCATCAAAGTCTGCTGTAACATCACAAGCAACATCTGCTGCAACTTCATCAATGAAGTCTGCTGTAACATCACAAGCAGCATCTGCTGCAACTTCATCATCAAAGTCTGCTGTAACATCATCAATAGATTCTGCAGCAACTTCATCAGTAATGTGTTTGATCTGCAACAATAAAAAGTGAAATCATCATCTAACATAAGGAGGTCTATACCTATATTAGCATCTCTAACTTATGCTCTTACTATAATTTTGAAGAAATGAGTTTCTTTTTATTGGTCTACTGAATGCCAATATAACAAATCATGGCCAAGCTGCCCACTATATATACACCAATATTTGGAAAGCCTTTGTGAATATATTTGGCTTCAAATAATCGAGAAATAAGAGTTTTTGTGACTCAAGAAGGCAACAATGGGCTTGAATATCTCATTCACAATGTCAACCATGCATTTAAAGATGCCGAGGCTTGCTACTTGGGGGCTGAATGACCATGTCTAGCATCAATTTATGTTGTTCAACAACTCCAACACTATTTCTTGGCTCGTCAATTCTATTTGATGACAAAATCTCATCTAATCAGTAGTCCACTGCAATGTCTCATTCGTTCTGGCAGACTCGCACAGGGTCTGCTACAATCGTCTAAATCTGAGACTATCTTCAAATCTCCAAAATTAGTAAGGAGCCAAGCCACAACTAGTCTCTTGATTCGATTTATTTGAAAAACTTGCTCTTTTATTTCAAACAAAGTGCCAAAATATGAAGCACACCTCACCGATCTAGCTATCACGCGTGAGATCATCACAATGCGTTTGAAAATTGAGGATGCACAGAGACATGAAGACCGCTATGTAAGAGGTCTTACAACCTTGGGTTCTCAAGTCATCCATCAACCGATAGATGCACTCATTATTAATTTGTTGAGGAAAGAATTTGAAGAATTCTTACCCTATCATGAAGACTGAAGAACACCATTGAAAGCTAAGTTTAAATCTCCCTAAGGTACGGCAGACTTGAAAGAACTCAAATATTATGTCTTGATATTTTGAGATCCTTATGGCAGACCACTAAAGGAGTCTTAGCAAGGTGTACAAGTATTCAAAAAGTATAAAATAAGTTGCTGGAAGTATATAAACAAACTTACAAAAGTCAGCGGAGGAACATGTCTCTACAGCAAACGCCAACTGCTGGTTACTTTTAGCCCAACATGAGCAAAGAAACAGCAGACTCCTAAAGCAAATGTCCAACTTTCAGCACCAACATGATTTTGAAGAAAATTCTTGCAACTTTTGCCTCCAATAATTGGCAAATCATTTTCTCTAGAGTATCTCTTGAAAGTATCATGCTGCAAACTCACAAAGAGACTCTATCAACAACTCTCATCACTTGGCTATTATTGGCAACTATGAGGAATGCTACAGCAGACTACATCAAAGTGTGTCACACTTTTTACAAGTACGAGCCAACTTGATCCACACATCTAACAAGTCTCCAAAACATGACTACCTCAAAGTCTCTTCATACATGGTAGGTCTTGCTAATTCCATCAATTCATCATTCATGAGCTCGCCAAAGTCTACTGCTGAATATCAAGCTACTGAGTCTAACCACAGACTAGTAAACAACATTACTCCACAATAAGGTGAATAAAGTTGCCACAGATCAGTTAGCAACATTACTGCATAACAGTGAACGACATTGCTACAGAATCAGTGAACAATGTTATTGCAGAATGTATTAGCAATCTTTTGGTCTGCCAGAAGCAAAGCTGTTGCAGAATGAATTAGCAATCTTTTGGTATGCCAGAAGCGAAGCTGTTGTAGAATGTATTAGCAATCTTTTGGTCTGCCAGAAGCAAAACTATCAAAAGCTTGGAGCCATCATCAAGATTTGTTTGGTGCCAAGAATAAGTTATGAGTTCATTTCTCAAAGTTACAATTAGATCACAACTGGTATGATAGACCATTGAATGTCATCCAAATGTATTCACTTGCAACCCGAGGGGTCAAACTACCACAAAAAGACTATCACAATGATAAATCAAGTACATATTATTGAGCTTTGAATTCGTCTGAATCAAAGAGAGTGCTTAGGGGCTTCTATCATTTAGAGATCCATCAAAGCACATGCCTTCCACTTATCATTGAACAAATAAAGGAGTCTGCTGAAGAAACCGCATACCGTAGACACAACACCAGTATTTTCTCTACATTCCTTCACCAACTTAGCCACACGGCTTATACTAGTATCAATGCATAAGGTTGCTTCTTCAAGGCCATCCCTCACACTTTGAAGGTCAATAAGGGCATTCTTAAATTCCCAAACACTTGGGTCATGTATTCAAAGACTCACCGCTCACAAAGAAGCACTAGTAGACCGAGATTCTTCACATCTTGCTACGAGCGTTGCTGTGGTAGACTTCATTCATAAGCAAATCATACGATTTGGCGTAATCCACGAGATCATATTCAAGCATCACTGCTCCACGCTTTTCTGTTTACGAGTTAATAGGAAAATTGACGCTACAAACCAGATGCACATCCTAAGCATCATCCTATGGCAGAAGTCGAAGTTCTCATGAGACAGATGCTTTATGGGCTTACCATAGTCCACCGAAGACAACAACAGGTTTTGTTCACTTCCTCGCTTATATGTGGAACTAACACAGTTGGTCTTACAAAAACACATCTCACTCAAAGTCGTGGTAGACCCACGCAACTTATCTTTAACTCAAAGTTGTGGCAGATCCACGCACACTACATCTCACTTAAAGTCGTGGTAGACCCATGCAACTTACATTTCACTCAAAGTCGTGGCAGACCCATGCATCATACATCTCCCTTCAAGGTCGTAGCAGACTTATGAACCTAAATCCATGGAACCTTGAGACCCAACAAAATTGCAATCAGCAGCATCAATGACAAATGCCGATGGTGGATACAAGAGGCAATTGTGTTTTCGGTAGACTCGAGTAAAAACACTCCCATAGACCTGAGTTGTCCACCTCAAAGGCTGCAAAGGACCTCCGCGGATTAACAACTTGCTGATTCATTACATCCATATTTGCTGAAGCATTTCTTGTCAAAAGAATTCATGAAGCACATAATGCAAAGGATCTACTATTGATCAGACTTCTCTAAAGGTCTAAGAGAATGGATAATTTAGAAGCCGTAAACTCAGAGGGAGCAATGGCCACCGTATACACAAATCAATCCAAGCTTTGTGATCTGCGGGTCGAGTTACACTACTCACCCGCACCTCACATCACATGAGGCACGGGCTCGGGGGGCTAATGTAGATGCCCACTTTTTGCCAAAGCCCAATCCCAAAGCATCAAACTTTGCTTTGAGGGCCCGAGGTAAACAAAGCCCAGTAGTCTACGGCAGCCCAGTGGTCTACCGCGGTAGAAAACAAGGAGTAATGGTATTGGGCCACCAATTAAGCCCAAGACCCATGCCAGCCCACTAAGCCCAAATCCACAGCTGTTGCTATAATGTGGAATATACTAGAATAATTCAAAAAGTGAGGGAGAACTCTCCAGAAAAAATTCAGAAAGGAGAGGGAAGAAGAAACCCACGTGAAATCATCTTTTCCCCCCTATTTTCATCACAGAGCTCAAGGCAATAAAGAAAAAAACTATTTTCCAAGATGGGCAACAGATCTCAAAGCACCATTATTACTGAAGAAGTATGGTTTTTCTCATTGTCCAGCAGTCTACCGTAGATACCTACAGAAGAACGTCTGCGGCAGCATCAACTAGGAAAAGTGAAGTGATGGAGAAGACAAGGCAAGCAACATATCAATCAGATGCAGCACTGTTCATTGTCTTCCCCAAGAGACCAGCACAGTCCTCCATGGCTGAAACTCCTCATTGCCCAGTGGTCACAATAGACACTACCACAAAACCGTCCACCGCAGCTCCAGATGTGACAAAAAGTTATGAAAAAGACAAAAGAGGACCTGAATAAGCCAAGGAAGTTGCCATGGCCACCAAGGCTGCCACCACTCAAGAGCAGCGACCACCATAACCCAGCACTTCGGTGGTCCTTGCTCATCTTCAATATGGAACTTAAGAAGAATGGTTTGGAGGTAGGGGGATTAATTTACTGAATTTATTTGATCTACTGTAACAGAAAAAGCATTAATCTGCTAGGGAATAATGTAAAAATGGTAAGATCAAACTTGATTATGCAAAATGTGTATGAGTCAACTTAATTACCTTAACTCCCCTTGTCAAGCATTTAATGCTCACTCTCCCCAACACCAGAAATGAGAAATCAGCTATCTGCCGCAGCCCAAATCAGGTCTGTAGCAGACAAGTCAAATCCACCATTTTTATCCCGCGGATAAATAGGAATTACCATGACTAAGAGGGTAATGGTTGAGACCACAAGATATTAACACCACTATAAAGAGGGGTGAGAAATAAGAAATGAGGGTTGGTTGAATCTTGGTCTGAAACTAATTTCTTCATAGGAGCTGATTCACAAAGCTTCAAGCTTGAAGACAACCAAATTCTGCAGAATACTTTCTGTAGATCCGCGGTAGACTGAAACACCTTCAGCTTGCCACAGCCAAAAAGCCTATTCAACCACCAAACACCCATACCAATTAATGATATTGATTCATACACTTTTGCACAGTAAATAATCCTCTTCCTACTCCCCAAATCTCCTAAGTTCCATGTTTTATAATGCTTTGCTTATTTTGTTACATGTCTTTACAAGTCATGCTGAAGGTTAACTATTTTGATGTTTGGTCTGTTAGTCCACGGTACCAGGATTGATCTGTGAATTTTATTCCCCATCATACATATTCCATTGTGTGTTGTGGCTACTGAGTATTTTTTGGGTAAAGGCAAAATTTAAGGTTGTTAGTTTACTTTGATCTGCAGTGCTGACTTCACTTGTCCACTGCAACTGTCTACATGAGCATTGTGGGCTAGTAGATCAAGAGGCACTAGAGGGAAGCACCATCAGCCATCAAGTGGTCTATCAAGCTTGATGTAGAGTTTTGGGCTCAACACCCCCTCACACAAATCCAGCCCATGTCCAGTCCACCCGTGGATTTTATTATATTCTTCTTATTTGCTTCTATCTCCGCAAGTCACGAAGAAGGATAAGTACATTATGCTTAGTTTCTTAGTCTGCGGCGCTGACTCCTGAGTTTCATCATTTGTTATATGTCATCCACCGTAGACTCCTGAAGAAGTTAAATCTGTTGTATTTAATTTTTGTCTGCGGGATTGACTCCCCTTATCTATTGGCAAAATTTGTAATGTATTTCTTATATGTTGCTGTCACCGAATGCCTCAGTAAAAATAAAGTTCATGGTCATTGGTTTTTGATCTATGACATCAATTCCACTGTTTTGTTGATTACTTTGGTTTTGATCTGCGGTGCTGATTTTGTCCGTCTATCGCAATCTTTCCCCCATGAGTACCATGGATCAGTAGATCAAAAAACAAAAGGGAAGCACCATCAGCCATCGGGTAGATCAACGGGCCTGGTGTCGAGTTTTGGGCTCAACATCCCCATCAAACAATAAAAGTCACGTTCCATCATTCACAAGGCGACACGTGGCAAATGTGGAAAAAAAGAGCATCCACAACGATAAGAGAACTACTAAATATCTTTTCTTTATAATATCTCTACTTCCTACTACAACTTTTGACTACATGTTCTTTTCAATATTTTCCATTGTCCTTTTTGTTTATTCTTTTCCCATATTTTTTCCTCTCAAACTAAGAAAATAAGGTGCCAGAAATATATACATACAAATGTCACTTCAACACATGCCTGCATTCCATCCTGTAACTTTTTCAGGATTTCCAATTTATTTATTTATTTTATTTTTTTTTTCCAGTTTTTGTTGATGACAAAGATAAAACTTAAAAGACATAGTATTTGAGTATAACACCTAACTTAAAAGATATAGTATTTGAGTATAACACCTAATACAAGTTCTTTAATTTTTTTTTTCCATATAAATACAACTTGAAACCTTGACGTAACATTTGTTTTCCCTTCTATTTCAAAGAGGTACTTAAATATTCAACTTTAATATTTTGGTTTGTTAACTTCTATATGTTTTCTTCTTGGTTTGTTAACTTTCATGTGTTTCATTAAATAATCTATGTTGTATTAAATATTAATTTCTTTTTTCTTTTTTAAACGTGTGTTTTATATATATTTTTTTAAAAATGTTAAACTTAAAGCACTATTTTCAGGTTTTGTTTGGCTCTTCTGTTTGCAAGCTTTTTTAAGAAGAAAATAAAAAATTATTTTCCTAACTCTCTTTTAATAGCGGTTTTGTTTTATAATGTTAACAGGAAGGATGCAATGATGCATAAACCAATATTGGATGATCGTAAAAAAGAATTAAGGGGATTGACCATTCATAAAAATGGTGCAATTAGTAGTAGCAAGGTATGTGTTAAAAGTACCCACATGTCTTTTTTGAATGAATGCCTTGAAATTAGAAGACATTAAAACTTTCATTTAATTAAAAAAAACCTTAGTAGAATGTGTTTGTGGTGTTACACTTATTTGAACATGTCTTAGATTCATGACACCGATCTCTGGGAGATGTGGAAGACCAGCCAGTCAATATCGAACTTAGGATCTATTGATAACAAGGTACATGTCTTAATGTTATGTTCGATCATCATAATTTTTCGATTATAATATTATTCGAATTGGAATAACAATTGTCATCTATATGGATTAGGTAGTGAAATTACGAATATATTCTCTCGGTTGGGGATGTACTGTTCAAACTGACAAGATACACCTATGGAGATTAGTGAAGCGAGTCTTGATCTCACAATTATATGAAAGGTGTGTCACTTCATCATTTTGGATTGGGTATTAGCTAATACGTTATCCAAACATTTACAAACTATTTTGTTCTTCTTCAATTGACAGTTCAAACGTCCATATGAGAATAAAGACAGGAAAAAAAAAAAGATTAAACGATATGGTGATAACACAGGTATAGAATTATTACTAATCTATTTCTACATGTACTTTCATGAGATAATTATTTTAAAATTTGGATGTAAATCGCAGTTTTTAAAGTCCCAAGCTAACATAGACCATTTAATGTACAAAGAGTTATGCAAAACCGTCACAAGGTATGTATTTATAAATTTTACATCAATCATATTTTTCATCTATATGTTACCAATGGAAAAATATATGTTTTTGAAGTTCCAATTAATAATACAAAACTAATATATTTTAAATTTTGAATTCAGGTTAATGGCAAATGCAGCTGGAAAACAATTAATTCCTAACTAAAGATATTGATACTTCAACTTCTTCCTACTAACCTATATTTGTATTTTCATATAAACTTTTTCTATGTGTTTAATATAGTTAATCATTATACATTTGACTTGATGTAATTTTTTTCAAATATATTTCAATGGTTTAAATAATAGTAATTTATATACACAATATAGTGCATTAAATTTCATTATAAATTTAGCTACTATACCTACAAATTAATATATTTTACTGTTTTTGTTATTCATATTAAATAAGTGTATCCCGCGCATTGCGCAGGTAGTACGCTAGTTAATTATAATGTTGCTTCCAACATTCCGAGTGATTTCCTGCATTTATAATATGTTATTGTTGACCTTTCATCTCAGGAATTTAACCGGGACCCTGTAATTCCAATACATTCAGCCAGACCAGCCAGACCAGACCAGGTAAAGGCGGCCTTGAAATATGTGTATCATGCTGCTACAAGCAAGCTTGAAGGAAAAGAGTTGGAGTTGATTATCGCCATTCTTCCAGACAACAATGATTCTTTGTGTCTTTGTATGGTATGTAGTTAGCTTTCTCTACTAGCTGGCTATTTGGGGCTCACTTTACCGTACCAACTTGGACATTCCATATGTTGATATGTATGGTTACTATAAGCATTACTGATTATAAAGTAACCTAGAATTAGAAATGTATTTTGTTTCCCATGCTTAGGAAATTAGTTATCTCTAACATGTAAACTTAATTTTTGTGCAATGTCTTCAGCTTCTACGTTTTCATGTAAAGATACTCAAAATATCCAAATCTGTTGTCCATAACTTTGGAGGATTCCTTTGGTCAGTGACATTCCAGCAATAATTTTTGGAGCTGATGTTACTCATCCAGAAACTGGAGATGATTCTTGTCCATCTATAGCTGCTGTAAGCATTCTAAAACCTTAAAATCTCTCTATCAATTACTAGAAGTGTTATGGTAGGCTCCAAGTTTGAGCATGCTGGTTATTGTAATTCAGGTTGTAGCCTCCCAAGATTGGCCAGAAGTTACAAAGTATGCCGGGTTGGTATGTGCACAGCCTCATCTTGTTCAAAATCTGGAAAGATCCACAACGGGTATGGTTATTGGAGGCATAAGTACATACTTAAGGACTCCTTCAGAAATGTGCATGACTTGGGTGTTCATATGTTATATTTACAACATAGTTTAGTGTTTTATTGTTATTAAAAAAAAAAAAAAGTACAGCTTAAAGACTACCCTAAGACCCAAACCCCTCCCATCCTTAAGCTATTTGCTATAAGTGGGGCAAAAATATACCTATTAGTGTTTCTTTGATGAGAAAACATGTCTAGTGGAGGTTTACTAATTCATACTACTGCAGAGACCTTTTACTTTTATTTTAGAAGGCTACTGGACAAAAACCATTGCGAATGTTAGTATATATATACTGTAGGCCCACTGGACTTTAGACCCGTTACATTACTTGTCCAGTACACTTACTTATACTGCAGACATACTTGTACGACACTCTCATCTCTGCCTATATAAAGGCAGTCTTCTGTACTATTTTACTCACTGATTATAATACATAAAGCTATTTTGCTCAGTCTCTCTTTTCTCTTTTTCTCTTTATTCTCAACAGCGAATAATATTTTTCAAGTACTCTAACTTAATAATCTATTTACATAAAGAAATTGTTATTTTGGTTAAGAATTTTTAAGTTAGTTAACTATTCTTTTGTACTAAGAATATAATTGTTCCCCAATTAACAATAAATAATATATTTTTTTAAATATTTCGAGGGTCATAACCCTAGATAAAAGGCAATCCAGCACTTTTTATCTAGAGATATGACCCTAGATTAAGATAAAATGCTTATTTTGAGAGTTATGACCCTTGATACAAGTAAATATGAGTAATCCAATGCTTTTTATCGAGGGTTATGACCCTCGGTAAAGATGTTTCAACTTCCTTTCACCGTTGAAACAACATTTTTCGAGGGTTTTTATTACTTGTTTCGAGGGTTTTGACCCTCGAAAAAAGTCAATTTTTTTTGGGTAGTGCAAGCTGTTCACATGGATTTCGTAAGGTCACATTTTGATTTCGTAAAGTCTAAATTGCTTATTTATACTTTCATATGTTTCATGCCATGGTAATATTGCCTTTGCGTAAAACGCTTGGTTTGGTTATTCACATGTTAATAAATGTTACAATAAAATTTCAAATAAACTATTGGCTTACCTAAGATTCACAACTATGCATCCATGCGGCCATATTAAGTTAAGGAAATTAAATGTTGATTTCTTATGATTATCAATATAAATATTTGATTGTATGAATATAGTTGGTTTGAATCCCCACATGCAAAAATTTTAGTCCATATAATTTTGGGAATTTATTCTCAATTAATTAATTGGTGATTGGCAAGCTTGGAGGCAGGTAAGAATTATTTTCTCTCATCTTTTATTATATTATGTTTCACATGCCTTGGTTGATATAGTTTCTAGGTTTAAATTGTTTTTGTGTGTTTAAGTTTGATTACCTTGTTAAATATTTCTTTATAGCCCAATAATATGAAAGAAAGTCAGCCATTGGCTGGGCGAGCTTGAGTGTCTAACACCTTCTCAAACATGTACCCTAACTCTGAAATCAGATCATACCAGTAAACCTTAATTTTCATGTGGAGTTTGTAAATGGTTCTTGGACCTAAACCAAGGAGCAACTCCCTTTTTTGCCCTAACCTCAATAAGGATTTAGTGGCCCTCACAATCCTGAGAGGTGCCACGCAGGCAGCTCACAATGGCGACTCCACTAGGGAGTAATGAGTTAAACTTCAAAATATTATTGGGCTATAGCTAATGAAATATTTATTGAGGAAATCTAAATTTCACACACATGCACAGTTATTTAAACCTAAGATACCTGACGGTGCCAAACTTGCTACCCCTGAGTTCCACTCGTTCTGCAGGATGTAGAGTTGATATTGTCACCTCACGGCATGTACTCCTTACCTATGATGGGTTTGGTGTACAGTTAAAAGTCAACCCATGGGCTAACATGTTTACATGTTAGGAGGGGCGTCCCTATCAGAATGAGGAACCTTTCTGGAACCAGCTGAGCTTACCCACACGTACTGCATCTTAGATCCAAATACCTAATGGTTGGTCCAATTGCATGTGTGTTTGTTGTTTGCTTTTACTTTCTATGAAGAAATAATTCAAAAAATATTTTCTCTTGCATTCTTTTATGGTCTTTTCTTTTAAAAAATCAAATCAAATCAAATAAAAAAATATTTTCTCTTGCTTTTTTTTTTTTTTTTTTTTTTTATTTAAAAACATTTTTCTTCGTCCTCTAATTTTTTTGATATTTCAAATCTTTCCATCATGGTCTTCTCTAGAGGCACCTAACCCACTTTGTCCTCTTCCTTGGGCCTCACGCCCATGTCTGTCATGTTTAAGGGCTTTTTGCCCATTCCATCTTCCACTCTTTTTCTATCTAGAAACTATAAACTTCTTTGCATTTGAGGTCATGCCCACAAGCCTTTCCTCCGGATATACATCTTTTAAAAACATAGTTAAGTGGGAATCAATATCGAATTTACTGTGGATAATCCTTTTTGAAACGATGCCCGCCTCATGGAAGATCAACATCTTTTGAAAAAAAGACTATCAATACCCAAGGGAACCCTCTTCTTGAGTACCATCTTCTCCTACAAGGAACTGATTGATCAAGAAATTTAGTCAATGTTATTTCCATTTGTTCTATGTATCTTTTATCTATCAATGACAACGATTTGCAATGGTTTAAGTTCTATGAAAAATTCTCAAAATTTCAAATTGATCCAATTATAAATACATTAAGTTACATGTTTGCTCACTAATGAACAATGAAAATTGAGATGATGAGAGACCCTCATTCTGCTAAGTTAAACACATTTCCGCTTGTTCACCCTATTGAGCCTTCAAAATTAATTTTCTTCAAAAGCAAACCCTTGTCAAGGATTACCCCCTACACTAGGGGCATGGTAAAAAAAATAAAGTGGTGATGTCAAATACCACAAAAAAAAGCGCCAAGAAAAATAATTGTGAGTAATTCTTGACACAATTTTGATCCTCAAAAGAAAAAGAAAATAATTTTTGAGCCTTGAATAACCATTCTCTCTTGAACCCAAGAACCCAAACCTACATTACAACCCTTACAAAAGTCCTTTATGATCAATCAAAATTGTTACATGAACTATGTTAGGCTTTATCCCTTTTGGGGTACGTAGGCAACCTTTCGAGGTGCAACCACATCAGATCAAATCAATATGTAAGGGGCATGACATGAACATTTGTGTATTGAAAATTTGGATCAATAAGATTTCTAGAGAATAAGTCATAGCACTTACTCCTTTGTTTATTATTCAAAAGAATCAAGTAAAAGAAGCATGCTTGATTGAAAACCTAGAAGGGCAATCTAGGCAAAAGTTAGGGCATTTGAAAAAAAAAAAGAAAAAAAAGTCCATTGGGTTGAAAACCTGCAAGGCCGACCTAGGCTAAAATTAGGACATGGAAACTTGAAAAAGCGACCTAAGCAAAAGTTAGTGTGAAGAAAAAAATAAAGAAGGAAGAAAAAAATCAAGCAAGGGGCACAATGGACCAACAAGAAGGATATGCATGAATGAGTGAACATTTCAAGTGTTATCTATGATAAATAAAAGTTCAATTCTCATTTCTACAATGTTCATTGAGACGATATTTCCTCTGATTCTTTTTCCAACTCTTTGACAAATTGATAATCATTCGTGTCATTTGTTTAGACCTGAGATTTCTACACCCCCTTTGTGCATTCGTTTGAATCTATGCTTAGAATCTTTATGCTTCTTATGATCACTCAAGCCTTCGGCCACAATCTCAATTCATTCTCATGATCAGTCAAATATTTGTCTTCAATCTCTATTCATTCTTGTGATCACTTAAGCCTTCGACTACAATCACATTCATTCTCATGATCAGTCAAATATTTGTCTTCAATCTCAATTCATTCTCGTGATCTCTTCAATATTTGCACCACCTTATTGGTACTCATGCATATCCCAAAACCCTACTTAGTAGGTAATTTGATTTCAGAAAAAATCTCTTTAAGAAAAAAAAAATTCAACATGATTTCAAAGATGTTTTTCAAAATCTGTTCGAGTGAAGACCCTTAAACTCAAATTTCGGGTGGAGTCCCTTAAACTTTATTCCTTTCTCCTAGGTCCAGTATGCATGACCTTCCTTCATTTCCGGTCCAAGATGTGAGACCCAGGTCCTTATGAGTAGGGGTGGGCAAAAACCCGCCCAACCCGATCCACCCGAACAAACCGGCCGACCCGACCACCCGACCGCCCGCCCGCTCACACATATATGGACGGATACGGTTTAGGATATTTATATTTTCCGGATTTTGGGCGGGCTACGGATATTATGTTTTTAGTCGGGTGGTTACCCGACCCGCCCGACCAAATAAGTATACATAAAATAAAACCACTTACCTGACCCCCTTCCTCTCTCATTTAGTTTTCTGACTCTTTCTCCTTAGTTACTCGGTCACCACAACCTCACCGGCTCTTTCTCCCTCCTTCACTCTCAGCTTTCTCCCTCTCTTTCATCGTCACGGGCTCACGGCAGCTTCGTCTAAGCTCTCTCTTCTCTCTCGGCGTTTGCTCAGCGTTCTAGATCTCAGCGTTCCAGATCTCGGCGTTTGCTTGGGGTTCCAAATTTCGGCGTTCCAGATCTCGGCGTCTGCTTGGGCAAGATCTCACCAGATCTGGTGAGATCTCGTTAGATCTAGGGAGATCCTCGCCAATCCGGTGAGATCTCATCAGATCTAGCGAGATCCTCGTCGGATTTTGGTTAGATCTCGTCGTTTTTTGCCACGGCACCACCATCTCCTCCAACCAAAGAAAACCCGACCAACCCGATCATCGACCCGCCCGATCCGACCAGCTTAATGGATGGTCAACGGATTCTGTCTTTGCAAACCCGACTTAGTCGGTTAGGATAAGAAATTACCCCAAAACCCGACCCGCCCGACCCCTGCCCACCCCTACTTATGAGTGACATTCTTTTGAATTAACACCTGGAGCGGTTAATATTCATAATT
This sequence comes from Fagus sylvatica, assembly GCA_907173295.1. Lineage (NCBI taxonomy): Eukaryota > Viridiplantae > Streptophyta > Magnoliopsida > Fagales > Fagaceae > Fagus > Fagus sylvatica. The sequence goes on along the minus strand of OU015772.1, from coordinate 17,761,646 downwards.
TTTTAATTAACACCTATGGTTAATATTCACATTTTTTTAATTAACACCTGGAGCGGTTAATATTCACCATTTTTCAATTAACACTTACAGTTAATATTCATTTTTTTCGAATTAACAGCTTGAACGGTTAATATTCACATTCTTTGAATTAACACCTTGAATAGTTAATATTCACCTTCTTTGAATTAAAACCTAGAGCGGTTAATATTCACCTTTTTGGATTAACACCTGGAGCAATTAATATTCACATTTTTTGAATTAACACTTGGAGCGGTTAATATTCACTTTTTTTTTTTAATTAACATCTTGAACGGTTAATATCCACCTTCTTTGAAATATTGAACGATTAAGTATTCCCTTCTTTTGAATTAACACCTTAAATGGTTAAATATTCAATTCTTTTGGATTAACACCTTGAATGGTTAATATTCACCTCTTTCTATTGACACCTTCAATAGTTAAAATTCGGAATTCACCTTTTTAAATTACACTTTGATTAGTTAAAATTTCAAAATCCTTTTCTCCCCAATGAGTTTGCACAAACTCAAATAGCTTATACGTTTTCAATGCACACGTGCACTCTCACCTACACCATTTTTCTACACGCCCCATGTTTGCTTTGTTTTCTGTGATGATTGTGTGAGTGGACCCAAGTTGTATATCAAAACGAAATGTATTGTCTATTTACACTTTTGACTCTACCCATTTCATTAAGTATAGTCAAAAGAGGGGCAACTGTGGACACCGCATTTTGTACCCTCTACAACTTGAGTCCCCGATCCTAATGACAAAAATACTAATCTCTATCTATATGATCAAAATCTTGTGTTAAGAATGAAAAGTAATCTTTAGTGACTAAGGCCTAAGAAATCAAGCCTATTTCAAAAGTCCAGAAAGCTAAGTCCATTTTTTAGAGCCCAATGAATCAAAAAGCCCAAATTGTCAAATTCGGACCCAAGCAGCGTACGTCACTTTAATACAAGTGTACACCAATTAAATATAGACATAAGCCACTAGCGTAGGAAACCCTAATTTTTAAAGGTTCTAGCAATAGTTAGGGTTATCTCCTGCAATCCTAATTACACTATTCTCCAAGAAACTCTAACTTTACCTTTTCTCCAAGAAACCCTATTAGTCTCCTACTACTATATAAGAAGGTCTTCACCTCACATTCAAAACACACTAGGGAGTCCCCAAAACTTAGAGAGAGAAAGTTGGCAGAGAAATTAGAACTCTAAGAGTTTTTTAGAGTTTCGGAATAGCGGCGAATCTCTAGGCATTTAGAAAAAAGAAGGTTATTCTCTAGTTCTTCATACTAGAAGGCTAACCTTTCTTCTCTTCAGATCATCAACCTTAGTTCTACTAAATTTTCTTTTATTCTTCAACACAAAGATCAACAAGAGATTTGACCAAGGGACTGATTAAATAATATTGCTATACTAGTTTAAAGGAGAAGGTATGGATCTTCTCAATGACCCATACTTTCCTCCTTGAATTATTTAGGCTTCTTTAGCATATTTAGCATACTTTTGTTTGCCTTCTATTATTCCATATATTTGATTGTGTCTTCTTTTGTCAATAATTTTCTTTTTATTTATTATTTTAATTTATGATATTCATATAGTTGCTTTACAAGTTTCTATTCAAAACTTGTTTCAAGCTGTTCACATGGATTTCGTAAGGTCACCTATTGATTTCTAAAGTCTAAATTGCTCATTCATACTTTCATATGTTTCATGCCATGGTAATATTTCCTTTACGTAAAAAGCTTGGTTTGGTTATTCACATGTTAATACATAAATGTTAACAATAAAATTCAAATAAACTATTGGCTTACCTAAGATTCACAATGCATACGTGCTAGTAGGGTGTTGCGTGTTCCCCTAGGATTAGTCGAGGTGCGCGTATTTACGGAACGCTGGCCCGAACACCCAAGTTTATCAAAAAAAAAGATTCACAATGCATCCATGCGGCCATATTAAGCTAAGGAAATTAAATGATGATTTCTTATGATTATCAATATAAATATTTGATTGTATGAATATAGTTGGTTTGAATCCTCACATGCCTAGATTTTAGTTCATATAATTTTGGGAATTTATTCTCAATTAATTGGTGATTGGCAAGCTTGAAGGCAGGTAGAAATTATTTTCTCTCATCTTTTATTATATTATGCTTCACATGCTTTGGTTGATAATAGTTTCTAGGTTTAAATTGCTTTTGTGTGTTTTGGTTTGATTTCCTTATTAAATATTTCTTTAGACATAGCCAATAATATGAAAGAATGACAGCCATTGGCTAGGCAGGCTTGGGTGCCTAACACCTTCCCAAGCACGTACCATAACTCTGAACTCATATCAGACCAGTAAAACTTAATTTTCATATGGAGTTTATAAATGGTTTTTGGACCTAAACCAGGTGATGACTCCCTTCTTTGCCCTAACCTCAATGAGGATTTAGTGGCCATCACAATCCCGAGAGGTGCCTTGCAGGCAGCTCGATCACAGTGAGTTTTTGCTGAAATTGGATGGAGTCATGTGTGTGGTACTTCAGTTTATGACACAAAAAGTCTTGGTTTAAGCTGAGGCCACCATTGACTATTTCCTAAACACTTCATATCACTAAGTGAGGGATTGTTATATATTTGTTATACATATAGTGATATAGTAGTGAGTTTGTGTTTGAAAACATTAGTGACACATTTGACACTTGGACACGTGACACGTGCACATGTGATTCAGATGTAGAAAATAACTAACTAATGGAAATTATTTTTCTGAAATGTTATATTGTTCTAGAATGATGCCAATTAAATGAAGAGTTAAAACTTTTCATTATTTATAAATTAAAGGGCCTGATTCATTGACAAATACACAATTTTATAAGAAACTCTTTAAAGAAATTTGAGAAATTTGTTTTCTGTAATTGGTGACTTTGTTGTATCTTAGAGATGAATTACTATAACCCTGTAGCAAAACTCTTTTTGAGTTGAGGCAATTATCACCTTAAAAAAAAAAGAAGATGATATTCACGCCTCAAAATCTCATTTATTTTCTTATAACAAGAAATTTCTCAACAATATTGTAACTTTAGTTCTATATGACTGTTTAGAGTAGACTTTCACATTGTGTAGGATTTTTTTTCTTTCATTCTTTTGTCTTTTCTTTTTTTTTTTTTTTTTTGGATAGAATCTTTTCCTTCGTCATATAATATGGTGTTCCTTCATTTCGAATTGTCGTGACTCTGAATCACAAAAGTCAACAAAGCTTAAAATATAACCTTTTTTTTTTATGAGTAAGCTTAAAATATAACTACTACTATATTATAACCGCCCAAATTCCAAAGACTCTGCACATGTCAACTGGTTTATAATAAGACATTATTGATTCAATTTAGCAACAAAAAAAAAAAAAAAAAAAGACATTATTGATTCACATTTTTTCCTCAATGCTATATAATATTGGAAATGATTGCGATAATGTTTGATTACAACGCCCAGGTTCCTTTCAAGATTCAGGAAAATAAACGCTTATCTGCATTTCAGCATTTGGGTGTTGATTTCTTAATCGGGAAAGGCCTTTTTGATTCCCCGGTTCACATGACTAATGATATTTCTTAAAAAAAAAAAGAAAAAACTAATGATATCAGCAAGAGCTCATCTTGCGGCCTGTCCTTTTTTTTTTTTTTTTTTTGAGTTCTAACGATAGAGAATGGCCTATCCATTAAACATTTAAACCTTAGAAAGTTAATATGGTTTATAATAAGACATTATTGATTCACATTTTTCCTTAATGCTATATAATATTGTTTTCAACTAGCTTGTTAATTGAATGTGTCAACCTGTTTTAATAATTAAATTAAGTTTAAAGTAGCGTGTCAGGTGAAGCCATGAAGAAACCCTAGCTTCACCTTTTTCAAATTTTTCTTTCCCCACAAATGCTTCTTATATATATATACTGATGAGGACATATATATATGAATATTTTTTTGGCTATATATATATATATATTTTAGAACCTGAAAAATACATAAAATTTCAATATGCTAGTATGCTATAAAGTTAATATCAAGCCCTTGATAGGATTGAATCCTTTGTTAATTGACCTGGTAGATAACAATTTGATGCAATTTTTGGCCCCCTCTTGATTAGCCCTCTAATAAATTATTTTGGCCCTCTAATCACTGATGACCTTCCGTTTATCTCTGTTAAAAGTCCCTGTTAATATAGTAAACAGCAGTCATCTGGCAATTTTGACACATCATAAAAAAGAAAAAGAAAAAGAAAAATAGTGATGTTTTTCTTTTTTTTTTAAAATTATGGAAAAATAGAGAGAGACCATGAAGTTGCCTCGGAGGTGATAACTTTAGTTTCACTGAACGAGTCATACATCTGACCCATACTAGATGCTCCTCTGTTGCCATTTTGTCTTTTGGTTTTGCCTTCCCACCTTCTCTTCGCTTCTTCCATGCGAATACAGCAACGTCATAGATGCAGATGGCTCTCTTATATACACCACCACCAAGTCGTTCCCTCTCTTCGTTCTTAATCTCAATTTAGCGTTTTGCCTTATCTCCACCCCTGTCACCTGCTTCTTCACACCAAACCCTCCCTTTTCCTCCACCCCATACACGGTGGGTTTGGCGGGAAGAACGCGAATTTCAATATGCCCCCATATTTCAATATACCAATTCCAAAAATCAAAATCCAATCTTTATAACTTATACACAGTACACACTTATACTAATATTAATTGCGGAATCTAAGATTGGCTAGATAGTTTTGCTGTAACTTCGATTTCGTTAATTTTCTATTTGGTTCAGGGAAAAATTTGTAATTTGTGGCAGGGTTTGAACTTTGAAATTGACTTGAATAATAGAGTAGAGGAGAAAAATTGAGTAATGGAGGATTTTCCGGCGTGTAGAGTAGAGAAAAATTTATTTATTTATTTATTTTGATAATGTGTCAATTGGTCACATCAGAGAATTAGGTCCAACTAGACACTAACAGGGGCTTTAACAGAGTAAACAGAAGGTAATTGACTAAAAAAAGAGGGGGTCAAAATGAAAATTTTTAAAGTAGACTAAAATGAAAAACCCCCTAAGTTTGGGGCCAAAAGTTGACTTTAGTCTTTTTATTTTTATTTTTTATTCCGGAATTGACTTGTAGAGATTGATGATGTATTATGTTATTTTTTTATGAAGTAGCAACGGCAATTATGGAAACTCACTTAAACAATTGCATTCTTACCTCACACAAATTTTGCCACGATTGTTGAATTAAATTTCGAAACTGACAAATGGGTCAGGCCAAATCAGATCCGGGTTTGGCTCAGTAAGTTTTAAATGGGTTGCAAACCCTCTGATCCTTACTCAGTCTCTTAAGAGTTGGATCAACTCGATATGATTAATATTTTTTTCTTTTCACACACATATATATAAAGAAACTTGATCATATGATATTTGTATTTCGTTTTATACACAGATAAGACAACAACTAAACAAAAACATTAAAAAATAAAAGTTAAGTAATACATAAATTCTTAAATTTACTTCGTCCAATGTTCACCAATCTTATCATCACCACAAAAGAACAGAATAAAAAACCAGATGTCATGGACCATATCAAATTATCAGCATCTTAAAGTGCACTTGTCGTATGTAAAATATGAAATACAGTTAAATTACATACCAAGACAACTAATTAAATATATAAAGCTTTAAAAATAAAAGTTGACAAGTTAGGTAAAAAAACATGTATATAATTGCACCTCATTCTACTCACTATTAGTAGTAGATCTAATGGTGAAAATGAAAATATTTATACTTAGAATTGTACCTCAAGTTGGTGAGTAATTTCATTGGTATTTTCATTTTCAGTTTGGTATTTAAAACAAAAACAAGTTTGATTTCGAACCTCTCTCCAACCAAGAAAACTAAAAAAAAATAAAACAATTTTAATATTATTTGTAGATCCGTTTATAGGTCTACCGGTAGGATTTGGCTTTTTGGATCGATTTTTTTTAACTCAAAATGGCGGCTGAAACAAATGTAATTGGCCGATTTGCCATGTTGGAAGCCAAAGTCGTTTTTCCTCACTAGAACTCTAAGTCGATCTCGTTTGCTGGAACCCTAAGCCTAGCTCTTTACACTTGAATCTCTGTATATATTTTTTAATATAGTCAGATTGTTATTCTTATATATTTATTTTATTTATTTTCATATTAATTAATTATTATGTCATCACAGTTCGACTTCCAGTCGAACCCTGTTCCGACCTTAAAAACTTGTAGCTCTCTTCTTTTTCAATTCTTTTATGAGTTTATTTTTTAAAAACATGCAACAAACTACTTGCTAACATATAAAGTTCATATATATACTTTACATCATTGTTCACGATGTTCAATTAGACTTGAAGTTGATAATCTTATTATCCAAAATTAGGAGCAAAAATTGTGAGCTAGCATATATTTCAGAATTTTTAGACACTCAAATAGGCTGACTTAACATATATATTGTTGTTACCTACCAACAAATAGAAATATATTATTTTTAATTTGGATAATTTTCTTAGTAACAATAATAGGGATGGGGATTTGAACCTGGTTCTATTAATAAAGAAAGGTACATTATGTCACTGAGTTAAAGTTCCTAACATTGAAATATCTTACTAGACTAGTATTAGAATTTCTCTAATTAAAAGCTTAATGAAAAACAGATTACAAGTTGCAACAATACCAAGTACATAAGACTGATAAAAAAAACCAAGTACATAAGAAAAAAAAAAGACTTAAATGATTGTACAATCTAGTCGAATATGCCACATGAAGCGAAAATTCAGTTATTCAAATCCCCTTACTCTCAATCTCTTGGGTAAAAACTTATTTTACAAAAATAAGGAAAAACATTTGGCTTACTGACTATGGTTGTTAAAATCTGATTTGAATCATAAGATCTTAATATTTTATGATCCTAAAAGTTTTAAACAATATGAATCGAACTAGAATCTTTAAATAGTAGGATCCTCGTACAATCTAGATTTAAATTGTGCGATCGGTAGGATCACGATCCCACCCAATCCACGTTTATATATATAGCCACTTGTTTGGAATTTTAGCTCTTTTTTTTTTTTTTCCTTTTTTTTTTCTTTTTAAATTCAACACTTGTAAGACCTTTTCTAACAAATTCATTATTTCCTTAAGATAAATCCCTATTTCTAATTGACATCTTGCATATTAGAACTTTTTGCTAACTATAATTGTCACTTTTTGCTAACTATAATTGTCATCATCTATTGAATTAGTCACCGAGATGAGAAACTCTTTTTAGTTAGTATATAAAAAACACATAAGAGAAACAAAGACAATTCAATTTAATGATTAATAACTTCTATTTAATTAAATCCATGCTTTCAAATTAAAACTCACGTCAATGCAAATGTTTTAATGTTTTTCAATTAACAATTGATTTATATTTTATTATAATAATTTTATCTCTTTAAAATTTATTTGACTTATCGTAAATTATTTTTGTTATTATTTATTAAAGAAGATTTTAACATCTATATTCATGATTCTTAAACACATCATTATTATTGATAATTTATTTATTTATTTATATTATGAAAAATAAAATCTTATGATTTTTTCAATCGAATCCTACGATCTAGTTCAGAAAACCCTCCTACAGATTATTTGCATGTTCTCGACACTTGAAATTAATTTAGTGGAAAAATAAAAAATAACAAGGATATGAATAATGGACAAGTCTCCACTAATTGATGTTTGAGAGTGGCAAATTGAAATAAAATAATGGATGAATGGATACTAAATTAACTAACAGCCTAACAGGTATGACTTTTTTGTGCCTACAAAACGCAATGCATGCAGCAACCCACCCAGCTAACAAAAGCCATCTTAGAGAAACAAAAAACAAAGAAGAAAGGATGGCAGAGAAAGTGTTGGAGATGGAAGGAATAGAAACAACAGAAGTGGAAAGGAACCTGAAAGAGCGAAAGGTATCATGGGCAAAGCTGCGCCGCGTAGACTCCCTCAATTTGGAGGCCGGAAGAGTTACCATTTCTCAAAGCCATGCCTCCAAGGTCTCTCACGGCTCACCAATTGGCCAGTTGCCTTTCTTACTTCAATCTCTCACAGATTTTATTATATTATAAAAATTCTTATATATATATACTTGACCACTTTTCAGGTAAACTGGAAGACAACGTTGAGTTTAATTAGCATTTCAGAGTCTAGGGGTAGTATATGGGGACATAGGGACATCTCCGCTCTACGTGTTTTCCAGCACTTTTAGCAATGAGATTAGCGACAAAGATGACATTCTTGGTGTGTTATCCCTCATCATTTATACCATAGCACTCATACCCATGCTTAAGTACGTTTTCATTGTACTGTGGGCCAACGACAATGGTGATAATAAGATACTTAGAGCCCGTTTGGCCCCACGATTTGAGAACAAAAACGCACGGTTTCGGACTAAAACGTAAAAAGTCATTTGTTCTGTTATAATTTAATGGGTCGGGATGGACCCAAGCCCATGATCCACCCACTATGGGTTGCGGGTCCCATTTGGTCATGTGATAAGAATAACTATTCATGATTTGAATTGGATCAAATCATGGGATAGTGGTTATCAAATCCCTTAAAAGAAGGGATGTGTTCTTATCTAATATTTTATATTCTCTGTGAATATAATCAATTATACGTAGAGAAGACCAAATACATAGAGAAATAACAGTTCATATTATACAGAGAGAAAGCTCTCTAATTCACTAGTGTGAAACTCTCAAATAATCTCTTAGGATTTAGTTCGTGGAAGAAAGGGCAACTCTAGTAGCCAACCTCAACCCACGAGAATAAGGATGAACACGAGAGCATAAAGGGGTTCATAAGATCAAGAAGAAAAGCAATGTAACAAGCCAACCAAATTGATCCGGGTCTTCCGCAACGAGTAAGTATCTCAAACCCGGTCATATGAAATATGATTTACATTGGTATCAGAGCTATAGTTTGGCTTGCTTCGCTATTTTTTTGATGCTATGATGTTCTTTGATGCTATGTTTTATTGGATTAAACCATTGTTAAAATTGTAAAGTTTTTATGTGAAACTTTTTATATGGTTATGATCCTATTAGTTAAAGGAACAATCTGATAAAATTGTGTGTTAAACGGACTAAAGATTTGAGAAAAAACTTGAAATAAAGATGTTATAGATCAATTATTTTCTCCAAATTTTAAGCAATTTAATAAAACGCATTACAGAGTGGTCTGCTCTTACATTGAAAACGCAAAGAAAATAAAAGGGACCGACTTTTACAATAAGTGCATTGTGAAATTGTCATTACCGAGAAGTACTAGAATGTTACTTTGGTTAATTTCACACTTAAAAGTTCAAATAAGATTTATTCTATTTAAACGTTCTCATACGTTTTGATTTTGCTTGCTTGCCATAAATTTTTTTTGGCATTAGAGATATCTACTGGAGATAATGTTTTGCCACATTATTTTAGCTTTGGAGATAAACATAATGTTTGCCATATATTCTTTTGCCTTCGGAGTTATATACTGAACACAATATTTAATTTGCCGAGTATATATGAAACAAATTACGTTTAACATGTTGTTCAATATATACTATTGAAACTTGCTGGATATACTGTTTGCATAAAGTGTAATATATGAATACATTTTAGTGAAACAGTTGAAGAGAAGTTATAATAATATTGATATTATCTGAATATAATATTAAAAGACTTAAACTGGTTTAATTGAGTGAAACATTTTTATGTTCATATAAATTCTTTTTTCCAGATTTAAATTATAGTCTAGAATTTTCTATAATATTTATTGTGATTAAAAATTATGGAAAATTGATTAAAATCTGGAAATTTTTAGTGTAGCTATTACAATCTTTTTGTATTGATTGAAGGCATGACATGTGTTGTCTATTGCTTGCTTCCCTAAAGAATTTTTTGGACCGTCCCATCCATTAAAAGACCAATATTTTTGTTGATGTGCAAGCATATTAGTTCTAGGATTAATGGATGGGCAAAATTGACAATTTATTTAAGCTTATGTTCTTGTATGCGTGTATGGCTTAAGAATATTCCATGAGGTATAATGTGAAACGTGACATCCCCATTTTCCCATTTAATTTAATGTAAATTAGATCCTTTTGTAGTAGGGATTAATTTTTTTTTGGCAATGTAATTTAAATTATAAGGTTGTATTATTTTAAGGGAAAAACTTGTAAGGGGATGTGTTTCACGCCAACATTATACGTGGAATATTCTTAACATAAGTTAAATTGTCAATTTAAGAATCCACATGGGATTCTTGCGCAATGAATGGTGTATGGCGCAAACCAATGATGCATGACTATATATTATCTGTTAATATACAATGTTATGCATGATTATATTATTTGTTAATATAATAAAATGGCAAATATTAGGCGAGGTCCTTATACCCCTAATATATAAATTTACTCGAAAATTAATTAATAAATATATTCTTATTCCACATATTTTGGGAGATGATTCCGAGCCTAGCAGAGTTTCGATCTCAAATGTGTAGAAAGATAATATTTATTAATTGGATTTTCGATTAAATAAGATAAAGATGTGCAAAATAACTAATAAGTCGACCCTTTTGTGAATTGAATGTAGATATAATGGCAGCCAAAAAATGTAGTAGCTGATCTAACTAGGGGCGACAAATTAACTGGCAACAATTATGACATCTGGCATAGGAAGATTCAGTATCTTCTTAATGAGCAAGAGCTCCTGGAAACTTTGTCCAGTAAAATGACCAGACCTGAAGATGGGAATACGGCCCAACACAGACGTGATTTGGAAGCCTACCAGTCTTGGTTTAAAAAAGATCGAAGCACGCGCTTTACTATGCTAAGCAGCATGCACGATGATCTGATTGGAGAGTATGAGACTTTCCAAAATGCCAAGGACATGTGGGACCAACTCAAGTTTGACTTCGGTGGTACATCTACCACTAGGCTAAGGAGTCTAGTCCTCAAGTTTGAGGTGTACCGTAAGGATCCAAAGCATACGATGACTGAACATCTTAGAATGATGTCTGGAATGATTCGTGACTTAAAGGCTGCTGGAAATGTCCTTACTGATGAGCAACAAGTGCAAGCTGTAATACGATCCCTTCCTGATTCATGGATTAGCATGAAACAAATCATGACCCATAATGAGAATATCAAAAACTTTGCTGATATATCTCGTCATGTGGAATTGGAAGCGGAGCGCCAAGAGGCGACCAAATCTGCAGCCCTTATCGCCCATGGTGGGCAGCGCAAACCAAATGGGTTTAAGCGCAAAGACAAGGGCAAGGCAGCAAGGCAGGGTGGGCCTAGCACTAATGCTCCCAAAGTCAACAAGGGTGCAAATCAGCACAAGCGCAAACGCGGTGCAAAGAAAAATATATCCAAAATGAAGTGCTACAACTGCAACAAACTGGGACACTTCGCTCGTGATTGCACTGAGCCGAAAAAGGTATCCCTTTCACTCGATCTTAGTAGCATTTATGTATGCTATCCAAGTAGCATTTTTGTATGCTCACATGTATTTGTTGCTAAATCTATTTCTGATTGGATTATAGATACAGGAGCAACAAGAAATGACATGTAGCTCGAGATCGAGCAGAGTTCGTAGATTATAGAAAGATTCCAGCTGGGACCCATGTTGTGTACATGGGAAATGGAAGTTATGAAGAAGCATTAGGAGTGGGTTCGTACCAACTTCACTTGCGCACAGGGCGCACACTACTTCTCCATGACGTCCTTTATGTGCCTGGAGTCCTTTATAATCTTTTATCTGTTTTTACATTGTTGCAGTTAGGATATGATTTTCATTTAAGTTGGAATGGTCTGGATATTTTGTTGGATGATGTCATTTTTGGACATGGGTCAATTTGTGAAAGTTTATTTAAAATTGACTTATTTGAATCTTCTACTTCATCTACTTTTATAATTGATTGTAATATGACTATCAGTTCATCTACATGGCATGCCCGACTGGGGCACATAGGGAAAGATAGGATGGCCAGGTTAGCTAGAGAAGGTCTTTTAGGCCCACTCGCTAAGGTCGACCTACCTATATGTGAGCCTTGTTTGGCAGGCAAGGCATGTAGAAAGCCTTTTGGTAAGGCTGTGAGAGCTACTCAACCGCTTGAGTTAATCCACTCAGATATTTGCGGACCTATGAATGTAAAGGCACGTCATGGCGCCTCATATTTTCTCACATTCATTGATGACTACACGCGATATGGTTATGTTCAGTTGATCGCTCACCGCTATGAAGCTTTGGATTGTTTCAAACGCTTTGTAGCAGAGGTTGAGAATCAACATGAAAAGAGCCTAAAATCTCTTCGAACTGACCGTGGGCGCGAGTACTTGTCTGATCAATTTAAGGATCTATGTGAGAAAAAGGGAATATGCAGACAACTTACTATTTCTAACACTCTGCAACAAAATGGTGTAGCGGAGAGAAGAAATAGAACACTGTTAGACATGGTTAGATCTATGATGGCACAAGCTAACCTCCCAATATCTTTTTGGGGGGATGCACTGTTGACTGCTGCCTACATACTTAACCGTGTGCCTTCTCAGTCAGTTTCCTCTACCCCATACGAACTTTGGAAAGGCGAAAAGCCCAATTTGGAGCATTTACGCCCTTGGGGATCTGCTGGTTTTGTACACAGCACCGCCCATAAGTATGGAAAATTGGGCCCTAGAGCTAGGAAGCATATCTTCATAAGATATTCTGATAGCTCGAAAGGATATGTCATGTATGGTGAACATCCCAATGGAGGAATGACTGAAATAGAGTCGCGCGATATCGATTTCATCGAGACTGATTTCCCTAGCATTGGCGATGCTAACAGAGATCTTGACCTCTATGAGTTAGAGGAAGATGAAGGCACCTTACCATCTTCAAGCGAGGGTGGGGGATTAGTTCCTCGTCCTGTAATCGCTGAAGATAGTGGGAGTGATCTTCAACCTAGTGGCAGTATTACACTAGATCAAGATTCTCAAGCCCGCCGAGTTAGCAGCAGAGGCCACATTCCTCGTCGTCATTTTGAGATTGAGGGGAATGTTCTCCTATGCGATGCTAAAGATGTGGATGAGCCTGCTTCTTTCAGTGAAGCGCTCCATTCACCAGATAGGGATGAGTGGATGACTGCTATGCAGGAAGAGATGAGTTCCATGGACAAGAATAATGTCTGGGAGTTAGTTGATCTTCCGCCTGGGCGCAAGACCATTGGAAACAAATGGGTTCTAAAGGTCAAACGCAAGGCAGATGGTTCAATTGACAGGTACAAGGCGCGCCTCGTGGCGAAAGGCTATACTCAACGAGAGGGTATTGACTATGAGGATACATTCTCCCCAGTGGTGAGATTTGCCTCTATACGCCTGATCCTATCCATTGTAGCAAAACAGGATTTAGAGCTTTTCCAAATGGATGTTAAGACTGCATTTCTCAATGGAGAACTAGATGAAGAGATCTATATGGCTCAACCAGCGGGTTTTGAAGCTAAGGGACATGAGCGCAAAGTGTGTCGTCTCAAACGTTCCATCTATGGTCTCAAACAGTCATCTAGGCAATGGTATTTGAGATTTCATGATTCCTATTACCTCTTTTGGTTTTGAGATGACTGAAGAAGACCATTGCGTGTATCTTAAACGATCCAAGAGAAGCATTCTAATCTTGTCATTATATGTTGATGACATCTTGCTAGCTGGAAATGATATGGATTCCATTGTCACCACTAAGAAGTGGTTGTCCTCTACTTTTGAGATGAAGGACATGGGTGAAGCAAATTTTGTGCTGGGAGTTAAGATTACTAGAGACCGTTCAAAGAAACTTCTTAGTTTATCCCAAGGGACTTACATCAAGAAGATTCTTGAACGTTTTCATATGCATAGCTCCAAACCCATTAACACTCCAATGGAAAAAGGATGCACTCTCAACCTAGACCAATGTCCTAAGAATAATGAGGAAAAGAATCAAATGTCCAAAGTGCCATATGCATCTGCAATTGGGAGTCTGATGTATGCGATGTTGTGTACACGTCTAGACATATGCTTTGCAGTTGGCATGGTTAGTCGCTATCAGAGCAATCCTGGACCTGCTCATTGGAGAGCGGTCAAGAGGATTCTACGGATACCTTCGTGGAACCTAGTGATCATGCTCTATGTCATCATGGCGGGGACCTGAGATTGACAGGTTACAGCGATGCTGATTGGGCCAGTGACAAGGATAAGCGCAAGTCCACCTCAGGTTATGCATTCATACTAGGAGGTGGAGCTGTTTTTTGGTGTAGTAAGAAACAGTCATGCATTGCACTCTCTACCATGGAGTCAGAATATGTGGCTTGTTCAGCAGCTGTCCAAGCAGCTGTTTGGCTAAGGAGATTTTTACAACGTTTAGGTGTTACAGCTCATGCAGAGGATGCTGTATTACTATATTCTGATAGTACATCAGCCCTAGCGTATGCAAAAGACCCTAAGTACCATGGGAAGGCCAAACACATTGAGCTTTCGGTACCACTACATTCAAGATATGGTTTCACAAGGGGAAGTGATCTTACAGCATATATCTACTGGTAGCATGGTGGCTGATCCTTTGACCAAGCCTATTGCTAGAGATTTGTTCTTCTCTCATACTAAGAGTATGGGACTCCGTAGGATATGATATGCTTAGATACTTTGTTTTTGTATCGACATTATTGTTATTGTTTTATGATATGAGTATTCATTTTATCAGCTTTATTCTTATGTGAAATATTGTTGATAGCACATCTTTGAAATATGTCACCAGGCAAGAATCGACCCTCTCACACGGGTGATTCACCTTGGCGCTTAGATAGCGAGCAAGATGAGACATTTATGTCATTTAGCGCTAAGATAGCGAATTAAGACATTTATATCTTTGGCGCCTAGAAGGTGAGCAAGATATATATACTTATTAGTGACATGTCGCCTTAAATGGAGCTAAGATGAGACCTCATGATAGGTCGAACATAGAGTGATGCCAAGACTCTATGTAGCCTGAATTATAGCCGAATGTGAGTTTTTCAGGCAGGCACTTGGAGAGTGACTGGGCTAAAACTCAGGTTAGGCGCTTGCATAGCGACTAGACTCAGATTCGTATGGCGTTTCTACCCATTCATAGTGACATGCTCATTTTTATGAGATAACGCCATAGCATACAATTCATACTGTATGTGCTTTATGCCGACCGACAATGGGAGTGATGAATGATCCCTACTTCGTCACTGTGTGAGCCACAAGGATCAATGATCCTATTTTTACCCTTTGTCGACCTAAGACTATGTCATGAAGAGGAAGCTTAATGTCGCTACTTTAGCATGCAAACCAAGGACCATGAGTGATTCGGTCTGACGGGGCATGTCTGGGAAAGCGGTTGAGCCCAATTTAATTGACATGAGGACTTTAGGGAAGACTGTTTGATAATATACCATGTTATGTAACTCATTGCTGGCCAGCGTCTATGTTGTAATGTGTTTGCAATATAGGACATGAGTACATCACATATTTGGGGTAAAGCACTGCTTACCATAAGGGATGAAGAGTGCTTAATCTGGTATAGTCAAACCATCTAGGGTATAATCGAGATGCTCTCGAATGATGCACTTTTATTGGTCAAGAGATGATTTGATAATTGTTGCTCATGAGGCTGTACGTTCTTCTCGTGAGGTCGCACGAACTATCTTCTAATATGAGGAGATTATTGTAAAGATTGAGAGATTGCTTCACCTTATGTGGGTGGACGCCTCACTTGTGTGGGCGAGTGGGAGCTGTTATAATTTAATGGGTCGGGATGGACCCAAGCCCATGATCCGCCCACTATGGGTTGCGGGTACCATTTGGTCATATGATAAGAATAACTATCCATGATTTGAATTGGATCAAATCATAGGATAGTGGTTATCAAATCCCTTAAAAGAAAGGATGTGTTCTTATCTAATATTTTATATTCTCTGTGAATATAATCAATTATACGTAGAGAAGACCAAATACAGAGAGAAATAACATTTCATATTATACAGAGAGAAAGCTCTCTAATTCACTAGTGTGAAACTCTCAAATAATCTCTTAGGATTTAGTTCGTGGAAGAAAGGGCAACTCTAGTAGCCAACCTCAACCCACGAGAATAAGGACGAACACGAGAGCATAGAGGGGTTCATAAGATCAAGAAGAAAAGCAGTGTAACAAGCCAACCAAATCGATCCGGGTCTTCCGCAACGAGTAAGTATCTCAAACCCGGTCATATGAAATATGATTTACAGTTTGGCATTGCGTTTTTAAAATATTGCGTTTATAAAAACGTTAATTTGTGCGTTTTCGGAACGAGGGAATCAGGTAACTTTTTCAAAACCGCAGTTTTTTAACACAAATCTGCCTTTCATATTACCAGTTTTTTAGATGTACAATTCCTAAAATATCTTGAAAAAATTGCATAATGCCCAAAATACGAAGTGAAAAACCTGTTCGCTTGCTGCTGTCATTTTTTTTGGTGATGAATATCCTTGCTGCTATCTTGCCATTGTTTACCTCTTTCCTTTCTTGCCATCACTCCTATTAACGAAATCAAGATGGTATCTCAAAAGAGCAACGGAGATAGGAGTGTCTGTGTAGTGTAGAGAGAGAAAGAGACAACAGAGAAGCGCCCTCCCTCGTCGGTCGACTCGCCCGTTCCCTTCACCTGAAGCAGTGAACTGGACCAGTTCTTCTTCACTTCTTCTAATGAGCCTCCACCTGCTACTGCTAATAAGTTCTTCATCTTCTTCTTATTTCTTTTCTTTCTTTTTTCGATTTCCTAACCCATCAATTCTACTTTTTGTCTTCCCAAGTTCTACCTTTTGTCTTTCCCAAGTTATACACAACTTTTTTTTTAGCTTTTATTCTAGATTTTAACTACACCTACACGGCTACACCAACTCTTTGGTTTGTCAATTACATTTTTTATTAAGGTTTTATTTTTTTTTTCTCTCTTTACAATGTCTTGTCTCCACGTGGACATCTTTTTCTCCACTGCTATTGTCTTCATATTGATTGATTTATTGTGATGGAACATGCTGAAGTCAATATATTAAAGTTCTTAATATATGTGGGTATGAGTTTGCTTTAAGTTCTTAAATAAATAAATAAATTTGTTAATGAAGCATAGTAAATTTTAGCAACAAAAAAAAAAAAAAATAAAAGCATAATGATTTTTTTTCTTTTATTTTTTTATGTAATTACAAGCTAAAATCATAATATAATCTTGAGTTTGCATAATTTTTTTTTTTTTAATCTATATCTATACTATAACATAAAATCAAAAACTTTTTTTATTTTTTGTTGAGTTATTGATATTATGTCACATTGATAAGTAAAATAGAAAAGTGGATTTTGAAGAGCTAAAGTAAATAATTTATACAAAATCCATTGGGAATGCTCTAACAATAAACAATAAATTGGAGGGGTTTTTCTTCTCCTTATTATTATTATTATTATTATTATTATTATTTGTTAAGGTTTATAGAAGATTGTTCTTTTTGGTAATTTCAACCTAAAATATTACATTTATATCCATGTTACCTAAATGTTAAATTGATAGAAACAGCACTTTTTCATTAGTTTTGCCAAACGTTTAATTGTGATTTTCAAAATCGTATTTTCAAAATACACATTTTAAAAACGCACTTTTTAGAAAACGTACTTTTTCAAACAGCTAACCCAAACCCACCGTTAGACAACTACTACTAATAGTCAATGAATTTTGATAGTCCATGTATGGTGCATATATATAGAGATAAAAAAATACTCTCTATTTACTTCTTTTTAAAATGAATTTAATTGATTATTGTTCAAATTAAATATTAAAGTTTTAATAGTATTCAAATTGTTACGAAGATCTAAAAAATAAAAAATAAAATCTTAATCATAAAATAAAAAGAATTTATTTTGGATTATTCTCGATATTTTTAGTGGCCTGACCAATAAATCATGTTATGCGTTAGTAGGTGGAACATTTGCGCTATATTCTTTGATATGCAGGTATGCAAAGGTAAGCTTAATTCCAAACCACCAACCGGAGGACAGGGAGCTATCCAACTAGAGGCCTGAAACACCATCCAACCAGTTGAAACGGGCTCAAAAGATTAAAGAGAAGCTCGAGAATAGTAAAACTTCCCAGTTTTTGCTTTTTCTAGTCACCGTCGTGGGAACTTCCATGGTAATTGGAGATGGGGTTCTTACTCCGTCAATTTCTGGTTAGTTCCCCACCAAAAGTTTCAGACTCAACGAGCAATTCACGTTTATAACCACTATATATGCTTTCTAATACAACAAATTGGTTTTGAATGCAGTACTTTCTGCTGTTGGTGGGATCAAGTCCCTTGGCAAAGGTAATATTATGTTCGGAAAATAATCATTTTCATTTAAAATGAATGAATTTTATAATTCAGATTAAATATTACCAATTTAATGATCTACAAATTGAAATTTTATTTAAAATTTTAAATAATACAAAACATTGTTAAATCTTAAATATAAAATTTTAAGTGTGAAGTAGTTGAAATTCAGAGGATCATATATTTCGTATGTACCACTATATTAATGTATTCACCTATTATAATAAGGTTCAAATCATTATTCATATATATTATTTAAATGACTTTTATCTTGGATATTCCTTTTAAATAGATATAATTTAATTTATTAGGGTCATATCCTATATTAAACATTTTAATGTGATATGGTGTTAGTGTTGATTTATCATCCAGATGCTGTTGTGGGGTTTTCAATAGCAATCTTGATCGTTGTCTTTTCTGTTCAGTGATTTGGCACTGATAAAATGGGATTCTCATTTGCCCCTATCATCTTATTATGGTTTGCCTTCATTAGGGGGCATTGGTCTTTACAACTTGTTCAAATATAACTTTGGTGTATTACGTGCTTTCAATCCAATGTACATTATAGATTACTTCAAACGAAATGGTAAGCAAGGGTGGATTTCGCTGGGTGGAATTTTTTTTATGCATAACTGGTGAGTCGTTGTTTCTAGTTTACTTCTCAAAATGCTCCACCTGTCTAGTTATGATTATTTAATTAACGAGTGACATATACCAGGGACCGAGGCCATGTTTGCTGACCTAGGTCACTTCATCGTTCGTGCAATTCAAGTAAGTACAAAAAATATGCATTTCAAATCCATTTTTTCAAGAAAAATAGTGATTACTTTAAAAAAATGACTTTCTTAGTGCCATCTAGAGTTGTGGCTCAATAGTTAAGATCTTAGTGTTTAGTCATTACAAAATTTGCAAATTTTTAATATGGTCTCTTAAAAAATCTGTGTCATTTTAGTCCTTATTTTTACAAAATATGGCAATTTAATCCTTTTATCATAACACAATAATTTTTTGTACGAATTAACATTTGTAATAGAAAATATAACTATGAAACTATATTTAGCCACATGACAATGTGACATTGACATTTCATTAAAAAAAAAAAACGTCAGACTTAGAAGATGTTTCATTTCCGTCATTTCCAAAAAAAAATTAAGGTTTGACATGTGTCTAAAAAAAAAAAGAAATCTCAAGTCATATGTCAAGTCGCTTAACAATTTTACATCAATATTTTCTATTACAAATGTTAACACGTTATCATTTTCAATAAATAAAAATAAATAAAAAAACACAATGTTGTGAGTTATGAAAAATGACCACATTGTCACATTTGAGAAAAATAGGGACCAACATGACACAAATTCTTTTTTGACCAAATCGAAACTTTGTGAATTTGTTAGGGACCAAAAATATAGTTTTTTTTTTTTTTTGGTCGGGGTATTACAAGGGCCAAAGTTGCTAAAAAATACATTTTTTAAAGTTTTTGGACTAATCATGACTCTTGTGATGTTTATTTGAAATATAGACTCGTTCAAAATCGTATTTGTGAAAGACACTTTTAAACGTGAAAATCGTCTTTCTGAAAAACACTTTCTTACCAAAATTTTATATTTCTCAAAATCGTCTTTTCTAAAGACAATTTCTGACCAAAATTTGATCAGAAAGTGTCTTTCAGAAAGACACTTTTCACGTTCAAAAGTGTCTTTCACAAAGACAATTTTGAATAAGTCCACATTTCAAATAAACATCACAAGACTTATGTTTGGCCCAAAAACTTAAAAAAAAAATGTATTTTTTAGCAAGTTTAGCCTATTACAAGCCGGTCTATATTTTTTTCTACTTTTTTTTTTTTTTTTTTTTTTTTTCACTACTCAAGTTTTCATATGATGGCCATGAATAATAATAGTAATACCATTACATTGCAGATAAGTTTCTCTTGCTTTACATTCCCTACATTATTAGCTACATATAGTGGGCAAGTGGCATATCTCACCAAATTCCCCGAGACACTACAAGAAAATAGGTCATTAGTAACAAAACCTCTTCATCGCACAAAAGTCTCAATTTCGTCGCTTGATGTACCAGGCGACAAAAATCGTTTCGTCAACTAATGTTGGTAGTTGAAAAGTCCTGGTGACGAAATATTTTTGTCGCCTAATAGTTTCAAGCGACGAATTTATTTTTGTCGCCAAAAGTTGATTTGTCGATGAAACATAATTCGTCGCCCAAAATCTATAGGCGACGAAACTTACTTTTGTAGCTAAATAATTTTTACGCGAGGAATTTTACATCCCCGCCTATTGATTTTCGTCGCCAATTGTTTTTTGTTTTTTTTTTTTCAACCTGTTAGGCGACGAAAATATGCATCGCCAATCACCAAATATATATATATATACCTACTCATTACCACCTGTTAGTAAGAAATCAATTCATTTTCAACAACAAATCCATAAACAAATCATCCATACATTCCATATGTAAATAATATACAAGTTTAAAATTATCATAAATACAATCAGTACCATAATTTGTTAATTATGAATAAACATACTATATTAAATGAAACAAGGCTTGTCAGCCCACAAAAGCAGAGGAACCAAACCCTTCAGCTCATTCCTTAAACACAAAAAAGGGGAATGGAAGAGATTGGAATAGTTCCCTGAGCACTTACAATTGAAGGTCCATCTAACTACAGAGTGCGATTAATACAAATGAAAAAAGATGTCTTTTAACAATACAAAAACAAAAAAGATGACTTCAAATGAGAAAATATGTCATCATTCCCCCAAGCTCATATAATCTGCACAAAATATCAATAAAATAACATTAAGACGAACGAGCAAAAACATAATTTGTAAGAAATATGAGAATTATTTTTAAGCATACGTAAAACTAATGACACCATGGCTTTTAGTGCTTTTACCCTTTCCCCACTCATTTCTAAGTGTTATGAAACGCACATTTGCATGCGCATACTTCTCTAACTGTGAGTCCTATTAAAGTATTGTAAATTCATACGTTTTACTTTGGGCCCGAGTGTCATGTTCATGTTGGTCACACGCCTTCCATTGTCTTTTCATGTTTTCACCCCTTTGTAGGACATTTATAAGCTAAAGTGTTATTAAACGCACCTTAAGTTGTGCATAACTCTCTAACCGTCAATCCTACCCTCATTCGAAAAATTCCTAAATGTTACTTTGAACCAGAGGATCGTGGTCATATAGGTTCACAGGCCATTCCGTGACTGTTTTATGTTTTTTTCCATTTGGCCACTCATTTTTAAACTTACGTATTTTGAAACGCACATTTGCGCATAATTCTCTAACCGTTAGCCCTATCAACGTTTTGTAAGTTCCTACATGTTACGTTGGACCCAATGGTCGTGTTAGTGTCAGTCCATGGACTATTCCTTGGCCTTTTTATGTTTTTGTCCCTTTGCGGGACATTTATAGGTTAAAGTGCTATGAAATGCACATTTGTGCATAACTTTTTAACTGTAAGTTCTATCAACATATTGTAAATTTGTACATGTTACTTTGAACCCAGGGTTGTGTTCGTGTCAGTCCACGGACTGTTCCAAGGCTTTTTTATGTTTTTGTCCCTTTACAAGATATTTATAAGCTACAGTGCTATGAAACGTACATTTGTGCAGAACTCTCTAACTGTAAGTCCTATCAACGTATTGTAAGTTCCGACATATATATAAAAATGAATCCACCCCTTGAAAATATTGTGGACTCATTCTACCATTAGTTGTCTTACCCAATGTCATCCAACTCTTATCCATGTCTAATTTTTTCAAATTTTTTGTTTCCTATTTTAGAAAAATAACAAAATAATTGATAAGTAAAGTCACTAAAACAAAATAATCAACTTAAACCAACTCAACAATTAAACACTCCCAATATCAACCTAAACCACCTTATAACACCATGCAAGCCACCCGCTTGCTCCAAAACAACCCACCACAAAATGCAACAAGAACAGTGGTATACTAAATCATCAAACAAGAACAGTAGTATACTAAATCATCAAACAAGAACATGATATATTAATTTGAAGTGCATAAACATAAAATACCTGAGAGGAGTTTTAGTCAGCCTGCACTAGGTACCTGACCCCAAAATCATCCAAAAGTTTACCAACCCACATACACTCTCAAGGCTTCATAAGGATGCTACCAACCAACCTGCCAAAAATTTAGGAGGTGACATGTCTGACTGATGTAATAGAGCAATCATCAAATTGTTAAATGAACTCAAACAACTAAGGTGGACAAATTGCGAAAAATAATTTCTAATTTGGAGTGTCAAATGAGGTCTAGCTAAAAGGGCACCTTCTCCCCTTGTAAAAACAAGGTGGAGTATGAGGCCATGGGTTTAAGACCCACTACACATTCGTAACAGAACCATCAAAACATAATCTAAATTGAAACATCCAACTTAGAACATTAATAACAGCTTACATATATCCACCAACCCTAGTTAAGTAGAAGACCTCACTTAGCTGATAAAGTTTTTACATGTAATAACTTCCTATGTTTTATTTCAAAATTGAAGAAACTATTGTCAATGTCACCAATTATGCAACTCTCTTTCATTTATACTCCATTAAATTCCTTCTCCATAGTTTTATGGATAATCTCCATAGTTAAATTCCTTCAAAATGGCTAATAAGAAACAATATTTAGTAAAATAGAATCAATAATGTAAATTTTCCACATCCTTATGAATACTTAGAAAACTAAATTTGAATAAAAAAATTTCAGCCACAATCTGTAATGTAACCTTAATGAAAGACATTTTTGTAAGAAACATCACATTAAAGAAACAAAGGAGCTTCTAATTAGAAAATATTAGAAACTTATTTTATCCAACAAATTTTTTTATTTATTTTTTACAAGAGTACAAAGGGAAGCAGTGGGTATATTAGGATATACCCAAAATTCCATTAACAATCAATCCATTTTCTCCAAGTTCACATAACAGAATCAATAACTTATATTAGGGAGACACTAGCATAAAGCAAATCTCCAAGAAAATACACCCAAAACCCATCAACACCCATGACCCAATCCAGTAAAATCAACCAACTCCAAAAATGTCACACCAGCAAAATTTCTCTACTTACTTGTTAAAATTACAGAAAATAAACGTTCAATGGTGATCTGGACTTGGCTCGCCGTCGACGTCCAGATCTGATCTGTACTAGAGGTGTTACTCATCCCCGTCGTCTATATCTTATATTCCATAATATACTTGACAGAGTATATCAAAATAACTTAAAAATAATAGACCATTTCATGCCCAACCATAAAGTTCTGGCATAGAACACAATTTTAAGACCAAACAAAAACAAAAACAATAATATTAATGAACAAAGAAATAACAGAAATAAAACAACTTTGATTCGGGTTTCTTACCTTATGTGCAGAAAAAGCACTCCCCCAAAAGATTTGATTGGAAGCCCAAAATAACCAACACAAATCTGTACAAATAAGATAACAAAGACAAAAACAGGTCAGTCAACACGTCTACAATCATAATCCCAAGCCCTACAAAATAATTTAAATCATTGAACCCCAAACTTTTTTTTATTTATTTAAAAAGCCATACCCTTTTGAACTCCAATAAGATTTATAAGAAAAAAAGAAAGAAGAAGCAACACCCAGTTTATCTTACATTTATTTTCAACTTCCCATAAACTTAAAAAAAATAATAAATAAATAAATAAATAAAAATAAAATAAGTTAACTAGACCTTTGTTTGGGAGTTTAGAGGGGAATGGAATGAATAAATTATAAGGGAATGGAATAGAATGAATTTAATGAATGGAATGGAATGAAATGAAACTAAGTAATCTTATTTGGATGTTTTAAAATAAAGGAATGGAATGTAAGTAACTTTGTTTGGGAGTAATATTAGAAGGAATGGAAATGAATCATTTTATAACAACATTACTATAATACCCTTTATTTTTATAAAATGTAGGATTAATCTATAGAATTACCACACCATATATAACACCTTGTGGTGTCACAATAATATTATAGAAATACCATGATAGTTTATTTCTATTTTTCTAGCCCTTGCTAACAAAGAAAGAAACTAGTACAAGACAACAGGTGGTGTAAAATCTGCTTATTTATAAACAAGTACAAAATCTAAGCAATATAAACTAAAATATAATTCCAATAAATGGAAATTTGAAATTCATTGTCCACAAAATAAACTTTTAAAAGAAAATTGACATTGTTAAAGGTCCATGCATGGCCATTTAGAAATACAATATTATAGAAATACCATGGAAACTAAGGAAAATAAAAGGTCAAATCTATAAGGGTAATTTAGGATTTTACAAAAATATTAAGGGCATTTTGGGACGTTTGGTGAAAAAATCATTAAACTTAAATCCATTCTCTCCTATTTCTCCCAATTTTGGGGGGAATGAAAATTTGGGATTTGGAGGAAATAGGGAGGAATGAATGTTCCATTCATTCCCTTCACTTAAATCCAAACAAGGGAATGGTCTTTCCATTAATTCCTCCTACTTAAACTTCTAAACAGGGGAAAGAAAGAATATTCTTAAAATATTCTTATTTTTCCATTCCATTCCATTTCTTTCCCCCCTCCCAAACGGAGTGTTAAAGTTGAGATATTTTGCTTCCATGATAGAGATACAATATATATATATATATATATATATATATATATATATCATTTATATATATAACCCTAGAACTAAACAAGAAAACTAATTTTTTTACAGGTTTTTATTGCAAAAGCTTAAGTTCACAACAAACCCATTACAAATTCATAAAATAAAATAAAATAAAATAAAAAAAACGGAACCTTTCAGATTATATAGCTTCAGAAAAATTATAAAAAAGGAAGGACAAAGTTTAGGAAGTCTCATACCTGATGAATCAGAGAGTATGCGTAGATCAAGGAAGAAGGATAGCTTTTAGAGCTTGAATTGCTTTCTCTCTTCCTTCCAGACTTTCTTTCTATTTGTTTTGACTTGCTTTCTCTTTTCCTTCCAGAGACTTCCTTTCAGACTTTCTTTCTATTTGTTTTTTTGTTTAGGCTTGCACTGTTTTTGTCCCTTTGTTATGCTTAGCAGCTGTTAACCAATAACATGTCTTTTGTTTATAATTTTTTAGAGGGTGTAACGTGTCTTTGCCTCTTGAATTGTGTATATAAAAAATCTATTGGTATATGCTAATTGGTATATAAAAATGGGGAATTCTACGTACCTCTAATAATAGATAAAATTTCACATTAATGATACCAATGTCATATATTATGGTACTTAACTCATATATGATGATATTTATTATTTTTATTTATTATTTAAATTAATATATATAAAAAATCAGATAATACCAATATCACATTAGATAGTACCAACATCACATATGATGGTACTTATATCACATTTGATAGTAATAATTGAGTGGGTACTATATCCACAAAAAGAATGTGGGTATTGTAGAATGACCCTATAAAAATGGGGGTCATTCTACAATACCCACGTACTTTTTGTGGGTATGGTACCCACTCAATTGGTATCATTAAATGTAATATAAGTACCATCATATGTGATGTTGGTACTATCCAATGTGTTATTGATACTATTTGATTTTTTCTATGGGTAATTCTACAGTACCCATGTGGGTACCGTAACTCTAATAGATAAAATCTCACATTAATGGTACTAATGTCACATATTATGATACCTACCTCACATATGATGGTACCTACCATTTTTATTTATTATTTAAATTAATATATATAAAAAATCAGATAGTACCAATATCACATTGGATAGTACCAACATCACATATGATGATACTTATATCACATTTAATGGTACCAATTGAGTGGGTACCATACCCACAAAAACTACGTTAGTTACTATTCATTCCTAAAGTGATTTTTTTAAGTAAATTCAGTTTTTTTTTTTTTTTTCCTATTCATTCCTAAAGTGATTTTTTTAAAGTAAATTCAGTTTTTTTTAAAGTGATTTTTTTTATTCAGTTTTTTTAAATTCAGTTTTTTTTTTTTTTCAATTTTTTTTTTTTAATGCAATGATCAAACAAAATAATTTTTTTTTTTACAAAAAAGGACCTAAACATTACTCCATAGTTATTATTAAACTCAAACCAGATGTTAATTCGGTCTTGGAGTCGGGTCATTGGGTTAATGTTTCAACTAGTGGGTCATCAGTCAAACATAATCAAATAAAATTAATATTAAAAAATACCGACATAATGTAATAGTAATTCAATGTTTTAAAATATTAGAAAACTTTAAGATTTCTAACTCGGACAGAGTTTGGTTACAAACCAGTTTGTAACCAGTTTGCCTACAACCCACTACGTGACAGCTTATAAAGACCATTTGATCCACGTGTACTTTAGTCATATGACCTATTTAATGAGTCATGTGACTTATTTAAATAATACATGTGGATGGTCTTATAAGCTGTTACGTAATGGGTTGTAGCAAATTGGTTACAAACCAGTTTGCAGCCAAACCTTATTCCTTTTAACTCATAGCATAGCAAATTACCAAATTATCTTAATTTAAATAATAGAGAAGTAGAAAACAATATTGCAATAGAAAAAACCTATAAACATATTGAGCAACTATACCAGCTTAATTAGGAACTGGGGTAAGGGTTGACAATATATACGTACTATATCTACTATTATTTTAGTACGTAGTATATCAACTAGTATTTAAGTCCGTAGTACGTAGTATG
>OU015772.1:17712913-17734322 GCA_907173295.1 Fagus sylvatica | reverse complement strand
TGTTAGTGTTGATTTATCATCCAGATGCTGTTGTGGGGTTTTCAATAGCAATCTTGATAGTTGTCTTTTCTGTTCAGCGATTTGGCACTGATAAAATGGGATTCTCATTTGCCCCTATCATCTTATTATGGTTTGCCTTCATAGGGGGCATTGGTCTTTACAACTTGTTCAAATATAACTTTGGTGTATTACGTGCTTTCAATCCAATGTACATTATAGATTACTTCAAACGAAATGGTAAGCAAGGGTGGATTTCGCTGGGTGGAATTTTTTTTATGCATAACTGGTGAGTCGTTGTTTCTAGTTTACTTCTCAAAATGCTCCACCTGTCTAGTTATGATTATTTAATTAACGAGTGACATATACCAGGGACCGAGGCCATGTTTGCTGACCTAGGTCACTTCATCGTTCGTGCAATTCAAGTAAGTACAAAAAATATGCATTTCAAATCCATTTTTTCAAGAAAAATAGTGATTACTTTAAAAAAATGACTTTCTTAGTGCCATCTAGAGTTGTGGCTCAATAGTTAAGATCTTAGTGTTTAGTCATTACAAAATTTGCAAATTTTTAATATGGTCTCTTAAAAAATCTGTGTCATTTTAGTCCTTATTTTTACAAAATATGGCAATTTAATCCTTTTATCATAACACAATAATTTTTTGTACGAATTAACATTTGTAATAGAAAATATAACTATGAAACTATATTTAGCCACATGACAATGTGACATTGACATTTCATTAAAAAAAAAAAACGTCAGACTTAGAAGATGTTTCATTTCCGTCATTTCCAAAAAAAAATTAAGGTTTGACATGTGTCTAAAAAAAAAAAGAAATCTCAAGTCATATGTCAAGTCGCTTAACAATTTCACATCAATATTTTCTATGACAAATGTTAACACGTTATCATTTTCAATAAATAAAAATAAATAAAAAAACACAATGTTGTGAGTTATGAAAAATGACCACATTGACACATTTGAGAAAAATAGGGACCAACATGACACAAATTTTTTTTTGACCAAATCGAAACTTTGTGAATTTGTTAGGGATAAAAATATAGGTTTTTTTTTTTTTAAACACCAAAAATATAGTTTTAAGTTTTACCCTTTCCTTCTTTTTTATTTTTTTATTTTGGCCGGGGTATTACAAGCCGGTCTATATTTTCCTACTAAAAAATTTTTTTTTTTTCACTACTCAAGTTTTCATATGATGACCATAAATAATAATAGTAATACCATTACATTGCAGATAAGTTTCTCTTGCTTTACATTCCCTGCATTATTAGCTACATATAGTGGGCAAGCGGCATATCTCACCAAATTCCCCGAGAATGTGTCTAATACTTTCTACGACTCTGTACCAGGTATGTGATCTCTTGCGGGCAGCATGGAAGATCGAGGTATTATACTACTGGCATTAATCCTGAAGTATATATTAACTAGTGTTATCTTCTCGGGTATGCAGACTCATTATACTGGCCAACTTTCGTTGTTGCTGTAGCCGCTACCATTATTGCCAGCCAAGCTATGATATCTGGGTCATTTTCAATTATTACTCAGTCACTAAGTCTAGGTTGTTTACCAAGGGTTAAGGTTGTTCATACCTCCGCTGAGTACGAGGGTCAAGTTTACATTCCTGAGGTCAACTAGATGCTCATGGTAGCTTGTGTTATTGTCACTGCAGCCTTCAAGACCACAGTAAAGATCGGCCATGCTTATGGTAAGCTCAAAACAGCCTTTAATTAAAGTATATGAACTTCTAACAGCCATTATTTTTGGGAGTTCTATAAAGGAATTGAAAAAAAAAAAAAAAAAAAATGAATATACATGAATTAAATATTTATTTTTCTTATTTTTGGATTTGAAAAAAAGAAAAAGACTAAAATGAATTATTTGAGTTGAATGAAAAAAAAAAAAAAAAAAAAAGAGTTTTTTTTTTTTTTTTTGTATCGACATACTACATATAATTTATTTATATTTAAAAATAAAATTTTTTACTATCATATAATTCTTTTAATTAAAAAATATAAATTTTTTTCCGAAATAAACTCTGGCCATGAAAAAAATGAAAATGCTCAATGTTTTGTGGGTATCTAAATGTTAAAACGTCACATTAATTTTATGATAAAAACGTCACATATAATAGTACCTATCACCACATTGATTACTCCTAAATTTTTTTTTTATTTAAATTTATTATATTATAAAATTGAATGGTAATAATATACATTGGATAGTAACAATATCACATTGGATAATAACAACATCAAATATAATCATACCTACTATCACATTGTTTGATAGTCTAAATTAGCAACATTTATTATCACTCTTAAGTGGGGAAAAAAAATTGACAAGTACCTATTTTTTATGTAGGAATTGCGGTTGTAAGTGTAATGGTAATCACAACATGTATGGTTACTCTTATAATGCTAGTTATATGGAAGACAAGCATATGGTGGATTGCTCTCTTCTTGGTGGTATTTGGTTCTATAGAGATTTTGTACCTACTGTGGATGCTCAAAATTTTCGTCATCTACCACATGCCACTTTGTGGATAGGCTGACACGAGCAGCTGAAAGCTCCATGCGTGCCACTTTGCGCTGAACGTGGGCTGAGCTGTTTAGGGGATGTTGAGCCCAAAACTCTACACCGGACATGTTGATCTACCCAATGGCTGATGATACTTCCCTTTGAAATTTTTTGATCTACTGGGCCACACTATTCATAGGGTAAGGATTGCGGTAGGCAAACAAGATCAGCACCACAGATTAAAATGAAAGAAACCAACAAAATTACAGAATTGATGTCATAGATCAAAAACTAACAACCATAAGCTTTGTTTTTATTGAGGCATCCAGTGACAACAACATATAAGAAATACATTACAGACTTGCCAATAGACAGAGGGAGTCAATCCCACAGACTAAAATTAAACACAATAGATTTAACTTTTACAAGGGTTGACAATAAATGGGAGTAAATATAAAACGTATAACAAATGATGAAACTCAGGGGTCAGCGCCACAGACTAAAAAACTGAGCACAATGTACTTAGCCTTCTCCGTGACTTGCATAAATAAAAACAGATAAGAGAAATATAGTAAATCATAGAACTTAGGAGATTTGGTGAGTAGGAAGAGAATCATTTACTGTGCAAACATACATGAGTCAATATCATTACTTGGGTAAGTGTTTGGCGAGTGAGAGTGAGTCTTTTGGTTGTGGCAGACTGAAAGTGTTCAGTCTACCGTAGGTCTGCAAGAAGTGTCCTACAGAGTTTTTTTGTTGTCTTCCCTCTTTCTTTTTAAGCTTTTGAAGTCAGCTCTTATGGGGAATTAATTTCAGACTTGAGAACCAACCAACCCTCTTTCCCTTTTTCTCACCCCTCTTTATAGTGGTGTTAATGTCTTATGGTTTCAATCATTACCCTCTTAATCATGAGGATTACTATTTACCCGAGAGATAAACGGAGTGGGATTTGACAAAGTCAACTCAACATTAAGGAGATGATTTTCATCTGCTGAAGGCCGGATTCGGGCTGCGGCAAATAGCTAATCCTTTACTCATTTCTGGTGTTGGGGGTGATGAATATTAAATGCTTAACAATGGAGGGTTAAGGTGATCGAATTGACTCATATACGTTTGCATAATTAAATTTGATCTTACCATTTTTGGCATTATTTCCCCATCAAATCTAATGCCTTTTTATCATGGCAGATCAAAGAAATTCAGTAAAATGGATTCCCCTACCTCCAAACTGTTCTTCCTAAGCTCCATGATGAGGATGAGCAAGGACCACCGGAGTGCTGGGCCACAGTGGTCGTCGCCTTTGAGTGCTATATTCTTGGTCGGCCATGTCAGCTTTCTCGGCCTCCTCCGTTCTTGGTTTGTCTTCTCCATCACTTTACTTTTCCCAACTGATGCTACCGCAGACGTTCTTCTAGAGGTGTCTACGGTAACCGCTGGGTAATGAGAAAGACCAGCTCTCTCCCTCATTATGAAGTCTAGAGAACCGATTCTCCTGCCTTGGAAATGTGCCCCTTCAACACCTCGAGCAGCGCACCAGAAAAGGAGGGAAAAGAGGCTTCACATGGGTGCTTTTCCCTCTCTTTTCTTTGAGTTATTTTTGAATGGTCTGAGGCCATTGCAGCAGACATAAGCTTGGGATTGAGTGAGCCGGTTTTGGGCCTTGGGCTTGATTAATGGCTTAAAGCCACTCCTTCTTACTTTCTTGTTACCGCAGATCACTGGGCCTAAATGGCTTTGGACCCTTAAGGCAAAAATCTGAAGCTTTGGGCTTGGTCTGCTGTTGGCAGAAAAAATGGGCCTCTACACCTATCATCTGTCCTATACAAATTCACACAAGGTGGCTTCCTTCCATTGGTCTTTGCTTTAGTCCTGATGACGAGTATGGCGATTTGGCATTATGTACACAAGAAAAGATACATGTTTGAGCTCAAGAACAAGGTTTCTCCTAATTACCTAAAAGAATTGGCTACTAACCCAACTATAAACCGAGTGCCAGGAATAGGACTTTTGTATTCTGAGCTTGTACAGGGCATTTCTCCAATATTTCCTCACTTTATTGCCAATTTAGCATCCATTCATTCTGTTCTGGTATTTGTCTCAATTAAGTCCATTCCAATTAGTAAAGTTGCACCAGAGGAGAGGTTTCTATTCCGAGATGTTGAACAAAGAGACTACAGAATGTTCCGTTGCGTTGTGAGGTATGGTTATAACGATTTGATAAAGGAAGCCAAGGAGTTCGAGCACCAATTGGTAGAAGAGTTGAAAAAATTCATTCAGCATGAACACTTCATGCTTGAAGGAGAGACTAAAGAACAACTAGCTGAGCCAGTAAACCTCCAACATTCGAGTATATTAGTTAAAGATAGAAATGCAAGAGGATCAAGTCGGTCCACAATTCACATTGAGGAATCACTGCAACAGCCTAATCCATCTTGTGTGGCCTCAGGTTCCATCCAGTCATTCAAAGCGGCTGAGTCAACAAGCTCTTCTTCTAGCCGAATAATATCTCTCCCAATCCAGGAAACTGAAGAGGAGATGCAGTTTGTGCAAAAAGCAATGGAGAAAGGTGTGGTTTATCTATTGGGAGAAGCAGAAGTGGTGGCAGAACAGAAGTCATCCTTGTTTAAGAAGATAGTTGTCAACTATGCCTACAATTTCTTGAGGAAAAACTTTAGGCAAGGAGAGAAAGTAATGGCAATTCCACATGATAGGCTTCTCAGAGTTGGGATGACGTATGAGATATAAGACTCATCAAGGATCTTTGTATTATAAATAAATTTGTTGTTCGGAACTTGACAGTACTAGTTGAAGAAAAAAAAAAAGCATGATTAATTTTACATTTGCTTCTCAATATGATAATGAGAGAATTTCCTATGATAATTACTCTATGATAATTACTCAAGTATTAGCGTGTTTTTGGGAAAGCTTAAGGGTGGGTTTGGCCCCCCGTTTTCAAACAGAAAAACTGCGTTTTCAGCAAAAAACGTGAAACTGCTGTGTTTGGCCTCCCGATTTTTAGGAACCTGCGATTTAAAAAACGCCGAAAATCTACGTTTTCAAACCGGAGCTGGTAGTCAGCTTTTTTGAAAACGTTGTTTTTAACTAAAAAATCTTATTTTTGCACCGCATGTTTTTGTGAAGTTAGTTACTAAAATGTC
The DNA here is from genome assembly GCA_907173295.1 of Fagus sylvatica. Taxonomy (NCBI): domain Eukaryota; kingdom Viridiplantae; phylum Streptophyta; class Magnoliopsida; order Fagales; family Fagaceae; genus Fagus; species Fagus sylvatica. The sequence goes on along the minus strand of OU015772.1, from coordinate 17,728,631 downwards.
CTCAAATATTTCAATAATGACTAAAATACCAATTGCTCTCTCCATTTCTGCCTCTTCATCTCAGCTCACTTCCACCTGCAGTAAGTTAAAAAAGCTCTGATCTGCAAGAAAAACTCACCAAGCAAGAACATTTTTTTGAAAAAAATACATTACCTAGGCATATATCCTTCTTAGACTCTCAGTATTTTGCAAGAATTTCACTGTTCTCTCTTTGTTGTCTCTCCGTCTGGGCCTCTCTGGTTCGGATTTTCACTGCTGCTCTACTTCTTTCTCCTTCTTTCCACTTTCTTCTGCCTTTTCTTCTTCTTTACAGAAGACTTAACCCACCTCTTTTAATTCTTCTCTAACCACGTGGATCTCCCTCCACCATTCTTTTCATTTTTTACTTTTTACTCTTTTAATTTTTTGAGAGGATGTTTCTATTCTTTTCAGGTATTATAGATATGGTAGTACTTCTTGAATAGTGAAAGGAAGATAAAGATGAGAAAGGTTCTTCCCATCAATCACACTTGGCAGGCTCATTTTTTTTATTTGAGTGAAGGGAGCCAAAGCTAGAAGTCAGATGTATCGAACATCGTGACCTTGGCTTTTAATTTTTTGAGAGGATTTTTTTTTTTTTTTTCTTGTTCTTTAGTTGATTTAATAGTATAATTAAGTCCTTTTTGATCATTTGTATCAGAAACAACAGTTTTAAACTAAAATTATCAAAATTCTTAATTAACAAAAATCGCACTTTTTTATAATTTTACCAAACGCTTAATTGTGATTTTCAAAATCGTGTTTTCAAAATCGTGATTTTAAAACCGCACTTTTTAAAAATCGCACTTTTTCAAACAGCCAACCCAAACCCACCCTAAATGAGTTTTCTGACAGGTTTTTAATATTATTTATTTTATTTTATTTTTACAATTATAGTAGTACTCTAACCAACTTATTTTTTAGACAAAAGTTCACTTATGGCTCCCTAACTTAGGGGGTGTTATACTTTTATTTTGAGCTTGGTATATTCCTATTTGGTAAGAGTTTAAAAGCTACTTATGATGCTGTTAGCTTTGTTAATTCATATTGTATTGATAAATACACATATGGATACATTTTATATTCGTATTAAATATTACATATCTAACAATATATAAATCGTCACATCATATAAAATTTTAAATAATATGACAATTAGTATACTGTTAGATCTTAAAAAATAAAATCTTAATTGTAAAATAACCCCTCTAGAAATGGAGAATATCTTTTTTTTATATAATTATGATAGAATTTAAACCTATGGCGTCCGTTCATGATGATTGCTCTTACCATCAGGCCAAGATATCAATTGGTTTTTTATGTAGGCGGGATTTGAACCCAGGTTCCTTGCTCGACGACAAGAAACTTTACCAGTTGAGCTAACTGGAACCCACCAAAATGGAGAATATCTTATATCATACCTAAATGAGTTTCATCATGAGAGTAAACTACCTAACGATATTAGCATACTTCTGAAATATTAAATAATTAGTCAAGATAAGGTCAGATGTAAGTGCACGTAATATCAAATACACATGGCCCACCTAAGAGCAATTTGAGAAGTTTGTCATGTTTATTTTGTTTCATTAAAATACATGCCATTTGCAAACCCTATCTATTATGAGAATGAAAACAATATTTTCCTTAGAATTAAAAATTGAACTATAAAATCATGAGAGTGACGCATCCACTAGTTTATAGAGCATGACTGTAGTTTTCACAATTAAAGCCAATGTACAGGCGCTGAAATCCCGTACAGTTGAATTTCTCAACAATAGCTGTAATTTTATAGCATGGGTGGTTTTATTTTAAGACATTATTGATTCAAATTTCACCTAATTATATTGACAACAATTGCAATAATGCTAGATAAAATAATGATTTTACATTTAAGTTTGCTTTCAAGCCAAACGACTTCTCTCGGAACTTAAATTGGGTCCCAACTTCTTATTGGAGCTTGATAGATTAATGACATGTTTATCACAACACGGCAAATTAACCACCAACAGGCTGTTTTTGTTTATGTGGTGTGGACTCTTTTCATTTGTTTTTTTACTAGAAATTTAATTTAAGCGGAGGTGTTCGTGTGCATGAGTTGTGGTTGATGGCTATTGTTGTTTTTTTTATTCACATTATTAGTGTAGCCGGATAACTAACTACTTGAACCCTTAATTAATAATTTGGTAAAATTATTTGTAAGCCATGTTAAGGGGGAACATATCAACTACAATGGTTTAATATATAACCTATGTAATGCTCTAATAATAATACGTCACCTAATAAAAAATATATGTGATGTGTTAAGCTTAACAAACATGTCATATATTGAGTTAGATTTTTTTTATTAACGTGACGTCTTATTATTGGAGTATTGTAGAGATTGTATATTAAACCATTATAACGGATATAGTCTTTGTTAAGGGTCTAAAGACTCTAAACATAACCACTCACACACGCAGAGTCACACTCAACCATTAATTGCGAATTCGTATTATTATTATTGTTAAATCAATATTCTAAATGCACATGGGAGTAACCACTAATTTATACCAAAGAAGTTCTAGGGGGCTATGAAACCATTAGGAAACTCTAATACGTGTTGGACATGAAATTGGGCTACAAAATAAGAAAAACCACCAAAAAATGAAAATTTGAGAAAATTACATAAACTAAATATACAGACCATAGGAAAAGTCTCAAAACTTATGGGGCTTTATTCTAACTTTTAACTTGAAAATTATAACAAAAGAAAAAATTACCATAAATAGAAAATTTAAGACTAAAGTCAACTTTTGGCCCTCTAACTTAGGGGGTGTTTTCATTTTGACCCCCTAACTTCAAAAATTTTCATTTTGGCCCCCTAACTCTGTTTAGCTATCAAATCACCCCTTCCGTTTATTTCTGTTAGAGGCTCTCTGTTAAATGCCTAGTTGGACAGCTAACATGTCATTTGATCTGGCCTAATTTTGACACGTCATAAAAAAAATCATAAAAAAAAAAAAAAATAAAAAAGAAGTAGACATTAAATAGGTGAAATTTTACGATTTTAATTCACGTTGCTACTGGAATTTTTCTTGTTTTTCAAAAGCAAGGTTCAATATTGTTTTAGAGTTCTCACCTACCAGATTATGGTTTGCGGGGAGTTGCCTACCTATATGGCTATATTTTGGGTTTATTCCAGCCCCATCACAGGTGAGATCGAGGGTTCTACATCAATTTAATCTGTTTTGGCTTCTCTGTGTGAGCGATCGGTAGATTCGCCACCTCAGCTGGTGGTGCCGGAGCTGGAGTCGCCAGAGCTTGAACCTCCACAGCTTTAGTCTCTTCCTCTTCAGCTTCTTCTTTAGGTTTCTCTTCTTCTTCTTTCTTCTAATCTTCTTTCCGGCTCCTCCACTTTCTCTTCCTTAGGGATTTTTTATTCTTATTTTTGAACCTCCACCAAAACGAAGCTCAACCATACTTCATGATATTTTTTATTCTTATTTTTTTTTTCCGTGATAACGGGATTTTATAAATTCGATTGTTGGGCCATTTTGCTACCCAATATTCACATGTTGTGTAGCGCAGAAAATTGGAATAAGGAAATGGGATAAAACATTCAATAATTTTGAATTGATTTGGCAATGAGAATGATAGTGTAAAATAGATATACCGGTGATAATACCCAGTAATTTGTGTTCTGCTTGGAGATTTCATAATTAGCTTGAATTTGATCAGGATAAAATGGATAAATTAGAGAAATAGGTGTCCTTTTTGATGCAATGAACTGCTCTGCTGGTGCCAAAGACTTTTGAAAAACACCTTAGAACAAAAAAAGAAGAGAAAAGAAAAATTCCAGTAGGAACGTGTTTGACTAAGAATTAAAATCGTGAAATTTCACCTATTTTAATGTCTATTTTTTTTTTTTAATGACATGTTAAAATTAGACCACATCAGATGACACGTCAGCTGTCAAACTATACACTTAACGGAGACTTCTAACAGAAATGAACGAAAGGGGCAATTTGATAACTAAACAGAGTTAAAGGGCCAAAATGAAAATTTTTAAAGTTAGGGGGCCAAAATGAAAACACTCCTTAAGTTAAGGGACCAAAAATTGACTTTAGTCAAAATTTAATAAGACAAAGGCTTGCACAAAGGAATTTGGCCGAAAAGTAATGTAGGTCACGGCCATAAGGTGGTGAGTTTTGATCCTCACGAAGATTGCTTTTAGGTCACCAAGTTAATTTCACAAGTTTCCGTCAATAAGGATGCACTAGTCGGTTCTCTTCAAAGCAATTCGGTTTTGCAAGTCGACCGCCAACCGCAAAGCCTATCTCCAGGCTATACCAAGACCACTTGAAGATTTGTGATTAACTCTATGGTTTCTAGCAACAATCCAACACACATTAGAGTATCCAATGTGTTGGGATGAAATCTCCTTTCAAGAATGGGTCAATTTGGAGGGGGTAAGAATAAAGAGGTTACAAAAGATTTTCTCTAAGAAAATTAGTAGGCACCTGCAAATGTCTCTCTCTTCTCTACAAAAGAGGGTTTGGATATTGTTCATATAAGTGGTACAAAATTAGTGTGATTGGCTACAAATAACTAACAAAGCATAGCTAAAAGGTTGTGCTTTACAAACTCACTAGACCGAGTGTTGAGTGAGTTTCTGGTGAAACTCTTTGTTCTAACAAATTGTGAAATTGACAAGCTAGCTCAAAATCTCGCTTGACATCTTGAAATGATCTCTTGATCTTACTGAATCTTGATAGCTGACATAATTCACTTGAAAACTCGCTTGACATGCAAAATTCGCTCGATCGAAATTTCTAAAACATGCATTTGAAGAGCTTTTATCTAAACTTCATCTCAATGATCATGGTGCAATTACAATTGAAATTGAATACATTTGCAATGAAATTTGCAATTACAACTTAAAAGATTTGACACGGAATTTAGTGAAAACTAACAGATTGGTTTTTCTTGATTGGGCTTCTTAAAAGGTCTGCAAACAAGTTTGTTACCTTATCAACTCTAATTAAAATATTTTGCTGGACTAGTTTAAAATGTTGCTCAATTTTTTTAGCTTAAAATCTAAAAATTAGTTATAGTGAATAAAAATACTTCTTGGAAAATGAGTATCTAACAAAAGGAAGAAAAAAGAATACTAGCCTATTCCAATTGACAAATTCATCAGAGATTAAAAAACGCAAAGTATATGTTCTCTAATTATTTAGACATGAGAATGGTACTTGGAAACACGGCAATAATTTTTTTTTTAAATTAAATAAAGTGAAAGAAAAAGACAAGGAAAAAGCACTTTTTTTTATAACAAAATTAAATAAATATACCTCCATACTTACTTTGAAAAGCAAGTGAAAACGGGTATTCCATTACTTATACTAGCATATAACCCGTGCAAAGCACGGAAAAAACTCTATATAAACACATAATGTGTATATGATCAAAATATATATTCAGAATTATTTTATGGAAAATATGTTCCATAAAAAAAATAAAACTAATAATAACAAATAAATGGAATTGCACCAACAACAAAAAAATAAAAGGAATTAGATAGTGTATAATAATTGAGAAAAAATAGTTATCTTTAATTGATAAAACAAAAAATAAATTAGAATCAAACAAAAATAAAAGATTACCTTAGTTTAATTGCCTCTTAGATCCCCTTGCAGTCATATAAACGTACAAAAACACAAAAATAAAAATAGATCATGATAGAAAAATAAATAAATAAAAAAGAAAAAGAAGTAGAAGAACAAAACTTATACCAAATTATCATTGTTTAGATGTTATATAAGCAGATTATGGAAGAACCGAAGAATGAGGAACCTTCAATTTAACGTGTTCTATTTATCTTCCTTCTATCAAGAAGTATGTCTGTTCACCAAATGACATCTTAAGTAATTGTTCACCAATCAATACCTTTTCACTAAAAGAGTACTCCTAACACAGAGAATTTGTTATTATCTATTTTTATTTAAAAGTGTTTGGCAGTTATTAAATCAAACCACTTATGAAATTTAAACAACGTATGAATTTTTTTTTTTTTATAATCTTTAAGAAGTCTTCTAGTATTAGGAGATTGTCATAATTGTAAGATTTTTAATATGATATTTTATTAAGATGTCTTTTAGTAGTAGGAGACTTATTTTAAATAATTTGTTATTATCTGTTTTTATTTTAAAAAATTTTATTATGATATTTTATTAAGATATCTTTTTAGTAGTGGGAGACTTATTATCAAGAATTTATTATTATCTATTTTTATTTAAAAGTGTTTGACAGTTATTAAATCAAACCACTTAGGAAATTTAAACAACGTATCACTTCAGAAATTTAAACGATAGATAGACATGCCACTTGTCATGATGTGAGACATTCTAGGTTTTAACGCTTATGTCTTCTACTATTATATATTACTAGACAATAACCCGCACGGTTGTGCGGGAGCAAGTAACCTTTTAATTAATTAATTATATTATTTATAAAATTATTATAAATAACATGTTATAGTTGTATAATCCTCCATGTGAAGTATTGTGCACCATATTAGAATGAAAAAAATGATGTGATTTTAGATTTAATTAACAAAATTAAATCCATAGCTGAAACTACCAAATATATTTTTCAAACCAAAAATATTTCCAATGACTAAGGTAATTACTTATTACTCATTTGCATCCTTTCTTCAGCACTCAATGAAATCGACCATATGAAATTAAGATTAAATACATACAAACAATCAAGAATTTCATATCTAAAACATTTTTTTTTTATACTTCATACCTAAAAATTTACCACCAACTTTGATAGCACAACAACAATTAGAAAATGCCAACATCAAAATAAATTCCTTAGGAGCTAAACTCAAAAGATATTTTATCCCAATTTTTTTCAATAAAATTCACTTGAAAGAATCAATCTAAATTAGTAATTTGGTTGAATTCCAATCTAGATAGCTCAAAATATAATCGAAGAACTTGATCATAAACTTAATTAGTATATAATTGAAGAACTTGACCCAATCTAATTTAAGAGATCCATCTAGAATATATATATAACATAATTTGGGTTGAGAGATAAATAAATGATACCAAAAAAAAAAAAAACTCACCTCATTGTTTTTTCCCCTTTTCAGTGCTAGAAACTAACAAATAACATGCCAAGTGCCAAAAATTCTCCTACGTTCTTATTTTGTTAATTTTTCTTAGCAGCCAAACAAATTAATTAAGGAAAAAGAAAAAGAAAATATTGAAAAACGGTGTTACCTTTGAGGAGCAGGATGTAGTAGTGAGTATTCATCACTAAACAAAGACCCAAAAGTGAGAAAAATCAAATTAAACCCATTAAAATCGTATTATTGAGTGCAAAAAATGCTTCTACCTTCTCATCATTTTGTTAAATTTTCTTGGGGATCAAATAGAGAATTAGGAAAAGAAGAAGAAAATAAAATAAATAGATAATGAAAAACGATGTTACCTTTGAGGAACATGACGGAGCTGTGAGTCTTCAACGCTAAATAGAGCAAACTGAAACAAAGAACCAAATTGAGAAAATCAAAACCTATCAAGTAACATGGAGAAAAATAAAGAAAACAAAAACAAAAATATAAAGAGTAGAGGGAATTTGCTTAAAAAAATATATTAGTTGAGGGAAATAAAACAACAAAGGGAATAATGTGACACAATTAAGAATAAGAAGAGTAACGGATAGAAATGAAGTTGAGGAGACTTGTCAAAAATAAAGTACTTAATAATCTTATTTTATTTTTTTTAATAATCTAAATAGTTAATAACTAAATATAAGATGTGTTTAGAAAAAAAAAAAAAAAAAACTTAATATTAGATGTAAGTACATCGTATTATATAAGGAAAACCCATGATTAAGGGGTAGAGTTAGTCAATAATTGAAATTAATTGGTGCAAATTTTATTAGAGCAAAGGAAAAAAAAAAAAAAAAACCATTTTTAATGTAATGCACATTTAATGTAAAAGGGATTTGAGGAGACATTTTTCCATTGAATTAATTTGGACACATATTCGGAACAAATGGTAATCCAAAAAAATTGATAATTACAAAAAAATTATTGGAGGAATGGAGGTAAGGAATCGGTTTAGTTTTGTACATGAAAAAAAAAAAAAACTCATTTAATGTAGAAAAGATTTTTAATGTAATATAAATTTAATGTAGGAGGGATTTAAGGAAACATTTTCCTTTAAATAAATATAAAGGAATAATTATTTAGGAAGAATAAAGTTAAAACCGACTTTCCAATGTGGAATAAGGGTCCGTTTGGGGGAGCTGTTTGAAAACGAGCGTTTTTAAAAATAGCAATTTCAAAATGAGCGTTTTGGAATCACGATTTTGAAAATCACATTTTAAGCGTTTGGTAAAATTGTAAAAAAAGTGTGGTTTCTGTTAATTGAGCGTTTAGATAATTTTAGTTTAAAACTGCTGTTTCAAGTGAAAATGACCAAAAAAGACTTAACTATAGTTATTTTACTTTTTTTCGAATGCACTCACAATTAAAAATAATAATTATAATTATTATTATTATAATAAAGCTAATAATACATCTCAAAAATGTTTTTTTAGATAATAATGATACATCTCAATTTTATTTTTTAAATAATAGTCACCAAAACCACTTACGTTTGCCAAGGGTATTGGTTATATTTTGCTTTTGGTACATTACCAGCTGTGTAACATAAGGTGTTTGGAACAAAATGGTTAATACCGTACTGGAGGCTTCTTCGGTTTGGTTAAGGAAATGAAATATTTTGGTACCGATCAAGAATGATGTACCATTTCGAAATTATCGCAATATATATATATATATATATATATATATATATTATATATTATTATATATATATATATATATATATATATATATATATATATATATATATATATAATATTATCTTTAAAATCCCATATATTTTTAAGCCCTTTATTACATTATCCAATCTGCCAATACATACCAAAATTTAAGAATTGAAAAAAATAAAAAAATAAATAAAAATAAAGACGCCAAGCACATGCCAAAATTTTAACCATAACTTGGCTCATATTATCTATATGCTTTCAATACTGTTTCATCAAACTTCAAAGCTCAGCATATGAAGACGCCAAGCACATAATTTGACCATGGACTACGAATCCTCCCAGAGATGCAATACAATATTCTTTTTTAGAGTACTGAAAAATGTCTTTATAATGTCAGTAACACGTGGATGGAGACCATGTATCATAAGAAATACTATTTAAATATTATAAAAAAGTTGACTGTCCCGCCCATGGTATTCTCATTTCCAAAGGCAGTTTTGTTCTTTTTTCAAGGAAAAGAAGTTATAGACTTGGTATAGAGTATTCTTTATTCCGAAACCAAAAGAAGAAGAAGAAGAAGAAGAAGAAGGAATAAAAGAGAGAGACCGAGAGAGATATAAAAGAAGAGAAGAGAATATTTGGTACAATATTCTTTATGGTTCTACCACTAAGTAAGTTTTGTTCTCCAACCTAAATCTTCTCTGCTCATCTCAATTGAAGCCACCCATTTGTTTTTTTTTTTTTTTTAACAAATTGGCATGAGACACACGATTGTTCTTGTGGATGGAGGACAACGATTTTGTTAACAATTTGCAACAGATGTGGAGGAAAACAAAGAGGAGTGAAATCCTTGAAACTGACTGTGTAAAGAAGTTTGGTATTTTGCTCAAAAGCTTGAGGTTATTTTAGGAATTTAGACAGTAAGAAGAAGCGGTGCGGAAACGTTAAAAACTGAGTTTTGGAAAACGTTGCCTTCTGCTTCGATTTTAAAACGCCATTTTTTGGCGTTTTTAAAAACGCAGTCTCTCCAAAATCGTCGGGGCAAACACACAAATATTTGCGTTTTCTACAAATAACGCGCGTTTGTTCAGTGACAACGGGGGCCAAACGGACCCTAAATATTTTTGGATTTTTTTTCTTTGACTCTCCAATTAATATGATGCAAATGGAAATTTTTTGAAATTTGTTTGCATCAATCTTTTAAATCGTGTACTGTAATGCCAAATAATGAGAAGGTTTTTTCGTCTTTATTTTTTAAAATTAGTCTTTTACTGAGCAATTTAGGGTTGTGCAATCAAATATATAATTTGAAGGGAATATATTTGAAAGATTTTTTTTTTATAATATCAAAAGGAATATTTTCTGGTTGGTTACAAATGAATATCTTAACATTAAATTTCATCGTGTACTGTAATGCCAAATAATGAGAAGGTTTTTTTGTCTTTATTTTTTAAAATTAGTCGTTTACTGAGCAATTTAGGGTTGTGCAATCAAATATATAATTTGAAGGGAATATATTTGAAAGATTTTTTTTTATAATATCAAAAGGAATATTTTCTGGTTGGTTACAAATGAATATCTTAACATTAAATTTCATCGTGTACTGTAATGCCAAATAATGAGAAGGTTTTTTTGTCTTTATTTTTTTAAAATTAGTCGTTTACTGAGCAATTTAGGGTTGTGCAATCAAATATATAATTTGAAGGGAATATATTTGAAAGATTTTTTTTATAATATCAAAAGGAATATTTTCTGGTTGGTTACAAATGAATATCTTAACATTAAATTTCATGATATGTTCCCTCAATAAAGTTACATTCTTTTTAAACGTGATTAGTTTAACAAAATTTAATAAGATTGGCGGTTTTTTAGGAATAAATTACTAAGATTGATTAGTTAAGTATAACGTGAAAATGAGAGGTTTTTTAGGAATACTTTAATAGGATAGATTAATACTACTTATTTCCTTCTATACCAATCATCTATAATAAAATGTCCACTACTATTAGCTCATTTAAATTGAAGAATTTTTTTTTTTTTTCCTTATTTCACACCCAAAACAACGTCGTTTTGGAGTGACTAAAGACACAAACATATTTAATCCATGTAATGCTATGCCAAGGAAATTGTTTTGGGATTTAAAAAAATAATAATCGTTTAATAAATATTTTTAATCCATGGAATATTTTTGGTAGGTTACAAAGTAAATGAATGACTTAACAAATTTAATAGATTAGATAACTACTATTTAATGTTTAATAAACGAGAAATTATTCAGTCCACCAGGTGAACCACGTCATCCGTCCACCAATCCACTAATCAAATGACACCTATGTTAATTAAATGATTAAATTTATTTACACAACCAACCAAGAAGGAAAAATACTAAAGTACCCTCCCACTATCCCCCACTGCTTTTTCTCTCACCGTTAATATCATACTCTCCAACACTGTTGTGTTTCTACTCACTTTCCTTCACTTTCTTGGCCTTTCTCAACTACTTTCCCTCGACCCATTCACTCACTCAAGGTCCTAGCCATGGCTGAACCACCCTCAAGACTAGCACCATCACATTCTCTCAAGACCAGCACCATCGCATTCCCACAAGTATTCCAACTGTCTAGCTGCTGAGCACAGTCCCTATGTTCTTCAACATACCCATAACCATTTTCATCTTCATATTTATTTATTATTATTATTTACTTTGATTAGTTTTGGGATTTACATAATGGGTAAGGAAAAAAATTTCACCTTGATTGAGCCTAATGATGTTTTTTTTTTGTGGCTTGTTTGAGGTGGGTTTTCCATAAATTTGAATCTCAGTGAGGATTTGAGATAAGGTGGGGTTTCATATTTCCCTTGGTGTTCTCAACAATCAAACATGAATATTTGGGTAACTTAGATTGTATTTCTTGGTTTTCACAAAAATGGTTGCTTTACTGCTTTTGTTTGTCACGCTGTGTTTATTATGCCTTGAAGGTTGATTAGTATTCATGGGTGAAGTCTGAAGCAGCTTTTGCAGAAGCATGAAAGAGAAACATTGCAGTTGCGGTGACTGCTGTTGGAAACTAGATCTGATGGAGGGAGGGTATTTTTGTTTGTCTGTTGGTTGTGTGCTTAAATTTCAGTCATTTAATTAACATAGGTGTCATTTGATTAGTGGATTGGTGGACGGATGACGTGATTCACCCGGTGGACTGAATAATTTCTCTTTAATAAACATAGGTGTGGAAATTTTTTAAATGAAGGAGAAATTTATTTCCTTCTATATCAATCATCTATAATAAATGGAAGACTTTTTTTCTTCCCCTTTTTCACACCCAAAACGACGTCGTTTTGGAGTAACTAAAGGGAGAAACATATTTAACCCATGTAATGCTATGCCAAGTAAATTGTTATGGGATTTAAAAAAAAAAAAAATCATTTATTAAATTTTTTTTAATCCGTGGAGTATTTTTGGTAGGTTACAAAGTAAATCAATTACTTAACAAATTTAAGAGATTAGATAACTACTATTTAGTGATTAATTAATATAGTTGTGGAATTTTTTTAAATGATGAAGAAATTTGAAGGGACATTTTTAATGCTTAAAATAATTTATTGTCATATTTATTATATACATAGATATTGACACCTATTGGCACGTGACAATTATGTAGTTATATCTGTCCAATTTAGCTGTCACGTACATGTCAAGCAAAAGATGTTGTCATAGATAACACGTGGCAGAAAGATGGCAACGTCTTCTACTTTAATTTATATATAGATATATAGATATAGATATAGATTAGAAAAACTTTGTCAAAGCTATTAATCCTGTATACCTTTCAATACAAAGTGAAAACGGATTTGGATCAGAGACTTCATTAATTGGATTAGCTTTCACAAAGTTGAAAAAACTGGAAGAGCCTTGTAATTTAAGTAATTATTATTTTATGGTTTTTACGAAATATGACATTTCAACTATCTACTTAGGAAAAAAAAAATGGAAGTTAAAAATACTAAAAACAAAAGCGTTGAAAAAATCAATATGGCCTTGCATGTATGACATATGTGCCTATATAAAGCAGGCAGCAAGTGATAGTAACAAACGAAAGCCATCACTGGAGAAACAAAAAACAAAGACAAATGATGGCAGAGAAAGCGGTGGAGACGAAGGAAACTGAGATGAACGAAGGAACAGAAATAACAGATGATCATGGGGGAAAGAACATGAAAGAGCGAAAGCTATCGTGGGCAAAGCTGCGCCGAGTAGACTCCTTGAATATAGAGGCTGGAAGAGTTCCAAGCTTTGAAAACCATGCTTCCAAGGTTGACTCTCACTAATGGCAGTTCTTTTGAATTAAGGTACTTCCTCGTTAAGTTGTGACTGACTCAGCTATTTGAGTGTGGAGCTAACAGGTGAATTGGAAGAGGACGTTAAGTCTAGCATTTCAGAGCATAGGGGTGATCTACGGGGACATAGGGACTTCTCCACTTTATGTGTTTTCCAGCACTTTCACCAATGGTATTCAGGATCAAGAAGACATTATTGGGGTGTTGTCTCTCATCATATACACCATAGCGCTTTTACCCATGCTAAAGTATGTCTTTATTGTCTTGTGGGCCAATGACAACGGTGATGGTAAGAAATTAATTGCCTTTCCTTAATTCTTCCTTAAATTGGATTCTTTTATGTTATTAATTCAAAAACCTATACAAAAATCATGTAGCTCAACTATCACCTGATAATACCTAATATTAAAATACTTCCAATTCTCTAGGTACTAGGTAGAGCACATTCCAATGTTTTATTTATTTCAGTGCCCTGAAAATTATCTGATGTATTTGTAGGTGGAACATTTGCACTCTATTCCTTGATATGCCGGTATGCAAAGGTGAGCTTAATTCCAAATCAACAGCCAGAGGACAGGGAGCTATCCAACTACAGACTTGAAACGCCATCCAACCAGTTGAGACGGGCTCATAAGATCAGGGAGAAGCTTGAGAATAGTAAAACTGCACAAATTCTACTTTTCCTTGTCGCCATCATGGGAACTTCCATGGTAATCGGAGATGGGGTTCTTACTCCATCCATTTCAGGTCAGTTTGTCCTTTGTCACTAAATTTCAGACTTAGTGAACTGAAACAGTACAAGACTTGTTTAACAATGGGTTTCTGCATGCAGTTCTTTCTGCGGTGAGTGGGATACACTCGCTAGGCACAGGTATTATGTTTGAACTAGATTTTAGTGCACTGAATTCTAAGAGAACCAATGAAATAGAAATTGTACATACCATAACTAAGAATACCTCTGATGTGTTAAATATTCATCCAGATGCTGTTGTGGGGGTTTCAGTAGCAATCTTGATCATTCTCTTTTCTGTTCAACGACTTGGCACTGATAAAGTGGGCTTTTCATTTGCTCCTATCATCTTTGTTTGGTTTTTGTTCATCAGTGGAATCGGTCTCTACAACTTGTTCAAATATGACCTTGGTGTATTACGTGCTTTCAATCCAGCATATATCATACGTTACTTCAAAAGAAATGGTAAACAAGGATGGATTTCCCTTGGTGGAGTTTTTCTGTGCATAACAGGTGAGAGATATTGAACATAAATATCTAGTATTGTTTATATTTCTACTGCCTGCCTGTGGTTTTCTATTTTGACTGGGGACATAACCAGGGACCGAGGCCATGTTTGCTGATCTGGGTCACTTCAACGTTCGAGCAGTCCAAGTAAGTTGATACAATAATCTTTCCATTTTCTACTTTCCAAGTTGGGGATTATTTTTATTTTGTCCCATAAATTTAATATTTTGGATTTTGGACCTTATCTTTACATAACTCTTTTATTTGAGTTTTCCGTCCATGTCCGTTAATAATTTAATTATTAAATAACAATTAAATCTAAAATTATGACAACTGATCTAATTAAAATATGCCAAATCATTTAATAAAACTATTTCCTTTGTATTTATTTAACTTTTCTTCACCATCATTCCCGCTGACGACTAGTTTTTCACACCTCCATCAAGCCACCACACAACCAATCCATTGCATAGCCATGCCACCATCAAACAACAACCAAACCACTGAACATTAAACACACACAAACACTCAAGACAAATTTTAGTTTGGTAAAAAATTATGGCACGGAGAAGAGAAAGTTGAGCCTCTTTCTCATTATGGGTGTAATTGTTCTCGATCCAAAACCTGCGGACGTACTCAACGCTCTTGTTCTGGATCCTGTATGAGATCCACACTAAGCTCCCACCAATGAACGATGACGAGACAACACGAAGACAAACATGTTTGGGAGCAACATCATGGTGTTCTTCGAAGTGGTTACATCCTCAAAGAATGAATTCACCATCTGGAACTCCTTTGCCACCACCCTCCACCTCGAACACCTCGTTGTTCTTAGTTTTTAGCGTTATTGTCTTTGCATTGCTTCAGCTAGGGCTAACGTTAGTGTTTTTTCCATTGTTGTTTTGGTGGTGTTGTTGTCATTGCTGCATTGTCTATGAATCGGAGAAAAAAAATGATAAGGGGTGAAAAAAAGGAGGAGGAGGAGAAAATGCCAAATCAAAGCAAGGGTAGAATTGTAAATAACATGTAAAGAAATAGATGATGTGGAGAAGATCCAGTGAGGGCTTGCATTTGGCAACGAAGGACGAAAGGTAAAATAAATGGAAATAGAGGGAATGACTCAAATCAAAGTGCTATGTAATGTTAGGGTTTAAAAATGAAGGGTTAAATACATTGTTGGTCCCTGACGTTTACCCAAGTTGTAAGTTTGGTCCCTAACGTTTCAAAACCATGCACCATTAATCCTTCCGTTAGTCTCCGTTAACTTTGTATATACGTGGCTAACGGATTGAT
>OU015772.1:17690641-17712813 GCA_907173295.1 Fagus sylvatica | reverse complement strand
ACACAACCAATCCATTGCATAGCCATGCCACCATCAAACAACAACCAAACCACTGAACATTAAACACACACAAACACTCAAGACAAATTTTAGTTGGGTAAAAAATTATGGCACGGAGAAGAGAAAGTTGAGCCTCTTTCTCATTATGGGTGCAATTGTTCTCGATCCAAAACTTGCGGACGTACTCAACGCTCTAGTTCTGGATCCTGTATGAGATCCACACGAATCTCCCACCAATGAACGATGACGAGACAAAACAAAGACAAGCATGTTTGGGAGCAACATCATGGTGTTCTTCGAAGTGGTTACATCCTCAAAGAATGAATTCACCATCTGGAACTCCTTTGCCACCACCCTCCACCTCGAACACCTCGTTGTTCTTAGTTTTTAGCGTTATTGTCTTTGCATTGCTTCAGCTAGGGCTAACGTTAGTGTTTTTTCCATTGTTGTTTTGGTGGTGTTGTTGTCATTGCTGCATTGTCTATGAATCGGAGAAAAAAATTATAAGGGGTGAAAAAAAGAAGAAGAAGGAGGAGAAAATGCCAAATCAAAGAAAGGGTAGAGTTGTAAATATGTAAAGAAATAGATGATGTGGAGAAGATCCAGTGAGGGCTTGCATTTGGCAATGAAGGACGAAAGGTAAAATAAATGGAAATTGAGGGATTGACTCAAATCAAAGTGCTATGTAACGTTAGGGTTTAAAAATAAAGGATTAAATATACTGTTTGTCTCTAACGTTTACCCAAGTTGCATATTTAGTTCCCTAACGTTTAAAACGGATAGAAATGGTCCCTAACGTATCAAAACCATACACTATTAATTCTTCCGTTAGTCTCCGTTAACTTTGTATATACGTGGCTAACGGATTAATGATGTAGCCAATTTTTAATTAAGGTGGCATTTGTTTTCATGTACAATAAAGATCTAACATGCATACCCATTTAAAATCAAATAAACCTAACCCAACATACTAAAAAAAACCCATTTAAAATCAAATAAACCTGCACCCCCAAACCACAATTGCTCCACTTTGAATCCAATCACTAACTAGGTGTTCCATAGAGCTGTGATGAGTTAAAGACAATTGCATCTAGGTTCCACCTTATGAGCACAGAGGTTTTCAATTTCATTACAACAATAAGACGGAAACGATATCAATGTTTCTCTTTCAAGAGTCTAATACATAGAGATATTTCATAGGAAAAGATTGAGATTAATTACCGCCTGTCATTGGCATTCATAAAAAGTAGTGCATAGCTCTTGGCTTGCTTAAAGATTATCATACATTTGCTGCCCAAGGCTTCACTGGAGGCGTACATGATATGTCTATCTGATCTCTTTTATATTGTCATTCTACTAGAACTCTCTAAGTTCAGGGCTGTACACGCAGTATAATTCTGTAACTTTTTAGATTAGAATTGTTTGCTAATTGGAATTTAAGTAAAAAAATACCACCTGTCATCAACATTCACAAAAAGCAGTGTATTTTTAAGTTTCAGGAGTAATTGTGATTAATTCAATTTGTCACCACCGTATGAGGTTGGGGGTGTGAGGCAAGAGAGAGAGGAAGAGGGAGAAGAGAGATGCATAGGTTAAATGTTAGGGTTTAATTTAATTCGGGTAATTGAGTTTTTAAATCAAAATCGGGTTGGGTAGGTTGGGTGGGTTTTATTTGATTTTTAAACGGGCATGCCATGTCAAATCCTAATTGTAAATAATAAAAAAAATGTCAACTCAATTAAAAATTGGCCACGTCATCAATCTGTTAGCCACATATACACAAAATTAACGGATACTAACGGAAGGACCAATGGTGCATGATTTCGAAACGTTAGGGACCATTTCTACTCGTTTTAAACGTTAGGGACCAAACGTGTAACTTGGACTAACGTTAGGGACCAACAGTGTATTTAACCCAAAAATAAATAAATAAATAAACATTAGAGAGCAAAAGCAAAATGACCCAAAACTTCCAATGTGCAATTTATAATTTAGTCTCTCTTTTTCCCCCTAAAAAATCATAAATGAGCTCATAAAACTCAAAATGTTTAGATAATTTGGCCCATCACATCCCAAGGAAAACGAATTTTGTTATTGTATTGCAGTGGATGTAAGTGGTTTTACAAACATTAATTTTGTTGTGGTTTGTGGGGTTGTGAGACATTTTGATATATATTTTTTAATTAGTAAAACTAATGAATTTTTTAGTTAAAAGACTATTGGACATATAATAAGATAATTAATATAACTTTTATTTGATTTGTAGATCATGAGAAATTCAAGTGCAATTATGGAATTTGAAAAAAAAAAAAAAAAAAAAAAAAAAGTCAATATTGATGATGCATTGTTACTAACTTCTAGTATTGATATCATATCCCAAATTCTGAAATATCATCAAACAAAATTTCAAAAAATTGATTTTAGCTTGTTAGTATTTTGTTAATATTTAATATATGGTAATTTGGATTTTGTAAAAATAAATTGATTTTTGTTTTGGCCGGCCCCCACCAAGTTCAAATCCTGATTTCGTCCCTACCTTGACCTGTGGTTTATTTTTCTTTTGAGCCTGTGGTTTATTTTTCTTTTGAAACATTTCTTAAACATAAATTTTGAAAGCCAAAAATCACTTTTGAGATGACTATAAGAACTGAATGTATTCTGACACCCCATTACGGAAATCAAAATTGATTGGGTTTGGGACTAATTGATATGAGTTTTTGTATAGGTTGGGCCTCTATGCTTTATATTTTAAGTTTTTACGTTAAATGCTTTAACATGGAATAAAAATCTTCTATCCTATATTTTATGTTCTATTTTATATTACATTCAATAACAACTTGCCACATATTTTATTTTTTCTTATTTTCATGTGGAATTCCGCATGCTACACTTTGTTTATCTTTGTTTCGATTCTGGTTGGGCTATTTTCTCTCTCTCCCAAGGACCATTTTACTTATTCAAGTATTAATTATGGTAGGCATGATTATTAATTTTTCACCACGATATTGCAGATTAGTTTCTCCTTCATTACGTTTCCAGCATTAGTAACTGCATATAGTGGACAAGCAGCATACCTCAGAAAATTCCCGGAAAATGTGCGTAATACTTTCTATGACTCTATACCAGGTTAGTTTTTGCTGACAGCATGGAAGAGGTGACTCCAGTCTCAGAAAATTTCTTGGTGTGACTGTGTCTGTGTTGTTTGAGCAATAAATTAACTGCTAAGTTAACTTGTATGCAGGCCCAATATACTGGCCAACATTTGTTGTGGCTGTAGCTGCTGCAATTATTGCCAGTCAAGCTATGATATCTGGGACATTTGCAATCCTCTCTCAATCGCAAAGTATAGGTTGTTTTCCTAGGGTTAAGGTCATTCATACGTCTTCTAAGTATGAAGGTCAGGTTTACATCCCCGAGGCCAACTACACTCTCATGATTGCTTGTGTTATAGTCACAGTGGCCTTCAAGACTACTGACAAGATTGGCAATGCATACGGTAAGCAGCCCGAGAAAATTTTAACTTCAACATCTATTAGGCCACTGAGGATATAATTGTTCCATGTCCTATTGGAGCAGTCCAGATAGGCAAAGGATCATTTATATCATGCAACATATAAAGGTGTATCTTGTGTCATATTATTTAAAAATGATCGATTTTATTGTGCAATATCTAAAGGTATATTCAGTATCATGTTATTTAAAATTAATTTTATATAACGTGACAATTTGTACACTGTTAGATCTAAAAAATAAAATCTCAATCATAAAATTGTGAGAATTTGTTTAGCAGCATTTATCTATAGCATAAATGGTAGGTCACACTAATTAAATTTATGGTAGGACTCACCACTCTGTGAGAGAGGACTATGCATTTATTTGTAGTCCGGGACTAATGAATAATTTTTCAATGATGATGATAAGCTATTTTTTTGTAATTAATGCAGGAATTGCTGTGGTTACTGTAATGTTGATTACAACAGGTTTGCTTACTCTAATAATGCTAGTGATTTGGAAGACAAGCATATGGTGGATTTCTATCTTCTTTGTGGTGTTTGTTTCAATAGAGGGAATATATCTATCATCTGTCCTGTACAAGTTCACACAAGGTGGCTTCCTTCCACTAGTCTTTGCGTTTGTCCTAATGACAATTATGGGGATTTGGCATTATGTACACAAAGAAAGATACACGTTTGAGCTCAGGAACAAGGTTTCTAATGATTTCATGAAAGAATTGGCTACCAAACCGAATATCAACCGGATACCAGGAATGGGGTTCCTCTACTCTGAGCTTGTACAGGGCATACCTCCAATATTTCCTCACTTCGTCTCTAATATACCTTCCATCCATTCTGTTCTAGTGTTTGTCTCAATTAAATCGATTCCAATTAGCAAAGTTGCACTGGATGAAAGGTTTCTATTTCGACATGTTGAACCAAGGGATTATCGGATGTTTCGCTGCGTTGTGAGGTATGGCTATAATGATAAGATAGAGGAACCGAAGGAATTCGAGCGCCAATTAGTGGAACAGTTGAAAGAATTCATCAACCTTGAACACTTCAAGCTTGAGGGAGTGACCACTGAACAAATGGTTGAGCCAGTGAATTTCCAGCATTCCTCTCTATTGGAGAAAGATGGAAAAACAAAAGGATCAACTATTCACATTGAGGAAGCACTACAACAGCCTAATCTACCTCGTGTTTCATCCAGTTCAAACTCCATTCATTCAGTCAATGCCACTAATAACTCAACAAATTCTTCTAACCGAATTATCTCTGTTCCAATCCAGGGAATTGAAGAGGAGATTGCATTTGTACAGAAAGCGATGGAGAATGGTGTGGTTTATCTCCTTGGAGAAGTTGATGTGGTGGCAGAACAGAAATCCTCCTTTTTCAAGAAAATAGTTGTCAACTATGCCTATAATTTCTTGAGGAAAAATTGTAGACAAGGGGAGAAAGTACTGGAGATTCCACATGCTAGGCTTGTCAGAGTTGGAATGACATATGAGATTTGAGAGAATCTTTGTAAAATCAAATAATATGACAATATGTAAAATATATGTATTGAGAAGTCTAGTTTTTACGATGTTCATAGCTACAAATGTCAAATATTTTAATTGATTTTCCATTATCTACAAATAAAATAAAAATAATATGTATTATGTTATTAAAAAAAACTAATTAGTACTGCTGATAAGAAAAAAAACACAAATAAAAGTTTGAAATCCCTCAACCGCAGTAGCTTAACATTATATTCTATAACATGTTAAATATTCTTCTAATGTGTTGCCAAAGATAATTATATATATATATATATATATATATATAATATATATAATATATAATTATAATTGTGTTGCGTTCTCACTAAATGATTCTTTGAGTTTTTTTTTTTTTTTTTTTTTTTTTTTTTTAGAATACCTCAAATATTAGTCCATAAAAATTATACAAAGGTAGAAATATTTTATTCCCAATAGTATATTTATAAACAATTATATATGTTATCAAGTTCAAACAACAAAGACAAATGCCTTTTCCTAAGGAAAAAAAAATACTTCAAGTAGTGTACGTAGCACAACTACATGCAAGTTCTTCAATTCATTTGGAAAATGGCAGTGACGTGCCAATATTTTCTTCTTCTTCTTCTTTACTCTTATTCTTCGAGCTCTAATTTGATATGTTCATGAAATTTTTTTGAGGTAAAAGAATTATATGCTCCTCAAAGTAATTTGGGATAAAATGGTCTTTTACCAATTTTTATAGCAAGTTTATTTGTTACATTATCAAATTCGATCTGTTTAAATTAACAAAAATGTCCAACGAAGTAAACCACATGAAAGATAAGTGTCACAAAATAAACCACAAGGTGGTTCATTGTTTTAAGGCTAAACCATAAGGGAGGTATATATAATTTGCCCTAAAAATAAATTTGAATCAATAGGTAATTCACTTATAACAAACAAAAATTAATTTATTTAAAGGCTAAAATGCATAATCACCCCCTAAGGTTTGGTTCAGTTGCAAACTGACCCCCTGGGGTTTTGATTTCGTAATATAACCACCTAGGATTTTTAAATTGGTGAAATTGACCCCTCTAAGTATATTTTTTGTCAATTTTGCTAACAAAATTTGTCATATGCATTGCACTTGGGTTTATAATAATGAATTTTTTATTATAAAATGGTCACATGTAATGCACGTGACAAATTTCTACTAGCAAAATCGACAAAAAAAGTATTTAGAAGGGTCAATTTCACCAATTTAAAAACCTCAGGTGGTTATATCGCAAAATCAAAACCCCAGGGGGTCTGTTTGCAACTAAGCCAAACCATAGGGGGTGATTATGCAATTTGGTCTTATTAAAACCACAAAAAAGTACAACATACTAAAAAGTAGACACAAAGTAAAATGAAAAAACAAAACAAAACAAAACAAAAAAAGACAATCAAATAAATAAAGAAAATATTCACCAAAAATCTGTGTGTGAAAATCTTAAAGTAGATTGTTGATGATAGATATCAACTCTTTGTATGATAATGTGCTAAAAAGTATTACTAGTTGAATAAATAATAGTTCTAAAAGTATTGTTGGTCCATGAAATTCACTTATTTAGCCCTATTGGTCTCTAAAACTTGAAATAAGTATTATTGGTTCCTGAAGTTTCAAAAATGATCATTATTGGTCTCTACATCCAGTATTGTTAATTAATCTACTTACGTGACTAACAGAGAGATGAAATGAAAATTTTCAATATTACGTGAATATAAAAATTATAATTAAAAAGGAAACCTAAGCATACACAACCCATCCGAATTAATTAACCCAAATCCATATCTGACCTGATTCAGCCAAAAGAGAGAATCCCTAAATCAAAACTCCCACCTACGCTCCTCAACCTCACCGACGCCACCTCAAAGTCCTCCACCATCAGCACAACTCTTGTAGATGAATGTAAACTAGAAAGCTACACAACTCCTCACTTACTGTACCACATTAAGCAACGGTTGGATACTTAGAATCACCAAACATCTTCTTTGCGCCTACTATCTATAAATAACTATAAATTATGCCTAAACCCCAACCAGATAGCACACACGAATGTATTGTGTAATTGTAGCTCCAAACATGTCGTTGGCAGCAGCAAAAAACCCAGTATTGGTCGACAACAAGCTCTCTTTCTTCAACCATACCCACACAAACACAATGGATCCCAAGCCACGCTCATTCAAACTCCACATTTTCCCATGCAAGGCAAGCTCTTGAAGCGAGTTGAGGAGACAGAGTCCTCCACAAATTTTTGAATGTCTTCCTATGGCACTTCCTTCTCCTTTTATAGGGGCGGGATGCAATGGAATGACCTCCAAACGCTCCCTTGGACAGTGACACATCCTTGGGCAATTCATCTTGGATCTTTTCAAGGCAATTCAGTTCCTCTTTTCCGAAGATAAAAGTCTTTTCATTGCAGAAAAGGCATTTCAATTGCATCTCTCCCCTCTCTAGCCGTCGTTGAGATTTAAGGATGGCTTGACTCGACGGTATGAGCAGCATGTTTCATCGTAGTTTTATGGAGAAGTTTAAAACATTAAATGTGTTTTATGGGAGAAGGTGAAAACATTAAAGGACATAGTTTTCCTCCAACCCGATTTGGAAGAATCCTCCTTCAACCTATTATATGGCAAGCAAATAGACCATCCACATGTGTATTTTAAAAAGTCATATAACTCATTAAAAATGTCATGTAACTAAAAATACACATGGATGGTTTATTTACTTGCCACGTAGTAGGTTAGAAAATAATTCCTCAAAACTGAGTTGGAGATAAACTATTTCCAACATTAAATACTTGTCCAGACTCGTATGGAGGAAAGGTCAAGCATCTTTGAGGGCAGTGTGTACACATGTGATCGAAAGGGGTTCTATGCTCGAGCAGCCAACACATTCCCCAAGCGAACCCATTGGTCCCTGGCAACAACTCCTCGATCCTTGGGTTAAACTCCCCAAGCACCAGACCTGACTCCCATGATTCCTCCAGAGAAAATGGAGGGCTTAAGCCGTGAACTTGACCTTTTAATGGATTGGATCCCTTTGTTTATTTGTTCTGGGGTGCTCAAAGTTCCCTTTGATGTGTAACTGCGGCCTTTTGTGTGAAGCCCAATGGAGTAGCCCAGACAGTGATGCCTTAGGCTTAGTTTGTCTTTTTGTCGTAGGCCATGAATCCTTGATGAGTGAAAGCCTCCAGGGTGCCTGCTACTTATTGGTTGATGAGTTTGATTCTCTTGTTGTGTATCTCTAGGTTCATGAGCCCATCTATAGCTTCATTAGGCTTAGGTCCAAGAGATGGCCCAAGGGATGGGCTTTAGGCTCAAGGGCCCATGATGATGGCAGTGGTCTTGGTTCCCACGTGATGGCCCAAGATTGCCTTCTATTTGGATATTTTGAGTCTTTGTTGCAAACTTTGTTTCGGGCCAAACACATTGCATTTAGTTTTTGGTGTCATGATTTGGGCCTGGGCCAACCACTTAGCATGGGTTGTTAATGCCGCAGCAATGATCATCAACACAGTTTAAAGATGGAGATAATACAACTTTGAAATGAAGACAGTGAAATGGAGCTTCTATTAATGCAAGCTTCAATTGATGGCATTGTTCAGCATCTATAATTTTGTTGTTGATGTGGCTCTGATAGAGCTTCTTTGCATTATTGTGTTAATTATGTGAGGCAAAGCTATAATAATTTTGATCTTGCATAGAAGTTTTCCTCTACAGAAACAAAACACACACTGTAGGACTTATATTACATAACCGTAAGATTTTTTTCCACATAATGTAGATGAACTCGTTCAAATTACATAAACTAAATGACAAATAGGAATGACAAGCGCAAATACGCCAATGGTTAGGGGTATCCCAAGTGGATCACAGAAGCAGGTATCATGAGTCATGACATTCTTAAATAATTAATTAAATAAGAAAGCGAAATTTGTCTCTTTATATGGATCTCTCCTTTGGCATCCATTCCTATGTCCTTTCTGAACTTATAAGAATTCTTCTGGTTATATATATTTTTCTGAACTTATAAGAATTCTTCTAGTTATATAGTTTATCGTGCTCGAACAGCTCTTGACATCTCGTTAGCAAAAAAAAAATTGGAATCCTTTATCTATAAGATACGCTTGTATGCATTTGACAAAGAAATGCAGTGCATATATTGACGTATTGTTGAGTTTTTTATTATTTAAAGAACCGAATAGGTGGTATTTCTAATGATTTGCTGACTTCTGCTTCATTTGGCAAAAAGGACAAACAGTGAAACAGACCCAGCTTCTAGTATCTTTTCATTTTGAGATTTTATCGATCTCTTACATAATGCTATATGATTAAGCAACTTTGTTTTCTTAAAATTGTAATTAAACTTTAATATCAATTGATGGACCATGGTCTTTGATTGACGTTGGTATGGAACTTCTTGTCTGCTAGTCGGAAGTCCTACCTTCCGTTGGCATATATCAATAGCTTCCCTCTTCCTAACATTGGATAGACAAGTCCTAGCAAATATGTCAAACTTTGCTCAGGAATTTGGAGATGATGAGCAGTTCCAAAGCACCATTGTTTCTCAGTCTTCTACCGGGAGTCCAACTCCTGTGGAAAAAGGTGGTGATGGCTCCACTACTTCCACCATATTGAAAAAGAAAAGAAATCTTCCAGGGAATCCAGGCAAGCAAACATAGTACATTTCTTTTCCAAATTCTGTTTCCATAAGTCTAAGAACATGGCTGCACAATATATTATTAGGAACATTTTTCAGGAAAACATACACCATATAAACTAGAATTAGGAAAAGCATACTACAACACTGCTTAGTGTAGTATTTGGAGTGATGCTATAGTTTCAACACAAACTTAACAATTAGTTTAAATTTTGACAACCTATGACTGGTGATTTATGTTGGGATCTTTTGAATTGTACGTAACCATGTCTTCATGGCCCAAGTAATTGTTGCTCATGGACATGGTAGTGCTTGCTACTTGAGCAAGGCATACAAAATCCATACCCTAAAAACCATGGCAGAGAGAAACCAAGAGAATAGTGGAGAGGAAGAGTTTTTTGTTTTTGGCATTAGTTACGCAAATGGGGAGTTAGTCCATTAAATAGGCCACTTTGGCTGTCCGGGTCATGCCCACTAATGGGCGACCCGGTTGGCCAAGCTTGGCCAAATTCTAACAATGGACATTATCACTGCAACCCTTCCAATTAACTTTGTTAAACTTATTACACAATTTGACAATGCTTGTATAGCCATCATATCATCAATATGTTTAGTTATTTATATGACCACCTTGGCAGATGTTAATTTGTGTATTGGATTGACTATGAGCTTTAGCATGTGTAGTTGCAGAGTTAAATGGGTCATAATTGAAGTCTATGCAATAATTCTTGGCAGACTATCAAATATCTCATGCCATCTAATGTGTAAAGAAAGAATTTAAATGCAATAGCTCAATTTCACCAAGTCCTCATTAGATTGAAGTCTCTACTTCTCGAAAGAAGGTTGATAGAAAAGTCTTTTAAGCATATTCTGAAACAGCTGCGCAGGTGAACCACATAATTCCAACAATCTGCTAAATTGCCATCTTTTCTTGTGTGTAATTTTGGTAGACCCAGATGCAGAGGTTGTAGCACTGTCACCAACAACTCTAATGGCAACAAATAGGTACATTTGTGAGGTATGTCACAAAGGATTTCAGAGAGATCAGAACCCTCAGCTCCACAGAAGAGGGCACAACTTGCCCTGGAAGCTGAAGCAAAGGCCAAACACACAGGTTAAGAGGAGGGTGTATGTCTGTCCAGAGCCAAACTGTGTACATCATGACCCAAGTCGGGCTCTAGGTGACTTAACTGGCATCAAGAAACACTTCTGCAGTAAGCATGGAGAAAAGAAATGGAAGTGTGACAGGTGCTCCAAACATTACGCCGTTCAATCAGACTGGAAGGCTCACACGAAGATCTGTGGGACACGAGAATATTGTTGTGATTGTGGCACAATTTTCTCAAGGTAAAATTTTTCCTCCAAACTAAGTTGGTGGTTTATAACACCATCCACATATATTAAATCTCATGATTTATTAAATCATTTAAATAAGTCATATAACTAAATACACATGAATAATCTTTTGAACTGTCACATAGTGAGTTGGAGAAAAAGTATTTGTTATTTCTTACATTATTGTATTTCCGACTCTAAAAAGCTTTTATTGTTAGTGATAAATCTTGCTAGTGTTAATTATTGCTTGTAGGCTTGTAGCAATATCGTGCACTATGAAGAGATGCATCAATGTTCAATCTTTCCTTCTTCTGTAAATTATGGGAATTATGGGAGACAGGAAAAGAATTATCTGCTAATATATGTTGTTGTAATCATTATTTTGTACAGGAAGGACAGCTTTGTCACACATAGAGCCTTCTGTGATGCATTGACAGAAGAGAATTACAAGACGAACCAGAACATTTCCAGCACAGGAGGAATGTTACAGAGCCATGCACAAGAGCTGTTCATTTCATCAATGCCCAGCTCTGATTCCTGCTCAAATACAAACACAACGATGATGAACTTGTCAATATCAAATGAGAACATTGCCAGTTCACTAAAGCCACCATCTTTGAACTAAGCTGGAGTCCTGATATCGGGTAATTTAGATCCTATTTTCAATCCAAGAACATCACAGACATCTTTTAGCTCTGGCGGTGGATCAAATTCCTTTCCCATGGCAATTGGTTCCTGTTACACATCTGCAACAGCCTCGTTACAGAAAGCTGCAGAAATGGGTGCTAAAATCAGTGACAATTCAATTACCCCAATACTCCTAAGAGGATCTACTGCTGCGACCAACAATAGTTCTATTGTGGGAGACATTTCTCAGACTGGATTCCTTCACTCATCTCTTTCTATGCACTCGGAAAATGGACAAGCTGGTGATCTGTTTAGACAAGTATCCATTGGAGGAGGGGAAAAAATGACTTGATTTTTTTGGGGTGGAACCAGATGGGAATTTGAGCATTGGGGAAAAAAGAAGCCATGGTGCTAATGTAACTGGGCTGGAGTATTCAAATGCACAACAAAGCATGCACAATTTGCACTCTGAATGGTAAACTCATTTGAGTTTAGGGTAACGTTTACTGCTATATCTGATGCTCCAACTGCTCCTATTATGTCTAGTTTTTCCATGAAAGCAATCAGAAAAACTGTTGATTTTGATCATTTTATAGCAATCAAAGCAAATTCAATAATGTATCTCCACATGCTTGTTAGTTGTTAACAAGTTACTCATTCATCCATTGGAGCCCAAGCATTACAGTCGGTAAGATCCTTATTTATATACTTAACATGCATTACAAGAAAGACATATACAAAGAGTATTGGTGGTTTTTAAGCTATTCATGCAGACAGAATTGGGATTAGACGTACATATAAACTCAGAGGCAGGACAGTTTCATGAAAGCTCATGTCATTGAGTCCCCCTGCACTTGCAAGTGCATACTAAACCAATGTAGAGTTTAGTATCTCCAACCATATGGTTTCAACTTAACCAATGTAACAGTACGAGTGGGAAATTATACAAAATTAGCCAGATTTGGTGAAATTTGGTACTATCAAAGAAGAATGAAAAAACATAATTGTGGAACCAACACGTCTGAAGCTTGGTTCTAATACCTATCTTTGGTGCTAGCACGGTACCTAAAAGAATATTTTGGGTGGCAGACTTATTAAACTGAATGAGCAGATACATAATACACCATATTGTTGTGGTGTAGCACAGCAATAAAATTAGAAATAGTTATGCGATGGTACAAATTCACACGCAATTTTTCTGCCATCCATTTCCATGCAAACTGTTTAAGTGCTAACTACATGGAGGACGCATTATCCAAACAAAGGCCTAACATAAACTTGGAATTTCCGCCCACTTTAAATAATCATACTAACACTAGGGTAAAACATAAAATCAGTCCTAGCCCACCTTGACCAGTCCAAATTTTCTCTACAGGTCAACTAAACAATTGCTAAAGTTAACATCCAAATGTCTGTAATGATGGGTTCAGCCGTCCAGGTCTCTTAGACCTCAAAAGAAAAGAAAGCAAAAGCAGAAAGGAGAAAGAAGAAAAAGGCAATAAAACCCCACCAGCCTGGACTGCCTTCCTGTCATTCAAATAAATGAACTTTTTCATAGTTAGTTAATTAAAGCTATCAATGAAAAAAGAAAAGTTCCAAGTAAATTAGAGCTCATAATCTAAGGCTTTTTTTTTTTTTTTTTTTTGCTAAATACATAATCTAAGCTTTTGGTTTTTCTGTATCAACAACCAACCAAATTCCCAGAAAAAAAAAAAATTAAAAAACTGTTACATTATAGCAAAACACTCACCCAAGTAATCCATGAAAGCGATTTGATGTACAACAAGTGCCTCTTCATATTTTAACCCAACCAGTGTATTTCTTCCTATAAAAGTAAAATAGCATGGCGAAACATCCTTCCGAAGGCAGACTTTTCTTCAAGTTCAGCACGACTTCAGTAACCAATTTCAACCAGCCAGGTTAGCAATTTTAATCTTGGCTCTAAGATCAGAATTTTACCCTTACCACAATAGTTTAGGCCATAAAGACAACTTTAGAGGCCACCATTAATTTTCTGTCTTTCTGTCAAACCATGTTCCGTTTCAAAATCAGCAGCAAACATTCGTATATCAGGTGAGATCTCCCAGTTCACTTTGTGATCCCAGTTTGCGTGTCTTGGCTGGGTTCCACACCTCTCCAATCCACCAACACTCTCAATCTGACTCTGTATATCCTCAAAATCTTCAGCAGCAACAGCTTGCCTTTTTCCAGTCTCTATGTCAAAACTTCGCTTCGGCATTTCCGGGCTCATGGCACGGCCCAATGGCATTGAAGTGGTGAACACGGAAGACGAACCCCCTTTGACCTTTGCCCTGAAGTTGTTCCTAGAACTGGGAATTTTAGAAAAGAAGATATCCATAATATTGCGAGCGCACCCACGGTTATAAGGATTCATCTTTCCATCATACCGGTACCGGAAATTCTCATATGTTGTCTGCAGAAATGCAATACATGGCTTAATAACTAAATAAAAACCAATGGGAATTTCAAACAGTGATAAAGGGAAAGAGGAGATGGAAACCTGATTGGTGATAATTAAATAGAGATGAAATGCTGTGAGACCTCCAACAAACCAAGCAGCAACAAATGTATATAAAATGAGAATTCCTGAAACAGGGGACTTCAGGAAAGCCCTCCAGAGATCACAATCGTGTGCATTCATTATTTTCCTAATGTTGACCCAGCAGAAGGCAAAAACATATAGGCAAAGCAGGGTTGTGGAGGACACAAACATGAAGAAGAATCTGTAATTTCTCTGTAAAGAAAACACTTCAACCTTGTTAGGACTATGAAAAGAAAGCATGGTTCTTTCCAATGAGAAATCTATCTCTTGAAACTCATTTGAGGGAAGAACAAGACATAGTAAATCATATATGTATGCACACATCCAAGAATGACAGCAAGCATAGCATAAAGAGAACATTCATCTCTCAGATCCCAATTGAGGAAATATGCACGCATGCATGTATGTGTGCACCTATGTATCCATGCAGGCATGTATATGTATATGTGCATGTCTATATGCATGTAACATATATGTGTTTGCATGTGTATACGTATATTGCATCCATATTTGTACATACATATGTGTATAGGTAACCAACAGAGTCCAAAGGATGAGGTAACAACTAAAGTTAAGGAATAATTGGCATTACAAAACTTGGAACTAAGAATGCATCTCATTACTTGTGTATGTGGCTTTGCAAGTAGCAGCAGATGAAGACACTTACACAAGTCACACCTAAGTGATTTGCCTGTAATAGCTTAGGATGACTGGATAACTCATCAATCAGAAATCTTTTAATTTCTTAAAGCAAGTTAAAGAAAAAATTATCAATTACTCCTTCCGTTGGGATGTCCCAAAATATTTTCCTCTTTGAGAATTTATTGAACACAATATTAAGTTGCACATAAACCAATCATAATGATTACTGAAAATCTTCCAATCCAGATGAGAGTATCCTATTTACTTTCAATATAAAACCTTGCATTAATCCTGCCAAATTAATTTGGAAATTTGTGCAAGTAGGAAAGTTATGCAGGAGGCTTCTTCTACTACAAGTGAAAACTCCATACTAAGCATTAACATGAGTGGGAAATTTTGTGATAAAGCCATCTTCAACCTTATTATAATTTCCCAGGAAAAAATCGGACTACTGGAGTACACACTGCTGAAAATTATTCAGAATCAAGGAGATTCTGTATGAATCAGGTTAACTCTATAATAGATGCATGTGACAGGTCAGAACTAATTACATTTGAAAAACTACTGATCCCTTCTGTCAAGAACTATGCAATCACTTTACTTGTTAAAAATATGGAATTACAAATCACTTTATACAATTTCTAGAATGAGATGCTTGCAATTTGCTCCATTGAATGCAAGTTTTAGATGGCATCAAGATAAACTCTGTAATTTGAAAATCCAAATTAATCTTAAGAATTTCCGTGATTTCACTAATTCACATCAGCCAAATGAGAGCCAGAAATCCAGTGACCTAGGGGTGAACCCCAAAGAGGACAGGTCAGTAGCTAAATCTGGAATAAATATATCCCAAATGTGCTCTCCATACTACAGTTGATGAATTTCTAGATTGGGAGACATATTCCAGTGATTACACTCATACTATTGAGTTACCTCCATCTACATTTATAATGCATGCAAACGGCTATGATGTAAAGAGGATAGCAATAGAGGAAATTGGAAGAAGACAAGGGAACTGAAGGAAGCATATACCAGCCCAGGGAGGTAATTAGGATGGAAGTGCATAGGAAGATTTAAAACTGTGTGTGCATGTCAGCATGTTTAGTCACACTTTACTATTGCAACACTAATGATGACAGTAGAACATATCTAAAAACATAAGCTTTAAATAGAAACAGAGTAAATTTCTAGTAATGAAGCACTTGATAATAAAATTTAATTCTAGATTTTTAAAAAATTAAAAATTAAAACATTAAAAGAGTTCATAATGTATAATATTCCCGGATTAAAGATTGTTCCATGCATGAATTTTCATAATTTTTCAAACTCAATTTTATCAAAAGATAGTTTAAAGTTGATACATTATTTTCTTGCAAGAAGCAGGTTTCTAAGTTAAGAGCATGCATGGTTCTAATGTGACAGCTTGAGATGCTACTGGATACAAAAGAAACTGACAACAACCAGAGCTAATAGAGTGGTTGACATCAAAAAATAAGCATCCTTCATACGTCACTAGAAGTTTGCAAAACTTTTTCAGCACCTTATAATCATCCACAACGATATTAAAAAAAAACTACATGAAATGAGGATATATTTTGAATTACATAGGATATATATATGAGTAACTCAAAATGAAATTCATAGGATGTATTATAAGGATACCCAAATTATACTTCAAGCGAACAACAAAACAGGAGAGGAATTTTAGAATGAAATACCTTCCCAATACACTGTCCCACCCATGGGCAATGGTGATCAAAACGCTCGACACAGTTGTTGCAAATAGAACAATGAGAGCATCGTGGTGGGCGATATAGCATGCATGTTTGACAGTATTTGACCTTAACTACAATGCCATTAACCATAACTTCTTTTATGGGTGGTAAACTTGGACCACCATTCTGACTTCCAGGCCAATCAGCAGAAAGACCTGAGCCATCGTCATCTTCGACTTCTGGAGGATGTGGGTTACGAGGAATGATGCCAGGATCTCTTCCAGATGTAAGGAAGAGAAGAACTATAACCTGCAATAGTTGACATCTCAACAACATTAATTATTAAATTGTTAATGAATGTTGACAGTGCAAACAATCTGCAAGATGAAAAACTGTCAAACAGAACTTCTTCTTGAGTTCTTTCTTTCTTTCTTTTTCAGATTGTTCAACTCAATTAAAGCTATTTACAGAATGCTACACAAACACATTCATCAGATAAATACATGACATCATATTCAATAGACTAGTATTTTGTAATTTCACAAATTTAAACTGTTCCATTCCTAGCGCTCCATTTGGATTTCAGACCTTAAATATCCTTATTTAGTTCCCAATAAAACGAGAAAAGAATCACCTCAATTAAATATTCGCATTCATAGCTGCATTAAACTCGGATCTACATTATCTAATGAACTAAAAGTGTAGTAACATAAAAGCTTTTCTTTTTTCCTATCTCTATAGTTACCCACCCATCAGCCAAAAGAACCTGCAAATAGAACTCGAATCGTACATAACATAGAATGCAAAACTATTAGACTAAACTCTATGCAAGTTTTATCATTATCTCAGTAATAAAAGAAGAAAAACTCACATATATTGTGAAGAGAACACAGATAGCTACAATAAGATTGCCTAGATAGTGCTGGAATTCATTAATTAGCCTCTGAGAAACAAAAGCACAAAACAAGATTACTGGAATCACGATTAGAGACACCGTAAGGAAAATCGACCTCAAATCTGGACCGAATATAAGCCTGCCTCCCAGGCAGAATCTCTGCAATAAAATTTTCAACAATTAGTCAGTTTCTTAATACTATAAACAAATGTTCATATCAAAAATGTTTTAGAATAAGCTCACATTGTTTCCTTTCCAGACTTTATAAACACGCAACGACGAACCATTCGGATCGATGATTCGTCTATTCGAGTCGGAGAGCTGCGGAGGTGCTGGATTTGTGTACATCTTTCCTTGCATTAATTTAATGTTCTGTAATGTATGGTACCCAGAAATTAAAGCTCGATGCTATCACAATTCACATGTGCATTTGATTTTTGAACATCCACCAGATTTTGCTACGATCTGGAAAAAAGCGACACAGATTCTTTCCGTTTCCCTTCCCCACCGACCAAAGAAAATAAAAAATGAACCTAAATTTGCAAAGCAAGCATATATCAATATGTGAATGGAATTATTGCACAAAAAAAAACAATAATAATGGAAAAATAGGGAGATCCGTAGAAAAAGAGAAGAAAATGAATGATTGTTTGTTAATTGTTTACCTTAGTGGAGGGAGGGAAAACGAAGCCCGAAAGCTGACAAAACCGTAAAGTGAGAGAAACAAAGGATAATGGTGAAGCCCTAAGTTTCTTCTTTATTTTTTGGTTTTTTTCGAGACAAAGAATGCCTCCGTGGCTATTCTCCGTTAGACAAGTCGGATCGCTGATTTTCACGATTATGTCGGTCGAGGACACTTGGGAGTGTTTGCCGGAGTGGTCTCTTTCTCTCTCTCTGTCTTTTGTCTTTGTGTCTCACTCACTTTACTTCTCTTTACTCTTCGCTGCTCGTCTCGGTCCTAATGGACAACCAATTTCACTCACTCCACATCTCTATCATTTTCATCGATGCACTACTAGTAATAAGGATATATCAAATTATTCTTTATTAGGTGTAATTAATTATATTTTGTCATGAGCTTATGAGTTATTATGAGCATGCCAAACCATAAGGGTCTCGGTCTAGTGATCAATCAACTGTTGGGTAAACTCTAAATTTAGATGTTTTGGATTTGAGTAATTATTGTCTCTTTGTGATCATCGAACTGTAAGAATTTAAAATTTATACTTTTTATCAAGGGTTTGAGCTATTTAGGAAAAATAGGAATAAATACTTTCACATCCGATATATCAATAAAAAATGTATATATATATATTATGACTATGTCTATTCTGCTGCTTATTCAATATTTAATAACATATGGATAAGGTTTGTACTATTTTTGCACCAATAAATACGTGTTATTTTTATATTATTGATATGGAAATATCAAATTTTGGTATAAACTTTTCTTTGTTTTTCAATTTCATCCACTGACATTAGTTTTTAATTCAGGATTATTAATTATTAATTGAGGATAGGATTGGATTCTTATTAGTTCCAATGCTGCTTTTTCATCGCTTTCCGTTGATTATGAAAAGAAGAAGTAGGGCTCATCACTTGTCACGATCTACTCCAACTCTCTCTTTTTCTTTTTCAACCTAGTGTCAATTTTATTGCTAAGAAATATAATTTAATAAATCAAATTAGTGTAATTAAATAAATATTAAAACTTTTCATTTGTAGGAAATAAGAAGAGATATAGAGAGGACGTGAGCAAAGTGACTTATATACAAAAGATAGTCAAAAGTAATTCCATGACAGCGACGCGTTAGCATTTTGCAACTCCCAACGTGCATTGGAGAATCTTTACTTACGACAATGACACGTTACACCTTTTCTTCTGTCTTGTGACTCTTGTCCCCACTCAAAAAAAAAAAAATTTCTTTTTTCTTTACTGTAATGGCTGTTTTTTCTTTGGTTTACAAGCATTAAACTTTTTTGTGTGATTTATCTTTACTTGTTTACTCTCTTTTTTAATGTCTTTACCTGTTTACTCTTAGTAGACCAAATTATTTGAGATCTCTTTGACAAATTAAATATCTGTTCAATATCATTTATAAATTGGCAAATTAAATATGAACCAACTCGATTCAGCTCGTTTTATCAAAAAAAACTCGATTCAGCTCGTTTATAATAATATGTTTCTTCAATATCGACATATTTGGACAAACAATTACGACAGGAAGAGTTACTTTGGAAATATGACCAATAATAGCGTAACATATATGTTTGTTATTTGAACTTATCCCAACGCCTGAGATGACGTGATTTTGCAACGCAATCAGTTTTTAGTTGAAATCTACATAACGCAATCAGTTAGTGGTTACTATAAGTTTACACCAGTACCGTCATCGCAGTTGTGCAGTATTCTGACCAAAATACAGCAGTAAATGTCGAGAAAATCTTGCCCAAAAAGTCCACAAATTCTGCTGCCTCCATGCAGTATTTTGACCAAAATACAGCTGTAAATGTGGAGAAAACCTTGTCCAAAAAGTCCACAAATTCTGCTGCCTCCATGCAGTATTCTGACCAAAATACAGCTGTAAATGTGGAGAAAACCTTGCCCAAAACGTCTACAGCATCCATACCATCTTTTGACCCAAGTATAGCAGCAAATCGCGTGGAGAAAGATGTGCACTCATGTGCAAAATCCCCACCAGATTTTCTGCAACAAAATGCAGTGCACTCATGTGTAAAATCTTCACCACATTTTCCGCAAAAAAATGACGTGGGCAAGAAAGGTGATAAGATCAATCCAAGTGGTATTCTCCGAGACATTTCGGGATCCATTAGGAAGGGCAAAGAGAGTCAACTACGCAAGAAGAAAAGAATGGGTGGGCCCAAAACTTTACCAAATGGCAAGGAAAATATCCTAAAGAACACGTGTGGAGTCCAAAGCAACCCAAATGGTCAGGAAAAAAATTCCACCAACACGTGTGATCTTAGTGGTTTGCATGAAGTGAAAATTCAAACAGAGCCTAGTGGTTTGCATGAAGTGACAATTCAAACAGAGCCTCGAGGCTTTTGGAAACGTGTACTTCGGGATAAGGACTTATCACAAGAGTCAGTTGAGTGCTCTCAATTTTTTGAAGGAAATCAAATACAAAAATTATCAGGAGTGAAAAGGAGTGGAGCTTTATCTGATGGGGATTCAAACTATTCAGGTTGGCAGAAGAAGGTGCGAGGAAATGAAAGGAATCAATCTACAACGTTGGATGGGGATGAGGCGGAGGCTGTGGTACAGCCCCGCCGTACCCAATGAATCTATTAAGTTGGAACTGCCGGGGGCTTGGGAACCTCCAGGCAGTTCTGGTACTTCACAATCTAGTGAAGTCTGAAGGGCCCACGGTTTTGTTTCTAATGGAAACGAAACTGGATGTTCGTGGTATGGAATCAATCCGAGTCAAACTGGGTTTCAAGTTTTGCTTCTCAGTTCCTTGCTTAGGAAGGAGTGGGGGGTTGGCTTTATTGTGGAATGATCCTGCTCAAGTTACAATTCAGAATTTCTCACAAAACCATGTTGATTCTCATGTTCAGTTGGCAGAGGGAGCTAAATGGAGGTTCACAGGTTTTTATGGCCATCCTGAGGGGCATAGGAAATGGGAATCTTGGGTTCTTTTGGATAAGCTTCACAGTCTTGATAATACTCCATGGTTGTGTATGGGGGATTTTAATGAAATCTTGTCAATATCAGAACGGTCTGGTGAGGTTTTGGGGTCCACGAGGCGGATACAAGATTTCAGTGATGTGGTTAATCGGTGTGGTTTGGTTGACTTAGGATTCAGAGGAATCCCATTCACCTGGGAGAATAGAAGAGACGGTGAAGCTCTAATCCAGAAGAGATTGGACCGGGCCTTGGCAAATGCTGCATGGTTAGATTGTTTTAATCTTTGCTCGGTATCTCATGTGGTTTGTTCATATTCAGATCATGTACCCCTTCTCCTTCATATGGACACCAGCACCAGACACTGTCAACCAAAAAGAAGACCTCGTAAATTTGAAGAGAAGTGGTCTCTCCATCCTGAATGTGAAGCTATTATACAGGATGTGTGGTCTCGTGAGGAAGCAATTGGAAGCCCTATGTTTATCCTCTGTGAGAAAATCAAGCATTGCCGCGAAGCTTTATATAGATGGTACAAGGATGTTTCAGGCGAATTCCAAAATAAGATAAAGGTACACACAGCTTCTCTTACTTCACTCATCAGCTCTAATTTTGCAGGACAGAATAATTCAGCTATAGCTTCCCTTAAAGCTGAAATTAATAAGCTGCTTTTGAGTGAGGAGTTGCATTGGCGTCAACGGTCACGGATGACTTGGTTAGCTGCAGGAGACAGTAATACTAAGTTTTTTCACAGCCAAGCAAATCAAAGACGCCGAACAAATTGTCTTTCGGGGCTTTGGAATTCGGATAACGTGTGGTGTACTGATGAAAGTCAAATTGAGAATATTGCAGTCTCCTATTTTGATGATATTTTTCACACAGCAACCCCTGTGAATTTGGAGGACACTCTCACTGCTGTAAATAGCAGAGTCACTCCGGAAGCTAATCAGCGACTCCTCCAACCTTTCACAGCTGATGAAGTCCGAATAGCTTTATTTCAAATGCACCCCTCAAAGGCTCCGGGGCCTGATGGTATGTCCAGTTTCTTTTT
>OU015772.1:17355064-17690541 GCA_907173295.1 Fagus sylvatica | reverse complement strand
TTCCTAAAGTGATTTTTTTTTTTTTTTTTTTTTTTTTTCCTATTCATTCCTAAAGTGATTTTTTTTTTTTTTTTTTTTTTTAATGCAATGATCAAACAAAATAATTTTTTTTTTTACAAAAAAGGACCTAAACATTACTCCATAGTTATTATTAAACTCAAACCAGATGTTAATTCGGTCTTGGAGTCGGGTCATTGGGTTAATGTTTCAACTAGTGGGTCATCAGTCAAACATAATCAAATAAAATTAATATTAAAAAATACCGAACATAATGTAATAGTAATTCAATGTTTTACAATATTAGAAAACTTTAAGATTTTTAACTCGGACAGAGTTTGGTTACAAACCAGTTTGTAACCAGTTTGCTACAACCCACTACGTGACAGCTTATAAGACCATTCGATCCACGTGTACTTTAGTCACATGACCTATTTAATGAGTCATGTGACTTCTTTAAATAATACATGTGGATGGTCTTATAAGTTGCTACGTAATGGGTTGTAGCAAATTGGTTACAAACCAGTTTGTAGCCAAACCTTGTCCTTTTAACTCATAGCATAGCAAATTACCAAATTATCTTAATTTAAATAATAGAGAAGTAGAAAAAAATATTGCAATAGAAAAAACCTATAAACATATTGAGCAACTGTACCAGCTTAATTAGGAACTGGGGTAAGGGTCGACAATACGTAGTATATTTACTAGTATTTCAGTACGTAGTATATCAACTAGTATTTAAGTCCGTAGTACGTAGTATGCTGGAGCGAGGCAGAAAAAAAAAAATTTGGGTGGGCTAATTGCAAAAAAAAAAATTTGACTGGGCTAATTATTTAATTTAAGGTAATTTTTTTTATATAAAAAATATAGGTAAAAAAAATAAAATAAATAAAATAAAACTTGGGTGAACGTGGCTACGCCACTGGTAGTATGACATTACCTTTTTAAGTACATAATATATTTACTAGTATTTAAGTACGTAGTACATAGTACATATATAGTATATCTAGTGTTTAAGTACAAGTATATCTACTAGTATTTAAGTACGTACGTAGTACGTAGTATGACATTACCTTTAAGTACGTAGTATATCGATCTAGTGTTTAAGTACAAGTATATTTACTAGTATTTAAGTACGTAGTATGACATTACCTTTTTAAGTACGTAGTATATTTACTAGTATTTAAGTACGTAATATGACATTAATTACCTATTTAAGTACGTAGTATATTTACTAGTATTTAAGTACGTAGTATGACATTAATTACCTATTTAAGTACGTAGTATATCTACTAATATTTAAGTACGTAGTATGACATTACCTTTTTAAGTACTTAGTATATTTACTAGCTAACGGTCATGACTGGATATATAACATTACATTTTTGTCAAGATAGACATTGGTTTCTTTAACATATGACACAAATCGAGTACTTCAAGGTTAGGAGTTCAAGCGCAGTGAGTAATTGCATGTATTTTCTTTATAGAATTTACAATGTTATCTTTGGGCGACGAAACCCAATTTTCGTCGCCTAAATTTTATAAAAAAAAGAACCACATTAAAACTTTGGGTGCTGAACTAAAAAATTGGATATTTTAGGCAACGAAAAATAATTTTTCGTCGCCATATAGGATACATCCATTAAATTAGGCGACAAAATTCAATTTTCGTCGCCTAAATCTTATTAAAAATGGTGGCAACATAAAATTTTTAACCGCCAAGTTGCCTATCTCTATTACAGTCGGCGACGAAAATTGAGTTTCGTCGCCGAATTGTAATTACAAATAACATATGGCAACGAAACTTGATTTTCGTCGCCTAAATCTTAAAAAAGCATACATTAGGCGACAAAAATAATTTTCATCACCTAAATGTTTAAAGAAAAAACCGGTTATTCATTACATTTGGTGACGAAAATCAAATTTCGTCGCCAAAAGTGTAAATTCAAGTGATATTAGGCGATGAAAATTGAGTTTCGTCGCCGAATTGTAATTACAAATAACATATGGCGATGAAACTTGATTTTCGTCGCCTAAATCTTAAAAAAGGCATACATTAGGCGACAAAAATAAATGTTTAAAGAAAAAACCGGTTATTCATTACATTCGGTGACGAAAATCAAATTCGGTCGCCGAAAGTGTAAATTCAAATGATATTAGGCGACGAAAATTGAGTTTCGTCGCCAAATTGTAATTACAAATAACATATGGCGACAAAACTTGATTTTCGTCACCTAAATCTTAAAAAAGGCATACATTAGGCGACGTAAATAATTTTCGTCTCCTAAATGTTAAAAAAAAAAACGGTTATTCATTACATTCGGCGACGAAAATCAAATTTCGTCGACAAAAGTGTAAATTCAAGTGATATTAGGTGACGAAAATTGAGTTTCGTCACTGAATTGTAATTGCAAATAACATTGGGCAACAAAATTTGATTTTCGTCGCCTAAATCTTAAAAAAGGTATACATTAGGCGACAAAAAAAGTTATTCTTCGCCCAATGTAATCTATGTTTTGGAATGTAGCGATGAAATATAAATTCCGTCGCCTAAGATTTATATTTGGCGACAAATAAAATATTTTGTCCCCTAAGATAGATATTGGGCGACAAAAAAAAATTTGGTCGCTAGATTTCGTCACCAAATAATCATCTTGTTGTAGTGAGAATGTGTCGAATACTTTCTACGACTCTATACCAGGTATGCGATCTCTTGCGGGCAGCATGGAAGATCGAGGTATTAGACTACTGGCATTAATCTTGAAGTATATATTAACTAGTGTTATCTTCTCGGGTATGCAGACTCATTATACTGGCCAACTTTCGTTGTTGCTGTAGCCGCTACATACCATTATTGCCTGCCAAGCTATGATATCTGGGTCATTTTCAATTATTACACAGTCACTAAGTCTAGGTTGTTTCTCAAGGGTTAAGGTTGTTCATACCTCCGCTGAGTACGGGGGTCAAGTTTACGTTCCTGAGGTCAACTACATGCTCATGGTAGCTTGTGTTATTGTCACTGCAGCCGTCAAGACCACAAAAAAGATCAGCCATGCTTATGGTAAGCTCAAACCAGCCTTTAATTAAAGTATAAAAACTTCTAACAGCCATTATTTTTGGGAGTTCTATAAAGGAATTGAAAAAAAAAAAAAAAGGAATTGAATACATGAATTAATATTTATCTCTCTCTTGTTTGGATATTTGAAAGGAAAAAAAATGGAATGAAAATAAACTTATTTGAGAGTTGAATGGAAAAAAAAAAAAAAAAAAAAAATTTTCCTTGTATCGACATTACTATCATACAATTTTTTTAATTAAAAAATAGAAATTTTTTTCTAAAATATACTCTGGCCATGAAAAAAATGAAAATAGTACTCATAGTGTTTTGTGGGTATCTAAAAGTTAAAATGTCACATTAATTTTATGGTAAAAACGTCACATATAATAGTACCTATCACTACATCGATTACTACCCTAAATTTATTTATTTATTTAAATTTATTATATTATAAAATTGAATGGTAATAATATACATTAAATAGTAACAGCATCACATTAATAATACCTACTATCACATTATTTGGTAGTCTAAATTAATTAATAACATTTATTATCACTCTTAAGTGGGGAAAAAAAAAATTTGACAAGTACCTATTTTTTATGTAGGAATTGCGGTTGTAAGTGTAATGGTAATCACAACATGTATGGTTACTCTTATAATGCTAGTTATATGGAAGACAAGCATATGGTGGATTGCTCACTTCTTTGTGGTATTTGGTTCTATAGAGATTTTGTACCTATCATCTGTCCTATACAAATTCACACAAGGTGGCTTCCTTCTGCTGGTCTTTGCTTTAGCCCTAATGACAATTATGGCGATTTGGCATTACGTACACAAGAAAAGACACATGTTTGAGCTCAAGAACAAGGTTTCTCCTAATTACCTAAAAGAATTGGCTACTAACCCAACTATAAACCGAGTGCCAGGAATAGGACTTTTGTATTCTGAGCTTGTACAAGGCATTCCTCCAATATTTCCTCACTTTATTGCCAATGTACCATCCATTCATTCTGTTCTGGTATTTGTCTCAATTAAGTCCATTCCAATTAGTAAAGTTGCACCAGAGGAGAGGTTTCTATTCCGACATGTTGAACCAAGAGACTACAGAATGTTCCGTTGCATTGTGAGGTATAGTTATAACGATTTGATAAAGGAAGCCAAGGAGTTCGAGCACCAATTTGTAGGAGAGTTGAAAAAATTCATTCAGCATGAACACTTTGTAGAGGCCCGTTTTTTCTACCACAACTAGACCAGGCCCAAAATCCCAAATTTCTGCTTTGAGGGTCCAAAGTAAATTGAGCCTAGTGATCTACGGCAACAGAAAATAAGGGGCAGTGGTCTTAAGCCATTAATTAAGCCCAAGACCCAAGCCGGCCCACTCAGCCCCAAACTCACATCTGCTGCCATGATGTGGAACTTGCTAAAATAATCCAAAAAAGAGAGGGAAAACCCTCTAGAATAGTCCAAAAAGGGAGAAGTAGAGACACCCATGTGATGCTCTCTTTCCCCCCCCTCCCTTTTTTTTAGCGCGGAGCTCAAGGCAATAAAAGAGCACTTTCCCAATGAGAATCACGGGTCTCCAAGACACATTATTACAGCACAACAACCGGTTCTTCTCTTGGACCATCAGTTGCGGTAGATCGTTCCACAAAGCATCTGCCGCAACATTAGCAGTGAAAAGAGATGATGGGAAAGACGAAACAAGAGTTAGGGAGGCCAAGAAAGCTACCATGGCCGCCAAAGCTAACACCACTCAAGGGCAACGACCACCGAAGCCCAACACTCCAGTGGTCCTTGTTCATCCTCAACATGGAGATTAAGGAGAACGGTTTGGAGGTAGGGGAATCAATTTACTAAATTTCTTTGATCTGCCGTGACATAAAAAACATTAGATCTACTGGAGAATAATGCAAAAACGATAAGATCAAATTTAATTATGCAAAACATATATGAGTCAATTCAATTACCTCAATTCCCCTTGTCAAGCATTTAATACTCACCACCCCTAACACCAAAAATGAGTGAGAGATCAGTTGTCTGCCGCAGCCCAAATCAGGTCTGTAGCAAATGAAAAATTATCTTCTTAATCTCGAACAGATTTTGTCAAATCCCACCCCTTTTATCTCTCGGGTAAACAGTAATCCTCATGATTAAGAGGGCAATAAGTAAAACCACGAGATATTAACACCACTATAAAGAGGGGTGAGAAAGAGGGAAGGGGGGTTGGTGAATCTTGGTCTAAAATTAATTCCTTCATGAAAGCTGATTCACAAAGCTTAAAGGGAGGAGACAACCAAAATTCTGTACGACACTTCTTGCAGATCTGCAGCAGACTGAAACACTTTTTAGTCTGCCACAGCCAAAAGACTCATTCTCACCCACCAAACACTTACCCCAATTAATGATGTTGACTCA
This sequence comes from Fagus sylvatica, assembly GCA_907173295.1. NCBI lineage: Eukaryota > Viridiplantae > Streptophyta > Magnoliopsida > Fagales > Fagaceae > Fagus > Fagus sylvatica. The sequence continues at coordinate 17,685,068 of OU015772.1, read as the reverse complement.
TGTACGTTTACACAGTAAATGATTCTCTTCCTACTCACCAAATCTCCTAAGTTCTATGATTTACTATATATTTCTTATCTGTTATTATCTTTGCAAGTCACGGTGAAAGTTAAGTATATTATGCTTAGTTTTTAGTCTGTGGCATTGACTCCTAGGTTATGTTGTTCAAAATATACTCCTTATATGTTGTTGTTACTGGATACCTTGGTGAAAGCAAAGTTTAAGGTTTTAATCTGTGGCACTAACTCCGTCTGTCAACCATGATCTTACCCATGATATTGTGGCCTAGTAGATCAAAAGTACTAGAGTGAAGCACCATCAACTATCAGGTGACCCAACGGGCCTAGTGTAGAGTTTTGGGGCTCAACATCCCCTCCAAACAGACTAACCCACATTCGGCCCATTCACAAAGCGACACGTGGCCTACAAGGAAATTTTGAGCATCCATATTTTGGCGACTCCACTAGGGAGTTGGGTTGCAATTTTCCCTCGCTTTGTCCTTTTGAAGTAGATCTGCGGTCTTTGGGCTGCAACCATGCCACCCAAAAGATCTACCAGACAAAATTCAGTGGTTAACTCTCATGTTGAAACGGAATCCCATGGTCATAGCCATGCCATGGGAGAGACACACACACCTAGTGGCGGACGCATTCCAGAGGATGGGAATCCCTTTGGTGACGGACACATTCTTGGTGGTGGGGAAATCCCTATTGGCGGGCCACAGCAGATGGTACTAATGTTCGAAATGATCAAGGGAATGTAGCAGACCCAAGTAGAGCTCACTGAGTCTTTGAAACAATTGAAAGAGGTCAATAGCAACAAAGAGGACCACCAAAATAAGAATGATAACCACAACCACGAAGAGGGGGAGTCTCACAATAGAAATGACGCACCATTTGTCACTATGTCTAATGTGGCAGATTTGCTCAAGCAAGAAAGAGAAAGGCCCCCCAAGGAGCCTAGACACTTTGTGAGAAAACCCCCTTATCCCATAGAACTCTTGAAGGAGCCATACCCAGATAAGTATGATACACCCACTTTTGCTCTCTTTGATGGTAGAAAGGGAAGTGCAACAGAACACATCAGCAAATTCTTAGATTCCATGGGCCCCTTTGTTGCACATGGTGAACTCTCTCTGTAGGAGTTCTCAAAATTCCTGGTAGATAGAGCATACATTTGGTATACGGTGTTGCTTGCTGGGTCTATCAGGACCTGGGAAGATATGGTAGAGAGTTTCTGCATTAAGTATTTTCATGCTGAGGAGAAGATTATTCTAGTTAATTTGCATAGTACCAAACAACTAATCGAGGAAGACTTGGTAAAGTACATCCACCGCTTTTGTGATGTGTCTTTAGATTGCCATGTCAAGTACCAAGAGGGGGAGCTAGTTGAAGTGTGTATTGACAACATGCTGCCTAAGTTTCGTACTCATTTGGAGAACTTAGATATTACACGGTTTGCCCCTCTACTCCAAAAGGCTAGAAAAACGGCTATTTCTATTAAACCCCAAGTTGAGAAAGGCAGAGATAAGAAAGGTCCACCGTAGGCTCTTACTGTGTCTACCACAGCTACAGCCAGTGGCAGAAAACGAAAGAACTCAACAGAGAAGGTCTATGAGGAGCCACCTCCATTGTCTTTCACGGCTGAAGAAATGATAGCTATCTTTAATAAATGGGTCAAAGATGAGGTGATTAAGCTTCCACAAGTCACCAAGCAACCTACAGCAGAAGAAAAGAAAGATCCCAAGTATTGTCGTTACCACAGATACGTGCATCATCCTACGGTAGACTGTCGGACTCTCCGATTGGAAGTCAACTGAAAGATTCAAGATGGCACTTTGCAACTTTCAGAAGAACAACAAAGGGTTCACAAAACGCCCTTACTTAATTACAAGAAGGATAAAAACAAGGCTGTGGTATCAGTGGTAATCCACGGAAATGTAAGTGACATGGAAATGGAGGAGTCTGTCGCAGCAAGCTCTTATTTGGTCCTAGCAGTTGTTAGGACTCTACAGAAAAGTCCAAAATTCAAGTCATTGTTCAATCAGCTGGGGTTTGGACCTGAAGCAAGAAATGCTGCAACGGAGGCACTCATTACAATAGCGGCAGAGTCTGGGGCCACTTGCTTCACGGCGGAAGCACACGCCAGTCGTGCCTTCTTAGAGACCACGAATTCCATAACTTTCACATATGAAGATATGGAAGTTCAATACCCGGACTATAAACGCCCACTTTATTTGTCTACGGTAGTGAAAGATGTTCAAGTTAGACGCACTCTGGTAGACACTGGTTCGTGTCTGAACCTCATTCCATTAAGCACTCTCCAAGCCACTAATGTGTCGCAACAGAAAATCCAAGGGTCTCCCATGGAAGTAACTGGGTTTGGAGGAGTGACCGAATACACAATGGGACATGTACAACTTGTCTTGAGGATTGGGCCGATTGTAGCACTCACACGATTTCATGTCGTGAATGCCGAAGCCCTATATCATGTGCTCCTCAGTAGACCTTGGCTGCATAAGCACAAGTTGGTGTCATCTACTTACCATCAGTGTGTCAAGGGAAGACTCAATGGGAAACCAATCCGTATAGCTGCAAACTCCTCTCCTTTTGATCAAACTGAAGCTCACTTCATCAAAGCAACCCTTTATGATGAGCTCTCATCTACGGGAGACCCACCAATTGTGAAACCATGTGGAACACCACTGCTTGACTGGGAGGATATCAAGGATGATCCTGAGGTCGATCTACGGGAGCTGCTTGAACGAAAAAAGAAAAGGAAGGAATGTGAAATGGAGCATAGGAGTCCACCGCAATGTGTACGCGTCCAGCTCCCTAATGGACGTGTTGTCTATCGCTTATGAAGGTGCGTGGGGCCTGATTGCCCACTACAAGAGGGTCTCACACCTGAAGAGGGTGGTCTGCAACCCTCATGCCACTTGATGCAGCAGACTGGAAATTCTAAAGAAGTTATGATGAATCAGGCAGAGTCTACGGTAGGGGAGACAGAAAAGTCTACCGCAGCCGAGCCAAAGATGACTGCCAAAGAAGAACTTGAGGTAATTAATTTAAGTGATAATCCTGATGTTAGCAAGTCTGTATCAATTAGTATGTCTTTGTCTGCTGAAGAAAGAAAATGTTTGATTGATCTGCTGCATGAATATAAAGATGTGTTTGCATGGGATTATGATGAGATGCCTGGAATAGATCCGGGACTTGTGGCCCATTCCTTGAATGTGGAGCCCGGTACCAGGCCTGTAGTACAATCTATGAGAACTTTCTATATAGAAGTGGAAGCCCAAATCACACAAGAAGTAAAAAAGTTACTTGTTGCTAGCTTTATTAAACCAATACAGCATCCATGGTGGCTGTCAAATATTGTGCCAGTCAAAAAAAAGAATAGACAGATTAGATGTTGTGTTGATTTTCGCAATCTTAATAAAGCATGCCTCAAGGATGAATTCCCTCTTCCAAACATGGACTTGTTGATTGATTCGGCCGCCGGTCATGCCATGTTTTCTTTTATGGACAAGTTTAGTGGCTACAATCAAATTCGTATGTCAACAAAGGATGTTGAAAAAACTGCCTTCTGCACACCAATTGGCAATTTTTATTACACCATTATACCTTTCGGTCTCAAAAATGCCTATGCTACCTACCAAAGGACCATGACAGCCATGTTCCATGATATGATGCATAAAGAAATCGAAGACTATGTGGATGATATTGTGGTGAAATCTAAGAGGAGGGAAGATCATCTTGAAACCTTAAGAAAGGTGTTTGATAGGTGTCGACTCTATAAGCTTAAGATGAATTCGCTTAAGTGTGCTTTTGGGGTGTCTGCCGGAAAATTCTTAGGTTTCTTAGTCCACAACCGCGGAATTGATGTTGACCTAGCTAAGGCGTCTGCCATAGCTACTATGAAAGCACTGACTTCTCACAAGGAGTTGAAGAGTTTTTTGGGGAGATTATCTTACATTAGGAGATTCATTCCTAGTTTGGCAGCAGTAACAGCTGTTTTCACGCCTCTAATGAAAAAAGGGATTCCTTTTGTCTGGTCTACAGCATGCCAGCAAACATTTGAGAAGATCCAAGTAATCATGACCAAGCTGCCCACCGTATGCGCTCCAGTTGTTGGCAGACCCTTACATTTGTATTTGGCTTCCAATGGTGAAGCAATTGGGGCATTAGTAGCCCAAGAAGATGAAAGTAGGACCAAAAAATCAGTCTACTATGTCAGCAGGACACTTAGAGATGCTGAGACAAGGTACTCTAGGGCTGAACGAGCATGTTTGGCCTTGGTATATGCCTCACAGCGTTTACGGCACTACTTCCTGGCCCATAAAATTCAACTGATGACCAAGTCCCACCCGATCAGAAGTCTACTACACAGGCCAGTTCTCTCTGGTAGACTAGCTCAATGGCTTTTGCAATTATCTCAATATGAGATAATCACTGAAACTCTTACAGCAATTAAGAGTCAGGCCATAACGAATCTCCTTGCACAATTCCCGGGAGAGGATAGTTCATCAATCTCACACGAAGTACTGGGAGGAATGGGAGAGGCACTTTTGGCAGATCTGGTAGACTCCGTATGGACTTTGAAATTTGATGGTTCTTCTACATGCAATTCAAATGGGGCTGGTAATGTGCTGATTAGAGAGGATGGAGAGACTATAGCTAAGTCTTTCAAACTTGATTTTTCATGCTCCAACAATGCCTCGGAATACGAAGCCTACATAACTGGATTAGCCATTGCCCATGAGATGGAGATAAAGCATTTAAGAGTAATTGGGGATTCCAATCTTATAATCTGCCAGGCCAAAGGTGAGTTTTCACTCAAAGAACCATCATTGGCACCATACCGTGCTTTATCCCAAAAATTAGAAGAGAAGTTTCACACTTTTAAGATCTCTCATGCCATGAGATGTGGGAATCGTTATGCGGACGCACTTGCAACCTTAGGTTCACAAATTTCATTTGAAGGGCCGAAGGTAGATGTCACAATCAACAAAAGAAGCGTGCCCATCACTAATTTACTGAGAGAAGAATTTGAAGAGCAACACCTTGATACTGAGGATTGGAGAACACCCATAAAGGCCAAACTCATGTCACCTGAAGGTGTGGCAGACCTAAAGACACTCAAGGACTATGTGCTGATTGCTAGTGATCTTTACCGTAGACTACTTGGAGGTGTCTTGGCAAGATGTGTAAACCTCCGAGAGGCAGCAAGGAAACTCACAAAAGTCCATGAGAAGTCTTGTGAATTCAGTGACGGGGTGAGTCTCTACCGCAAACTTCAACGCTTGGGTTATTTTTGGCCTAACATGAGTAAAGAGGCTGCCAGTCTACAGGAGCAATGTTCGTTTTGTCAACACCAACACGAGTCTGATCAAGTTTATGCAACATTTGTTTCCAGTGACTGGCGCACTCCTTTTCTTGAATATCTCATCAAAAACATTCTACCGCAGACCAGCAAGGTAGCAACCCGGCTCAAGAAATTGGCCACAAGGTATTTTGTGGAAGGAGGTATATTGTTTCGGAAAGGGTTTCATGGGGATCCTCTAAGATGCCTCAACCTGGCCGAATCTCAAATGGTAATGAAGGAAGCCCATTCCGGGGAGTGTGAAGAGCATCAAGGCAAGAAGAGGCTCTACCAACTACTATTGACTCTTGGCTATTACTAGCCAACCATGAAGAAAGACACGGCAAACTTCGTTAAGTCTTGCCACACTTGCCAACTTCAAGCTAGTCTGATACACACACACCCGACCAGTCTACAGAACATGGCAACACCATGGCCCTTCCACACTTGGGGGCTAGACCTCATTGGCCCCATTAATCCACCTTCCGGCGAATACATTTGGATCTTAGTAGCTACCGAGTACTTCTCAAAGTGGGTTCAGGCCATTCCCTTTCGCAAGGCAACCGATGCAGCAATGGCTAACTTCATCTGTGAGCACATTATCATAAGATTTGGCATACCCCATAAAATCATTAGTGATAATGGCACTCAGCTCCTTTTGTTAACAAGAGTGTTAGAGAAGTCTTGGAACATTATCAGATCAAGCACCGCAAATCCACGCCTTATTACCCCTAAGGCAATGGACAAGCGGAGGCAACTAATCGCATGTTGTTACGCATTCTAAGCAAAATGGTTTTTGACTATGGTAAGGGCTGGAGCTCTCACCTAGCAAACGCATTACGGACTTACCGTGGCTCAACTAAGATGGCAACAGTCTTCACCCCATTTTCTCTGGTCTACGGTACTGATGCTATTGCTCCCACAGAATTACTGGTGCCTAGCCCAAGGATTTTGCATGGGATGGACTTAGAAGCCAATGCTGATATTTGCATAAAAGCAAAGGTAGCAGACTTGGAAAGTCTGGAAGAGGCAAGAGAGTTGGCCCAAGCTCGTAGTCTACGATACCATCAAAAGCTTGCCAGCGCCTACGGAAAAACATTGCAGACCAGAATTTTTACCAAGGGCCAGATGGTCTTAAGGACAGTAGACCATGTGAGAAAAGGTCTTCCTTCACTGTCCAAGTTTGCACCAAATTGGAAGGGGCCATACCTAATCTGTGAAGCATATGATAGTTGCTATTACAAATTAGCCACAGTAGATGGCACCACTCTAGCAGATCCCATCAACGGGAAATGGCTTAAATGTTATTACTCGTAAGATGCACTTTCACTAGCTGAGTATTTTGTATCTTTTGTCCTTGAACAATTTGAATTTTCATGTATTGTTCAAAGAGTAATGATGCACAATATCTATATTTTGTCAAAAATGAAAGACTTCCACATGACCCTTATTAAAAAGAGAAAAGAAGACCTTTCTTTCCCTTTCAAGAAAAAAATGGAGAACGTAAAGTCACACAAGTGATAGATTAGCTATACCTCAGTCAAATTCACATGCTTAGTCTGACATAAACAAAACATGAGCATAAGTGTTCAAAAGAAAGACCAAAACTTGGTCATTACAAAATACGAGCATAAGTGTTCAAAAGAAAGACCGAAACTCGGTCATTATAAAACATAAGCGTAAATGTTTGAAAACAAGATTGGAACACAGTCAATACAAAGAAATGAATACGATAAATGTAAAAGTCAGTTGAAAAGACTGTCAAAGAGCGATCTGCTGTACTCGAACCCGAGAACTGTCCCTCCCGTAGACATCATCTCCTCCTGATAAGCTGTCAGCACAGCCAGAGAGCCTAGCAAAAAGGCAATCTGATGCTGAAGAGCTTGCACTTCATCTGAGATCTTGTTCCCAAAAAGACGCTGGGCTATCTGCCGCAGATGCCCGATCATGAATCCCAGGTCAAACCCAACCTCCATGAGATCTTGGACAACACTCCTCCATGCAAGAATCTGAACCTTTGTCATGGTCCCAAGGTCAGATTTGCTCATGGCAGCCAGAACACTGCCAAGGAGGGATAACATGGGTCCACCCAACCCGGCACTGAGCTTGAAGTTGGTGACGAAGTTACCATGCTCTGCGATCAGTCGCTGCAGATAGGGCACGCAATCACTTAGGACCCAAAAGTCACCAAAGGACACCAAAGGCCCGTTGAACTCCCAAAAGTGTCGCTCAGGGTGAGGGTTGGGCATCCTCTTATCAAACTCCCTAAAGAAGTCAGCAACTTCGCCGGATACGGCACCAGTCCCAACGCTTGAGCCCAACCATGCCATTGGTCTCGATAATTGACTAGCAACTGTAATCTCGCCAGTAATCCCCGCCTCAACATCCTCCTCTGACATATGTATGGCGTCACCTGTGCCTAAAAAAATCAATGGGATTACACCAAACAAAGACATGATACAATCAAGTCCATGAAACATCTCATATGACTTGAACAAATCTGAAAACAAAATTTTTCATAAGACGACAATCAAGTCTATAGTTTAGAATTTTTCATAAGACGACAATCAAGTCTATGGAAATAGAATTTTTCATAAGACGACAATCAAGTTTATGAAAACAGAATTTTTCATAAGAGGACAACCAAACCACACATCACGTAAGCTCTGGGCTCGGGGGGCTAAATGTAGAGGCCCGTTTTTTCTACCACAACTAGACCAGGCCCAAAATCCCAAATTTCTGCTTTGAGTGCCCAAAGCAAATTGAGCCTAGTGATCTACGGCAACAGAAAATAAGGGGCAATGGTCTTAAGCCATTAATTAAGCCCATGACCCAAGCCAGCCCACTCAGCCCCAAACTCACATCTACTGCCATGATGTGGAACTTGCTAGAATAATCCAAAAAAGAGAGGGAAAACCCTCCAGAACAGTCCAAAAAGGGAGAAGTAGAAACACCCATGTGATGCTCTCTTTTTCCCCCCCTTTTTTTTTCAACGCGGAGCTCAAGACAATAAAAGGGCACTTTCCCAATGAGAATCACGAGTCTCCAAGACACATTATTACAACACAACAACCGGTTCTTCTCTTGGACCATCAGTTGCGGTAGATCATTCCACAAAGCATCTGCCGCAACATCAGCAGTGAAAAGAGATGATGGGAAAGACGAAACAAGAGTTAGGGAGGCCAAGGAAGCTGCCATGGCCGCTGAAGCTGACACCACTCAAAGTCAACGACCATCGTAGCACAGCACTCCGATGGTCTTTATTCATCCTCAACATGGAACTTAGGGAGAATGGTTTGGAGGTAGGGGAATCAATTTACTGAATTTCTTTGATCTGCTGTGACATAAAAAGCATTAGATCTGCTGGGGAATAATGCAAAAACGATAAGATCAAATTTAATTATACAAAACGTATATGAGTCAATTCAATTACCTCAACTCCCTTTGTCAAGCATTTAATGCTCACTACCCCCAACACTAGAAATGAGTGAAAGATCAGCTGTCTGCCGCAACCTAAATTAGGTCTGCAGCAGATGAAAAATTATCTTCTTAATCTCGAACAAATTTTGTCAAATCCCACCCCTTTTATCTCTCGAGTAAACAGTAATTCTCATGCTTAAGAGGGCAATAAGTGAAACCACGAGATATTAACACCACTATAAAGAGGGGTGAGAAAGAGGGAAGGGGGGTTGGTGAATCTTGGTCTGAAATTAATTCCTTCATGAGAGCTAATTCACAAAGCTTAAAGGGAGGAGACAACCAAAATTCTATAGGACACTTCTTGCAGATCCGCGGCAGACTGAAACACTTTTTAGTCTGCCACAGCCAAAAGACTCATTCTCACCCACCAAGCACTTACCCCAATTAATGATGTTGACTCATATAAGTTTGCACAATAAATGATTCTCTTCCTACTCACCAAATCTCCTAAGTTCTATGATTTACTATATATTTCTTATCTGTTACTATCTTTGCAAGTCACGGTGAAAGCTAAGTATATTATGCTTAGTTTTTAGTTTGTGGCACTGACTCCTGGGTTTTGTTGTTCGAAATATACTCCTTATATGTTGTTGTCACCGGATACCCTAGTGAAAGCAAAGTTTATGGTTTTGATCTGCGGCGCTAACTCCGTCTGTCTACCGTGACCTTACCCGTGAATATTGTGGCCCAGTAGATCAGAAGTACCAGAGGGAAGCACCATCAGCCATCAGGTGACTCAACAGGCCTGGTGTAGAGTTTTGGGGCTCAACATCCCCTCCAAACAGACCAGCCCACTTTCGGCCCATTCACAAAGCGACACATGGCCTACAAGGAAATTTTGAGCATCCACACACTTCATGCTTGAAGGAGAGACTAAAGAACAACTAGCTGAGCCAGAAAACCTCCAACATTCGAGTATATTAGTTAAAGATAGAAATGCAAGAGGATCGAGTCGGTCCACAATTCACATTGAGGAATCATTGCAACAGCCTAATCCATCTCGTGTGTCCTTAGGTTCCATCCAGTCATTCAAAGCAGCTGAGTCAACAAGCTCTTCTTCTAACCGAATAATATCTCTCCCAATCCAGGAAACTGAAAAGGAGATGCAGTTTGTGCAAAAAGCAATGGAGAAAGGTGTGGTTTATCTATTGGGAGAAGCAGAAGTGGTGGCAGAACAGAAGTCATCCTTGTTTAAGAAGATAGTTGTCAACTATGCCTACAATTTCTTGAGGAAAAACTTTAGGCAAGGGGAGAAAGTAATGGCAATTCCACATGATAGGCTTCTCAGAGTTGGGATGACGTATGAGATATATGACTCATCAAGGATCTTTGTATTACAAATAAATTTGTTGTTCGGAACTTGACAGTACTAGTTGAAGAAAAAAAAAAAGCATGATTAATTTTACATTTGCTTCTCAATATGATAATGAGAGAATTTCCTATGATAATTACTCAAGTATTAGCGTGTTTTTGGAAAAGCTTAAATCGAGCTAATTTTCTAACAAGTTTTTTTTTTTTTTTTTTTTTTTTTTTTTTTTTTTTTTTTTTTTTACAATTATAGTAGTACTCTAACTAACTTATTTTTTAGACCAAAGTTCACTTATGGCTCCCTAACTTAGGGGGTGTTATACTTTTATTTTGAGCTTGGTATATTCCTATTTGGTAAGAGTTTAAAAGCTACTTATGATGCTGTTAGCTTTTTTAATTCATATTGTATTGATAAATACACATATGGATACATTTTATATTCGTATTAAATATTACATATCTAACAATGCATAAACCGTCACATCATATAAAATTTTAAATAATATGACAATCAGTATACTGTTAGATCCTAAAAAATAAAATCTTAATTATAAAATAACCCCTCTAGAAATGGAGAATATCTTATATCATACCTAAACAAGTTTCATATCATTAGAGTAAACTACCTAACGATATTAGCATACTCCTGAAATATTAAATAATTAGTCAAGATAAGGTCAGATGTAAGTGCACGTAATATCAAATACACATGGCCCACCTAAGAGCAATTTGAGAAGTTTGTCATGTTTATTTTGTTTCATTAAAATACATGCCATTTGCAAACCCTATCTATTATGAGAATGAAAACAATATTTTCCTTAGAATTAAAAATTGAACTATAAAATCATGAGAGTGACGCATCCACTAGTTTATAGAGCATGACTGTAGTTTTCACAATTAAAGCCAATGTACAGGCGCTGAAATCCCGTACAGTTGAATTTCTCAACAATAGCTGTAATTTTATAGCATGGGTGGTTTTATTTTAAGACATTATTGATTCAAATTTCACCTAATTATATTGACAACAATTGCAATAATGCTAGATAAAATAATGATTTTACATTTAAGTTTGCTTTCAAGCCAAACGACTTCTCTCGGAACTTAAATTGGGTCCCAACTTCTTATTAGAGCTTGATAGATTAATGACATGTTTATCACAACACGGCAAATTAACCACCAACAGGCTGTTTTTGTTTATGTGGTGTGGACTCTTTTCATTTGTTTTTTTACTAGAAATTTACTTTAAGCGGAGGTGTTCGTGTACATGAGTTGTGGTTGATGGCTATTGTTGTTTTTTTTATTCACATTATAAATGTAGCCGGATAACTAATAATTAATAATTTGGTAAAATTATTAGTAAGCCATGTTAAGGGGGAACATATCAGCTACAATGATTTAATATATAACCTCTGTAATGCTCTAATAATAATACGTCACCTAATAAAAAATATATGTGATATGTTAAACTCAACAAACATGTCATATATTGAGTTGGATTTTTTTTATTAAGGTGACGTCTTATTATTGGAGTATTGTAAAGATTGTATATTAAACCATTGTAGCGGATATAGTCCTTGTTAAGGGTCTAAAGACTCTAAACATAACCACTCACACACGCACAGTCACACTCAACCATTAATTGCGAATTCGTATTATTATTATTGTTAAATCAATATTCTAAATGCACATGGGAGTAACCACTAATTTATACCAAAGAATTTCTAGGGGGCTATGAAACCATTAGGAAACTCTAATACGTGTTGGACATGAAATTGGGCTACAAAATAAGAAAAACCACCAAAAAATGAAAATTTGAGAAAATTACATAAACTAAATATACAGACCATAGGAAAAGTCTCAAAACTTATGGGGCTTTATTCTAACTTTTAACTTGAAATTATAACAAAAGAAAAAATTACCATAAATAGAAAATTTAATAAGACAAAGGCTTGCACAAAGGAATTTGGCCGAAAAGTAATGTAGGTCACGGCCATAAGGTGGTGAGTTTTGATCCTCACGAAGATTACTTTTAGGTCACCAAGTTAATTTCACAAGTTTCCGTCAATAAGGATGCACTAGTCGGTTCTCTTCAAAGCAATTCGGTTTTGCAAGTCGACCGCCAACCGCAAAGCCTATCTCCAGGCTATACCAAGACCACTTGAAGATTTGTGATTACCTCTGTGGTTTCTAGCAACAATCCAACACACACTAGAGTATCCAATTTGTTGGGATGAAATCTCCTTTCAAGAATGGGTCAATTTGGAGGGGGTAAGAATAAAGAGGTTACAAAAGATTTTCTCTAAGAAAATTAGTAGGCACCTGCAAATGTCTCTCTCTTTCTACAAAAGAGGGTTTGGATATTGTTCATATAAGTGGTACAAAATTAGTGTGATTGGCTACAAATAACTAACAAAGCATAGCTAAAAGGTTGTGCTTTACAAACTCACTAGACCGAGTGTTGAGTGAGTTTCTGGTGAAACTCTTTGTTCTAACAAATTGTGAAATTGACAAGCTAGCTCAAAATCTCGCTTGACATCTTGAAATGATCTCTTGATCTTACTAATCTTGATAGCTGACATAATTCACTTGAAAACTCGCTTGACATGCAAAATTCGCTCGATCGAAATTTCTAAAACATGCATTTGAAGAGCTTTTATCTAAACTTCATCTCAATGATCATGGTGCAATTACAATTGAAATTGAATACATTTGCAATGAAATTTGCAATTACAACTTAAAAGATTTGACACGGAATTTAGTGAAAACTAACAGATTGGTTTTTCTTGATTGGGCTTCTTAAAAGGTCTGCAAACAAGTTTGTTACCTTATCAACTCTAATTAAAATATTTTGCTGGACTAGTTTAAAATGTTGCTCAATTTTTTTAGCTTAAAATCTAAAAATTAGTTATAGTGAATAAAAATACTTCTTGGAAAATGAGTATCTAACAAAAGGAAGAAAAAAGAATACTAGCCTATTCCAATTGACAAATTCATCAGAGATTAAAAAACGCAAAGTATATGTTCTCTAATTATTTAGACATGAGAATGGTACTTGGAAACACGGCAATAATTTTTTTTTTAAATTAAATAAAGTGAAAGAAAAAGACAAGGAAAAAGCACTTTTTTTTATAACAAAATTAAATAAATATACCTCCATACTTACTTTGAAAAGCAAGTGAAAACGGGTATTCCATTACTTATACTAGCATATAACCCGTGCAAAGCACGGAAAAAACTCTATATAAACACATAATGTGTATATGATCAAAATATATATTCAGAATTATTTTATGGAAAATATGTTCCATAAAAAAAAATAAAACTGATAATAACAAATAAATGGAATTGCACCAACAACATAAAAATAAAAGGAATTAGATAGTGTATAATAATTGAGAAAAAATAGTTATCTTTAATTGATAAAACAGAAAATAAGTTAGAATCAAGCAAAAATAAAAGATTACCTTAATTCAATTGCCTCTTAGATCCCCTTGCAGTCATATAAACGTACAAAAACACAAAAATAAAAATAGATTATGATAGAAAAATAAATAAATAAAAAAGAAAAAGAAGTAGAAGAACAAAACTTATACCAGATTACCATTATTTAGATGTTACATAAACAGATTATAGAAGAATCAAGGTTGTTAAAATCGGGATCCGCATCATAGGATCTTACATATCGAAAAAAAGCCAGATCGGGGTAGGATCGCACACCCCAATAGGATCCGTAGGATCGGTAGGATCGTCCGATCCTACGATCCTACTTCGATCCCACTAAACATACTATTTGGGCCAATTTATATTATGGGTTTATGAAAAATACATGAGTCTAATAGATAAAAACAGTCCAAATGATTAAAACCAGTCTTTTAGCCCAAAAAACTTGTGAAATGACAAATAAATCCCTCTCTATTCTCAATTAAAATCCAGCCACACCACACACAATACTCAGCTCCCAAAATCCCTAAACCCACACGCTGTGTCGCTGTCGCTGTGCCTCCGTCACTACCTCTGTCGCTTCCAACCTCACTTGCTCGCCTTTAATTCTTCATTGTCTCAAACTCTTACTGTATCAGTATGTATTCTTAACATTTACTAATATTTTTCTGTAAATTCAGATTATGATGATGGGAATCTTAGAATGGATTATTAAATGTTTAGCTTATGACTTATAAACTGTTGATACTTAATGTAGTTATTCACTATTTCACTTATTTCATACTTAATTGCTAACTAATTAGTAATTACTTATTAAATTTTTGAATAAATTGTGTTGAGAATTAAGTATATATCTTTTGTCAATATAAATGTAGCAAATAACGATGTATCAACATCATGTATGGTACGAATTACATTATCTTGAAGCAAAACTTTTTATTTTTATTTTTTTTTATGAATAATATCATAATTCTAATGAACATTTAACATACAAAGCCATTATTAATGTGTTTTTACACTTTTTTTGACAAATAAATAGGATCTTACGATCCACGATCCGATCCACGAAGTCCCTCTACGGATCCTGCATAGGATCTCGATTTTAACAACCTTGGAAAGAATAAGGAACCTTCAATTTAACGTGCTCTATTTATCTTCCTTCTATTAAGGAGTATGTCTGTTCACCAAATGAGATCTTAAGTAATTATTCACCAATCAATACCTTTTTACTATAAGAGTACTCCTAACACAGAAAATTTGTTATTATCTATTTTTATTTAAAAGTGTTTGGCAGTTATTAAATCAAACCACTTAAGAAATTTAAACAAAGTATGAATTTTTTTTTTTATATAATCTTTAAGAAGTCTTCTAGTATTAAGAGATTGTCATAATTGTAAAAATTTTAATATGATATTTTATTAAGATGTCTTTTAATAGTAGGAGACTTATTTTAAATAATTTGTTATTATCTGTTTTTATTTTAAAGATTTTTATTATGATATTTTATTAAGATATCTTTTTAGTAGTAGGAGACTTATTATCAATAATTTATTATTATCTATTTTTATTTAAAAGTATTTGACAGTTATTAAATCAAACCACTTAGAAAATTTAAACAACGTATCACTTCGGAAATTTAAACGATAGATAGACATGCAAACCACTTAAGAAATCTAAACAACATATCACTCCAGAAATTTAAACGATAGATAAATATGCCATTTGTCATAATGTGAGATATTCTAGGTTTTAATACTTATGTCTTCTGCTATTATATAGTATATAGATATAGATATAGATATAGATTAGGAAAAACTTTGTCAAAACCATTAATCCTTTATACCTTTCAATACAAAGTGAAAACGGATTTGGATTAGAGACTACATTAATTGGATTAGCTTTCACAAAGTTGAAAAAACTGGAAGAGCCTTGTAATTTAAGTAATTATTATTTTATGGTTTTTTCGAAATATGACATTTCAACTATCTACTTAGGAGAAAAAAAAAATGGAAGTTAAAAATACTAAAAACAAAAGTGTTGAAAAAATCAATATGGCCTTGCATGTATGACATATGTGCCTATATAAAGCAGGCAGCAAGTGATAGTAACAAACGAAAGCCATCACTGGAGAAACAAAAAACAAAGACAAATGATGGCAGAGAAAGCGGTGGAGACGAAGGAAACTGAGATGAACGAAGGAACAGAAATAACAGATGATCATGGGGGAAAGAACATGAAAGAGCGAAAGCTATCGTGGGCAAAGCTGCGCCGAGTAGACTCCTTGAATATAGAGGCTGGAAGAGTTCCAAGCTTTGAAAACCATGCTTCCAAGGTTGACTCTCACTAATGGCAGTTCTTTTGAATTAAGGTACTTCCTCGTTAAGTTGTGACTGACTCAGCTATTTGAGTGTGGAGCTAACAGGTGAATTGGAAGAGGACGTTAAGTCTAGCATTTCAGAGCATAGGGGTGATCTACGGGGACATAGGGACTTCTCCACTTTATGTGTTTTCCAGCACTTTCACCAATGGTATTCAGGATCAAGAAGACATTATTGGGGTGTTGTCTCTCATCATATACACCATAGCGCTTTTACCCATGCTAAAGTATGTCTTTATTGTCTTGTGGGCCAATGACAACGGTGATGGTAAGAAATTAATTGCCTTTCCTTAATTCTTCCTTAAATTGTATTCTTTTATGTTATTAATTCTAAAAACCTATACAAAAATCATGTAGCTCAACTATCACCTGATAATACCTAATATTAAAATACTTCCAATTCTCTAGGTACTAGGTAGAGCACATTCCAATGTTTTATTTATTTCACTGCCCTGAAAATTATCTGATGTATTTGTAGGTGGAACATTTGCACTCTATTCCCTGATATGCCGGTATGCAAAGGTGAGCTTAATTCCAAATCAACAGCCAGAGGACAGGGAGCTATCCAACTACAGACTTGAAACGCCATCCAACCAGTTGAGACGGGCTCATAAGATCAGGGAGAAGCTTGAGAATAGTAAAACTGCACAAATTCTACTTTTCCTTGTCGCCATTATGGGAACTTCCATGGTAATCGGAGATGGGGTTCTTACTCCATCCATTTCAGGTCAGTTTGTCCTTTGTCACTAAATTTCAGACTTAGTGAACTGAATCAGTACAAGACTTGTTTAACAATGGGTTTTGCATGCAGTTCTTTCTGCGGTGAGTGGGATACACTCGCTAGGCACAGGTATTATGTTTGAACTAGATTTTAGTGCACTGAATTCTAAGAGAACCAATGAAATAGAAATTGTACATACCATAACTAAGAATACCTCTGATGTGTTAAATATTCATCCAGATGCTGTTGTGGGGGTTTCAGTAGCAATCTTGATCATTCTCTTTTCTGTTCAACGACTTGGCACTGATAAAGTGGGCTTTTCATTTGCTCCTATCATCTTTGTGTGGTTTTTGTTCATCAGTGGAATCGGTCTCTACAACTTGTTCAAATATGACCTTGGTGTATTACGTGCTTTCAATCTAGCATATATCATTCGTTACTTCAAAAGAAATGGTAAACAAGGATGGATTTCCCTTGGTGGAGTTTTTCTGTGCATAACAGGTGAGAGATATTGAACATAAATATCTAGTATTGTTTATATTTCTACTGCCTGCCTGTGGTTTTCTATTTTGACTGGGGACATAACCAGGGACCGAGGCCATGTTTGCTGATCTGGGTCACTTCAACGTTCGAGCAGTCCAAGTAAGTTGATACAATAATCTTTCCATTTTCTACTTTCCAAGTTGGGGATTATTTTTATTTTGTCCCATAAATTTAATATTTTGGATTTTGGACCTTATCTTTACATAACTCTTTTATTTGAGTTTTCCGTCCATGTCCGTTAATAATTTAATTATTAAATAACAATTAAATCTAAAATTATGACAACTGATCTAATTAAAATATGCCAAATCATTTAATAAAACTATTTCCTTTGTATTTATTTAACTTTTCTTCACCATCATTCCCGTTGACGACTAGTTTTTCACACCTCCATCAAGCCACCACACAACCAATCCATTGCATAGCCATGCCACTATCAAACAACAACCAAACCACTGAACATTAAACACACACAAACACTCAAGACAAATTTTAGTTGGGTAAAAAATTATGGCACGGAGAAGAGAAAGTTGAGCCTCTTTCTCATTATGGGTGCAATTGTTCTCGATCCAAAACTTGCGGACGTACTCAACGCTCTAGTTCTGGATCCTGTATGAGATCCACACGAATCTCCCACCAATGAACGATGACGAGACAAAACAAAGACAAGCATGTTTGGGAGCAACATCATGGTGTTCTTCGAAGTGGTTACATCCTCAAAGAATGAATTCACCATCTGGAACTCCTTTGCCACCACCCTCCACCTCGAACACCTCGTTGTTCTTAGTTTTTAGCGTTATTGTCTTTGCATTGCTTCAGCTAGGGCTAACGTTAGTGTTTTTTCCATTGTTGTTTTGGTGGTGTTGTTGTCATTGCTGCATTGTCTATGAATCGGAGAAAAAAATTATAAGGGGTGAAAAAAAGAAGAAGAAGGAGGAGAAAATGCCAAATCAAAGAAAGGGTAGAGTTGTAAATATGTAAAGAAATAGATGATGTGGAGAAGATCCAGTGAGGGCTTGCATTTGGCAATGAAGGACGAAAGGTAAAATAAATGGAAATTGAGGGATTGACTCAAATCAAAGTGCTATGTAACGTTAGGGTTTAAAAATAAAGGATTAAATATACTGTTTGTCTCTAACGTTTACCCAAGTTGCATATTTAGTTCCCTAACGTTTAAAACGGATAGAAATGGTCCCTAACGTATCAAAACCATACACTATTAATTCTTCCGTTAGTCTCCGTTAACTTTGTATATACGTGGCTAACGGATTAATGATGTAGCCAATTTTTAATTAAGGTGGCATTTGTTTTCATGTACAATTAAGATCTAACATGACATACTCATTTAAAATCAAATAAACCTAACCCAATCCGCCTAATCCGATTCTGAAAAAAAAACCCAATAGTACCCGTTTAATTAAACCCTAACATTTAACATGTTCCTCTCTCTCTCTCTCTCTCTCTCTCTCTCTCTCTCTCTCTCTCTCTCTCATAGAGCTGTGATGAGTTAAAGACAATTGCATCTAGGTTCCACCTTATGAGCACAGAGGTTTTCAATTTCATTACAACAATAAGACGGAAACGATATCAATGTTTCTCTTTCAAGAGTCTAATACATAGAGATATTTCATAGGAAAAGATTGAGATTAATTACCGCCTGTCATTGGCATTCATAAAAAGTAGTGCATAGCTCTTGGCTTGCTTAAAGATTATCATACATTTGCTGCCCAAGGCTTCACTGGAGGCGTACATGATATGTCTATCTGATCTCTTTTATATTGTCATTCTACTAGAACTCTCTAAGTTCAGGGCTGTACACGCAGTATAATTCTGTAACTTTTTAGATTAGAATTGTTTGCTAATTGGAATTTAAGTAAAAAAATACCACCTGTCATCAACATTCACAAAAAGCAGTGTATTTTTAAGTTTCAGGAGTAATTGTGATTAATTCAATTTGTCACCACCGTATGAGGTTGGGGGTGTGAGGCAAGAGAGAGAGGAAGAGGGAGAAGAGAGATGCATAGGTTAAATGTTAGGGTTTAATTTAATTCGGGAAATTGAATTTTTAAATCAGAATCGAGTTGGGTAGATTGGGTGGGTTTTATTTGATTTTTAAACGGGCATGCTATATCAAATCTTAATTGTAAATAATAAAAAAAATGTCAACTCAATTAAAAATTGGCCACGTCATCAATCTGTTAGCCACATATACACAAAATTAACGGATACTAACGGAAGGACCAATGGTGCATGATTTCGAAACGTTAGGGATCATTTCTACTCGTTTTAAACGTTAGGGACCAAACGTGTAACTTGGACTAACGTTAGGGACCAACAGTGTATTTAACCCAAAAATAAATAAATAAACATTAGAGAGCAAAAGCAAAATGACCCAAAACTTCCAATGTGCAATTTATAATTTAGTCTCTCTTTTTCCCCCTAAAAAATCATAAATGAGCTCATAAAACTCAAAATGTTTTGCTAATTTGGCCCACCACGTCCCAAGGAAAACAAATTTTGTTATTGTATTGCAGTGGATGTAAGTAGTTTTACAAACATTAATTTTGTTGTGGTTTGTGGGGTTGTGAGACATTTTGTTATTTATTTTTTAATTAGTAAAACTAATGAATTTTTTAAGTTAAAAGACTATTGGACATATAATAAGATAATTAATATAATTTTTATTTGATTTGTAGATCATGGGAAATTCAAGTGCAATTATGGAATTTGAAAAAAAAAAAAAAAAAAAAAAAAAAAGTCAATATTGATGATGCATTGTTGCTAACTTCTAGTGTTGATATCATATCCCAAATTCTGAAATATCATCAAACAAAATTTCAAAAAATTGATTTTAGCTTGTTAGTATTTTGTTAATATTTAATATATGGTAATTTGGATTTTGTAAAAATAAATTGATTTTTGTTTTGGCCAAAATAAATAAATTGATTTTTGCTTTGGCCGGCCCCCACCAAGTTCAAATCCTGATTTCGTCCCTACCTTGACCTGTGGTTTATTTTTCTTTTGAGCCTGTGGTTTATTTTTCGTTTTGAAACATTTCTTAAACATAAATTTTGAAAGCCAAAAATCACTTTTGAGATGACTATAAGAACTGAATGTATTCTGACACCCCATTACGGAAATCAAAATTGATTGGGTATTGGGACTAATTGATATGAGTTTTTGTATAAGGTTGGGCCTCTATGCTTTATATTTTAAGTTTTTACGTTGAAATGCTTTAACATGGAATAAAAATCTTCTATCCTATATTTTATGTTCTACTTTATATTACATCAATAACAACTTGCCACATATTTTATTTTTTCTTATTTTCATGTGGAATTCCGCATGCTACACTTTGTTTATCTTTGTTTCGATTCTGGTTGGGCTATTTTCTCTCTCTCCCAAGGACCATTTTACTTATTCAAGTATTAATTATGGTAGGCATGATTATTAATTTTTCACCACGATATTGCAGATTAGTTTCTCCTTCATTACGTTTCCAGCATTAGTAACTGCATATAGTGGACAAGCAGCATACCTCAGAAAATTCCCGGAAAATGTGCGTAATACTTTCTATGACTCTATACCAGGTTAGTTTTTGCTGACAGCATGGAAGAGGTGACTCCAGTCTCAGAAAATTTCTTAGGTGTGACTGTGTCTGTGTTGTTTGAGCAATTAAATTAACTGCTAAGTTAACTTGTATGCAGGCCCAATATACTGGCCAACATTTGTTGTGGCTGTAGCTGCTGCAATTATTGCCAGTCAAGCTATGATATCTGGGACATTTGCAATCCTCTCTCAATCGCAAAGTATAGGTTGTTTTCCTAGGGTTAAGGTCATTCATACGTCTTCTAAGTATGAAGGTCAGGTTTACATCCCCGAGGCCAACTACACTCTCATGATTGCTTGTGTTATAGTCACAGTGGCCTTCAAGACTACTGACAAGATTGGCAATGCATACGGTAAGCAGCCCGAGAAAATTTTAACTTCAACATCTATTAGGCCACTGAGGATATAATTGTTCCATGTCCTATTGGAGCAGTCCAGATAGGCAAAGGATCATTTATATCATGCAACATATAAAGGTGTATCTTGTGTCACATTATTTAAAAATGATCGATTTTATTGTGCAATATCTAAAGGTATATTCAGTATCATGTTATTTAAAATTAATTTTATATAACGTGATAATTTGTACACTGTTAGATCTAAAAAATAAAATCTTAATCAAGAAATTGAGAGAATCTGTTCAGGAGCATTTATCTATAGCATAAATGGTAGATCACACTAATTAAATTTACGGTAGGACTCACCACTCTGTGAGAGAGGACTATGCATTTATTTGTAGTCCGGGACTAATGAATAATTTTTCAATGATGATGATAAGCTATTTTTTTGTAATTAATGCAGGAATTGCTGTGGTTACTGTAATGTTGATTACAACAGGTTTGCTTACTCTAATAATGCTAGTGATTTGGAAGACAAGCATATGGTGGATTTCTATCTTCTTTGTGGTGTTTGTTTCAATAGAGGGAATATATCTATCATCTGTCCTGTACAAGTTCACACAAGGTGGCTTCCTTCCACTAGTCTTTGCGTTTGTCCTAATGACAATTATGGGGATTTGGCATTATGTACACAAAGAAAGATACACGTTTGAGCTCAGGAACAAGGTTTCTAATGATTTCATGAAAGAATTGGCTACCAAACCGAATATCAACCGGATACCAGGAATGGGGTTCCTCTACTCTGAGCTTGTACAGGGCATACCTCCAATATTTCCTCACTTCGTCTCTAATATACCTTCCATCCATTCTGTTCTAGTGTTTGTCTCAATTAAATCGATTCCAATTAGCAAAGTTGCACTGGATGAAAGGTTTCTATTTCGACATGTTGAACCAAGGGATTATCGGATGTTTCGCTGCGTTGTGAGGTATGGCTATAATGATAAGATAGAGGAACCGAAGGAATTCGAGCGCCAATTAGTGGAACAGTTGAAAGAATTCATCAACCTTGAACACTTCAAGCTTGAGGGAGTGACCACTGAACAAATGGTTGAGCCAGTGAATTTCCAGCATTCCTCTCTATTGGAGAAAGATGGAAAAACAAAAGGATCAACTATTCACATTGAGGAAGCACTACAACAGCCTAATCTACCTCGTGTTTCATCCAGTTCAAACTCCATTCATTCAGTCAATGCCACTAATAACTCAACAAATTCTTCTAACCGAATTATCTCTGTTCCAATCCAGGGAATTGAAGAGGAGATTGCATTTGTACAGAAAGCGATGGAGAATGGTGTGGTTTATCTCCTTGGAGAAGTTGATGTGGTGGCAGAACAGAAATCCTCCTTTTTCAAGAAAATAGTTGTCAACTATGCCTATAATTTCTTGAGGAAAAATTGTAGACAAGGGGAGAAAGTACTGGAGATTCCACATGCTAGGCTTGTCAGAGTTGGAATGACATATGAGATTTGAGTTTTAGAATCTTTGTAAAATCAAATAATATGACAATATGTAAAATATATGTATTGAGTAGTTTTTACGATGTTCATAGCTACAAATGTCAAATATTGTAATTGGTTTTCCATTATCTACAAATAAAATAAAAATAATATGTATTATGTTATTAAAAAAAACTAATTAGTGTTGATAAGAAAAAAAACACAAATAAAAGTTTGAAATCCTCAACCGCAGTAGCTTAACATTATATTCTATAACATGTTAAATATTCTTCTAATGTGTTGCCAAGTAATATATATATATATATATATATATATATATAATTGTTGTGTTGCTGTTTGACTCCACTAATGATTCGTTTGAATTTTTTTTTTTTTTTTTTTTTTTTTTTTAGAATACCTCAAATATTAGTCCATAAAAATTATACAAAGGTAGAAATATTTTATTCCCAATAGTATATTTATAAACAATTATATATGTTATCAAGTTCAAACAACAAAGACAAATGCCTTTTCCTAAGGAAAAAAAAATACTTCAAGTAGTGTACGTAGCACAACTACATGCAAGTTCTTCAATTCATTTGGAAAATGGCAGTGACGTGCCAATATTTTCTTCTTCTTCTTCTTTACTCTTATTCTTCGAGCTCTAATTTGATATGTTCATGAAATTTTTTTGAGGTAAAAGAATTATATGCTCCTCAAAGTAATTTGGGATAAAATGGTCTTTTACCAATTTTTATAACAAGTTTATTTGTTACATTATCAAATTCGATCTGCTTAAATCAACAAAAATGTCCAACAAAGTAAACCACATGAGAGATAAGTGTCACAAAATAAACCACAAGGTAGTTCATTGTTTTAAGGCTAAACCATAAGGGAGGTATATATAATTTGCCCCAAAAATAAATTTGAATCAATAGGTAATTCACTTATAACAAACAAAAATTAATTTATTTAAAACCACAAAAAAGTACAACATACTAAAAAGTAGACACAAAGTAAAATGAAAAAACAAAACAAAACAAAACAAAAAAAAGACAATCAAATAAATAAAGAAAATATTCACCAAAAATCTGTGTGTGAAAATCTTAAAGTAGATTGTTGATGATAGATATCAACTCTTTGTATGATAATGTGCTAAAAAGTATTACTAGTTGAATAAATAATAGTTCTAAAAGTATTGTTGGTCCATGAAATTCACTTATTTAGCCCTATTGGTCTCTAAAACTTGAAATAAGTATTATTGGTTCCTGAAGTTTCAAAAATGATCATTATTGGTCTCTACATCCAGTATTGTTAATTAATCTACTTACGTGACTAACAGAGAGATGAAATGAAAATTTTCAATATTATGTGAATATAAAAATTATAATTAAAAAGGAAACCTAAGCATACACAACCCATCCGAATTAATTAACCCAAATCCATATCTGACCTGATTCAGCCAAAAGAGAGAATCCCTAAATCAAAACTCCCACCTACGCTCCTCAACCTCACCGACGCCACCTCAAAGTCCTCCACCACCAGCACAACTCTTGTAGATGAATGTAAACTAGAAAGCTACACAACTCCTCACTTACTGTACCACATTAAGCAATGGTTGGATACTTAGAATCACCAAACATCTTCTTTGTGCCTACTATCTATAAATAACTATAAATTATGCCTAAACCCCAACCAGATAGCACACACGAATGTATTGTGTAATTGTAGCTCCAAACATGTCGTTGGCAGCAGCAAAAAACCCAGTATTGGTCGACAACAAGCTCTCTTTCTTCAACCATACCCACACAAACACAATGGATCCCAAGCCACGCTCATTCAAACTCCACATTTTCCCATGCTAGGCAAGCTCTTGAAGCGAGTTGAGGACACAGAGTCCTCCACAAATTTTTGAATGTCTTCCTATGGCACTTCCTTCTCCTTTTATAGGGGCGGGATGCAATGGAATGACCTCCAGATGCTCCCTTGGACAGTGACACATCCTTGGGCAATTCATCTTGGATCTTTTCAAGGCAATTCAGTTCCTCTTTTCCGAAGATAAAAGTCTTTTCATTGCAGAAAATGCATGTCAATTGCATCTCTCCCCTCTCTAGCCGTCGTTTCTATGAGATTTAAGGATGGCTTGACTCGATGGTATGAGCAGCAAGTTTCATCATAGTTTTATGGAGAAGTTTAAAACATTAAATGTGTTTTATGGGAGAAGGTGAAAACATTAAAGGACATAGTTTTCCTCCAACCCGATTTGGAAGAATCCTCCTTCAACCTACTACGTGGCAAGCAAATAGACCATCCACATGTGTATTTTAAAAAGTCACATAACTCATTAAAAATGTCATATAACTAAAAATACACATGGATGGTTTATTTACTTGCCACGTAGTAGGTTAGAAAATAATTCCTCAAAACTGAGTTGGAGGTAAATTATTTCCAACATTAAATACTTGTCCAGACTCGTATGGAGGGAAGGTCAAGCATCTCTGAGGGCAGTGTGTACACATGTGATCGAAAGGGGTTCTATGCTCGAGCAGCCAACACATTCCCCAAGCGAACCCATTTGTCCCTGGCAACAACTCCTCGATCCTTGGGTTAAACTCTCCAAGCACCAGACCTGACTCCCATGATTCCTCCAGAGAAAATGGAGGGCTTAAGACCTGAACTTGACCTTTTAATGGATTGGATCCCTTTGTTTATTTGTTCTGGGGTGCTCAAAGTTCCCTTTGATGTGTAACTGCGGCCTTTTGTGTGAAGCCCAATGGAGTAGCCCAGACAGTGATGCCTTAGGCTTAGTTTGTCTTTTTGTCGTAGGCCATGAATCCTTGATGAGTGAAAGCCTCCAGGGTGCCTGCTACTTATTGGTTGATGAGTTTGATTCTCTTGTTGTGTATCTCTAGGTTCATGAGCCCATCTATAGCTTCATTAGGCTTAGGTCCAAGAGATGGCCCAAGGGATGGGCTTTAGGCTCAAGGGCCCATGATGATGGCAGTGGTCTTGGTTCCCACGTGATGGCCCAAGATTGCCTTCTATTTGGATATTTTGAGTCTTTGTTGCAAACTTTGTTTCGGGCCAAACACATTGCATTTAGTTTTTGGTGTCATGATTTGGGCCTGGGCCAACCACTTAGCATGGGTTGTTAATGCCGCAGCAATGATCATCAACACAGTTTAAAGATGGAGATAATACAACTTTGAAATGAAGACAGTGAAATGGAGCTTCTATTAATGCAAGCTTCAATTGATGGCATTGTTCAGCATCTATAATTTTGTTGTTGATGTGGCCCTGATAGAGCTTCTTTGCATTATTGTGTTAATTATGTGAGGCAAAGCTATAATAATTTTGATCTTGCATAGAAGTTTTCCTCTACATAAACAAAACACACACGGTAGGACTTATCTATATAATATATAGAGTAATGCTAGGGATACAACTAATTTTACAACCAAATGCTTACAAACTGACATGGCATCCTATGTGGACATAACACATCAGCAATTAAAACACCAAATTACCAACTCAATATTAACATTTAATATTAATAAATCATTAATTGTTGATGTGTTACCTCCACAAAGGATATCATATCAGTTTGTAAGCATTTGGTTGTAAAATTAGTTGTATCCCTAGCATTACTCTAATATATAATAGCAGAAGACATTGGCGTTGAAACCAAGAATGTCTCACATAATGACAAGTGACATGTTTATTAATTGATGTGGCACTGATGTGGCATATTAACACATCAGCAATTAAAACACGTCAGCATTAACATATTCATTAAACATTGTTTAGATTATGACAAGTGGCATGTTTAGATTAATTTCTGAAATGATACATTGTTTAGATTTCCTAAGTGGTTTGCATGTCTATCTATAGTTAAACTTCTAAAATGATACGTTGTTTAATATTAAGAGACATCTAAATAAAATATCATTGATTTCCTAATACTAGAAGACTTCTTAAATTTGATCTAAAAAATAACTTCTTAATAAAATTAACTGTCACTGTTTCACATAATTTTTTTTTTTGGTCCCAACTTCCAAGTGATACATTGTTTACTACTAAAAGACATCTTAATAAAATATCATAATAAAAATCTTTTAAAATAAAAACAGATAATAACAAATTTTTTAAAATAAGTGTTCTACTCCTAAAAGACATCTTAATAGGATATCATAATTAAAAAAAAAAAATTAAATCATTGTGAGACACAAACGGCAAACGCAATACCTAAGGAGGCAATCCCATTCTCTTTGCTAAAAGCCTACTCATATGGCCGTCAAGGGCCACATCTACGCCCACTACAAACAGGTATTTCATGTAAATTTTTTTCTGGGTATTTTTGCATTTGTGGAATTTCGGGTATGTAATCATTTTTTTGAAGGACAATTGGTATTTTAGCATGTGGGATTGCAACATCAATTGAAGATTGGCATGTATTATTGCCCCTTTTTTTCTTTGAAATCTTAAATAACTTAAACGTGATTAATTTTTATTTATTTTGTTTAAGATCTAAAATTTAACTCAACGAAACTTGAAAGTTGTATCGGGGCCAATTTTTTTTCAGAACTTATATATGGAAGATTAATCCATGTATTTGCATGGGTATGGGTAATTGCACCAGTAAGTATAAATCAATATATTTAGAGTGATACTATGGATTTGTTGTAGAAATAGTAATTTGTTTTCCACCTTACATGCTGTTGTTATTTTTTATTTATTAAAATTTTGCTTTCTTGATTTGTTAATAGGTATGCATTTACATTTTTTTCACTTTATTTGTATTCAAGGATATCCCTCTCCACCGTCACCAAATTCTATATATCACATAGAGGTGGAAGAAAACATGTCAAAGGTTGTGGAGAAATTTAAAAAATTTGCTGCAGATTGGTTTTTTTTTTAGGGGGCGGGGGTGTCTATTTTTAAGATTTTAATTTAGAATCTGTTTGGTGTTGAGAAAAGCACAATCTATTCTGATTTTTTATTTTAATTTATTTATTTATTTTTTTATATTTTCTTTTATTACATTGGTTAGTTTTGATTTGTTAATTTGCGAATTGCTGATTCATTTTTAGGTTTTTTTGTTTTTTTTCTTTCTCTCTTCCCTGGCCTTGGCCTTTTCTTTTGCAAACAAATTCAATATACATCTGGTACATGTAAAAGAAAGGGAAAATTTGGTTTGTAAAGAAAGTAAAAACAAATTAATCGAGTGAGGTGGTTGTATTGGGGTCCTAAAAGATGTTAATTCTGAAACTTAGAATGCTTATTGGCTTAATTTTCTTAGCAAGTAATTACAACTGAGAATATTTTTTTTTGTTTTTCTTTTATTATCTATATAATATATATTATATATACAATACATAAGAATATTTTTTTTTTTTTTTTTATTATCTAATAATATCATAATTATGTTAAATTTTATTGGCAAATCTGGTTTGGGATTGACAAACTAATTGCTTTGGTACTTTCATCCTAAAAGTCTCGGTATATTTTTTGCTGAATTTTGTTAATGTTTATTTTTTTTATAAATTGAATTATGTGAATGAAATTTTTTTTTTTATTTTTTTTTTTTTTTTTTTTTTTTTTTATTTATTTATTTCTGTTGTTGATTTCCAGCATTGCGATGGTTGAAGATTCATATCATACTTCTTTCTTCATAGTTAGAGCAACAGGCTCGAGTGTTGGCAGCACTCAACTGGGAGAAAAAACTACTGAGATCATACATGCAAGTATGTTTAAATTTTAGTATTCCTCTAGATATCAATCCTTTTATTTAGTTGGATCTGATTTGCTAATTCTCACTAATCTTTGTGGTTTGAGCAGATACTCATTAAAGGAAAAATCTGATGACAACATTTATCAAAAAAAAAAAATCTGATGACAACATTTTATTAATACTCATTATTCATATTATGGATGCTTTAGCAAACTATGGTAATGCACATTGTGTTTAGATGAAATGGATATCAATCCTTTTCCAAGTATGTCATGTCTCTCATAAATTCTTTTCTTTATATTAATGTTTTTGATCGAAAGGTCAATCTTGGGTATGTTCTTTTTCCATTCAAATTAAGATTGATATGAATTGTTTTTCTCTTTTAAAAATGCACTCATCTCTCTAATGTGGAAGGGTTAGGCAATTTCTGCCAATGAGCCCTTCCTCCTCTCATACAAATGGATAATGGGTAGTCAATTTCCACGGGTGAGTATAATGGTATTTTATACTTACACCATTACATATCCTACCACGGGTGAGTATAATGGTATTTTATACTTACACCATTGCATATCCTAAGTATAATAGAAATTCTAACTGTCCCATATAACAAGTTTATTGTTGATCATTTTTTTATTAGACTTTGTATTTCCTTAAAAATTAACAATAGATTTAATATTGATAGGTTGCTACCTCAATAAGACACTAAATCGTAGCTTTCATATGGATGCAAATTGATGGATTAAAACTTAAATAATTGTTGATGCATTTGCATCACTTAGATTGAAGGTTCATGGAGGCAAATGACCTGTGTGTGGCTACATTTTCCAGGTATGACTTCTTGGGATGTATTTAGTAAATTCTTGAGAAAAATATGCATAGTGACAGTTCCAGGTAGAGGATTTAGTCCAGATGGCTAAGGATATATTAGTCATTGCATTTGATGTGCTGTCCAAGGGTGTTCCATTAGAGTTATTAAGTTCAAACTAATGTTTCCCCATTGACAAAAAATGCAGACTACGTGTGGTTTTTTCCTGTTTCATTTCACTAGGCCATGTAATTGGCTTGAAATGTATAGGGCTTTAATGTTAACAATCTAACTAGGAGTTTTGCTTCTTCTTTTTTCCCAAGTGAAGCTACATGGTTGAGCTACTGTTTGACAGGAGAACACCAGTTTAGCAAAATCAAATAATTTACATATTTTCTCTAGACGCCTTTTATTTTATTTTATTTATCAAAAGTTGTTTATGATTTGGTGTTTTCTAAAATATGGTAAGAAAGGATATTTTTTTGGCTTTAGATATATTACTTTTGAAGATGTTAATAAATCAATAAGTTAATTATCTTGACATATTCATAATTAAGTATGGATGTTCATTAGTTTGAATTAATTACCCATAAGAATTGCTCAAAAGTGTTGAAATTGTTTTCTTCAGTAGATTGTATAACTAGAAATATTTGCTTGCATCAATATAAATTTTTATACTTTTCTTATATGTGACAACCTTAATGGTTCCTAAGCAACAAGTCTTTGTAAATGGTTTATAAAAGTACATCTTATTCTGTCTTTCTCTTAAAGGAATACTTTCTTGCAAATTTTATGAATAATAATTGTTAATGGCCTTTGTATTACAGGATTGATTTGAATTTTTTAATATATTTTGATTAAGACTAATTTTTAAACTATAAACACAGCCTAGATTTATAATGTCAAAGGGGAATTGGCAACATTATGTCTAGAATGCATATAGTGTGCTTACTAAACTTCAATATTTAAGTACGTCATAATTCAGAAAGTATTGTGTGTTCACCATTTGTGTACTACACATTTTACTTGCACTTGGAGATCTATTCTTATTATGGCTTATTAGCTTATTTTTATTTATAATATGAATATATTTTCCATAGATAGAGACAATACTTTTCTTAAAACCCAGCTCAAGTCAATTTAAACTAGACATTAAATCTTATGAATAGTGTCATTGTGATATGTTTATTACATATGTTATGGTTGCCTTTGCCTTTTCTTTTGTTGATTGGTATAGATACGTTGTTAAAAATAGATTGGCCGCCAGAATTTAGCATTCATGTTTTGGCTGTGTTGATGATAGGTTTTTGCCATGGCAAGCAGCTACAATGGATGAGAGGTAGTTTTTGCAACGTTGGTAGGAGTATGGCAAATGACATCTCGAGCAACAAAATTTTCTTCTCATTTTTTTTTTTAGCTATGACTTGACTCTAAATTGTTGACTTTTATCTTTTGTTCTTTGTAATTGTTCTCTATTTTGATGATGTACCAAAAATAATTTATCATTTGTTTTTTGTCCACCTTTTTTATCAAGTTTTTTCCTTTTTATCAATTGTGTTTTGACCAGTGACAAAGTTCTCAATTGTAGTGGATATTTATAAGGTTTTTTTATAATTTAAAATAATTCAAACAAATATTTTGTTATAAAGTACTCTCAGTGAAAATAGTGATATCCACTATCATTTTATGCTGAATTTTAAATACTTCACATACAAATTATCCCGCGCTTTGTGCGGGTTATACGCTAGTATTACATAACCGTAAGATTTTTTTCCACATAATGTAGATGAACTCGTTCAAATTACATAAACTAAATGACAAATAGGAATGACAAGCGCAAATACGCCAATGGTTAGGGGTATCCCAAGTGGATCACAGAAGCAGGTATCATGAGTCATGACATTCTTAAATAATTAATTAAATAGGAAAGCGAAATTTGTCTCTTTATATGGATCTCTCCTTTGGCATCCATTCCTATGTCCTTTCTGAACTTATAAGAATTCTTCTGGTTATATATATTTTTCTGAACTTATAAGAATTCTTCTAGTTATATAGTTTATCGTGCTCGAACAGCTCTTCTCTCTTCTTCTCCTTTATCTATCTCGCTTGTATCTTTCTCTTATATTGACGTTTGTTGAGTTTTTTATTTTTTGAGAATAGGGTACTTGAGCTGACTTTGCTTCATTTGGCAGGATGTAGAGGCCTATTTTTTCAGTCCACCACGGACCAAATCCAACACCCCAGTGATCCACCAGAGGCCCAAAGCCCAACAACACTGGTGATCCATGGTAGACCAAACATGGGAAAATGGCCCAAAAGCCATCCACCGAGCCCAAAGCCCAAAAGAAGAGAACAAGGCCCAGCCCACCTGGTTCATCAAAATTTCAGTCCACCGCACAAGGGGATTCTGAAATAATTTGAAAAACGAGAGGGAAAATGGCATTCAACATCATTTTTCCCTCCCCTCTTGGCACGGTGCTCGAGGCGCTGAAGGGAGATATTCCCAAGGAAGGAATCACATTTCCAAAGAGCTTGATCATTGCAATGAGGAGTGGTCTTCTCTCATTAACCATCAGACATGGTAAATGACCAGAAGAAAACGATCCACCACAGCATCAGCCAAAGCCCAGAAAATGTGGAAGAGAGCTGGTCCTCCACACCACCCAGTGGTCCACGGCGAGTTGTCCAGCGGTCCACAGCAAACTCAGTCACCAAAAAACGATCTGCGGCGGCACCAGCTGCGGCCAATGACGAAGGAAGTGACGAAGAGGATGAGGCAAGGCTGAAAAGACTAAGAAATCTACCATGGCCGCCCAAATCAGTACCATCTGAAGCTGGTAATGATGAGAAGCCAACTGGGTATTTTCTTTATCCACTGGTCACGGTGGACCTCAGCACAAACCAGTCCACGGCAGCACCAGCTGGGACCAAAAATGATAATCAAGCCTAAAAGGGACTTGAGAAATCTGCCATGGCCACCACCACTCGGGGACAACGACCACCACAGCCCAGCACTCCGGTGGTCCTAGCTCCTCCACATCATGGAACTTAGGAAGCAAGGTTTGGAGGTAGGGGAACTAATTTACTTCAATTTTGATTGATCTGCCGTAACAGAAAATGGCATTGATCTGCTGGGGAGAAATGCCAAAAACGGTAAGTTCAAATCTAATTAATGCAAAACGTGCTTGAGTCAAATCACCTTAAATATTTCAGGCCATTACCGAGCATTAAATGCTCGTCACTTCCTCCCTCATTAATGGCCTGAAACTCGCCGTTCACCGCAGATCAAATCAGATCTGCGGCGGATGAAAACCATCAGCTCAGCCCCAAAACATAAAACCTTGTCAAATCTCAGCCCCTTATCTCTTGGTTAAACAAAGATTCTCATGATGACGAGGATAACAAGTAAAACCATTAGATATGAACACCATTATAAATAGGGCTGAGAAGAAGGAAAAGGGGTTGGCTTTTGGCTGGTCAGAATCCTTAGACTGAAAATTCTCCATTAGAGCTTACTTCAAAAGCTCCAGAAAATACAAAGCCAACAGCAGTCCACGGGACACTTCCCGTAGGTCCACGGTAGACTAAAAACACTTTTGGTCTGCCACAACAGAAAATTCCCAACAAACACTCAACCAAACACACAGTACTGGCTCATGTACGTTTTGCAAAGTAAATGGTTCTCTTCCTACTCCCAAATCCCTCAAGTTCCATGATTTTTGTGTTTCTTTGATCTGCACTTCTTTTCTTGCAAGCTACAGAAAAGGTCAGATGCACTATGTCCAGCCTCTGATCCACGGCACAGGACTTTGATTTCCATTACTTGTTATATTTATCACATTTGCTGTGTTTTCCACCACTGGAATGTGTAAATGTGTAATGTATTCTCCCATGTATTGTTTTCCTTGTGTTGTAACTACTGAATGCTCTGGTAGAGGTAAAGTTCAAAATTATCAAGTTTATTTTGATCTGCGGCATTAGCTTCGTTGATCCACCGCAGCCACCTACGTGAGTATTGCAGCCCGGTGGACTAAAGAACGCAAGAGGGAAATGCACCATTAGCCTCTGAGTGGTCTACCACACTTGGAGTAGAGTCTTGGGCTCAACATCCCCCACACACACAAATTTGGCCCGTGTCCAGCCCGTCCGTGGATCGATACGCGGCCCATTCGGTGCTGAAAATTTTAGCATCCACATTTTGGCGACTCCACTGGGGAGTTGAGTTGCAAATCTTCCCTCGTTCCATCATTTCCGAAGCTGATCCACAGCACCTGGGGGCTACAACCATGCCACCTAAAAGGTCTACCAGACAGAACTCAGTAGCTAACTCCCATGCTGAAGCAGAATCTCAAGGCCACAGCCACGCCATGGGAGAAACACACGCTCAGGGTGGTGGACAGACGCATGGGGGAGAAAACCCCTTCGGTGGGGGACAAACTCATGGTGGCGAACAAGTTCTTGGTGGTGGAGAAATCCCTGTTGGTGGACCACAACAAATGGCATTGATGTTTGAAATGATCAAGGCAATGCAGCAGAACCAAGCTGAACTTGCTGAATCCTTAAGACAGCTGAGAGAAGCCAACACCAACAAAGAGGACCACCAGAACAAGAACGACAACCGCAACCACGAAGAGAGGGAGTCTCACAACAAAAATGACACACCATTTGTCACCATGTCCGATGTGGCTGACTTACTCAAGCAAGAAAGAGAAAGGGCCCCGAAGGAGCCTAGACACTTTGTGAGGAGACCCCCTTACCCCATCGAGCTCTTGAAAGAGCCATACCCGGAAAAATATGATACACCCGTCTTTGCATTGTTTGACGGAAGAAAAGGGAGTGCCATGGAACACATCAGCAAATTTCTGGATTCCATGGGACCCTTTGCTGCAAATGGTGACCTTTGTCTGCGGGAGTTCTCGAAGTCTCTGGTGGACAGAGCATACACTTGGTACACAGTGTTGCCTGCTGGGTCCATCAGAACATGGGAAGACATGGTGGAAAGCTTCTGCAGCAAGTATTTCCATGTCAAAGAAAAAATTACTCTTGTCAATCTGCACAGCACTAAGCAGCAGACTGGGGAAGACCTGGTGAAGTACATCCACCGCTTCCGAGACGTGTCCTTAGATTGTCATGTGAAGTACCAAGAGGGAGAACTAGTAGAGGTATGCATTGACAATATGCTACCCGAATTCCGTGCTCATTTGGAGAATCTAGACATCACACGGTTCGCCCCTCTACTTCAAAAGGCTAGAAAGACCGCCATTTCAGTCAAGCCTCAAGTTGAAAAGAGTAGGGACAAGAAGAGTCTACCGCAGACTCTCACTGTGTCCACCGCAACCGCACCCAGCGGTACCAAACGAAAGAATACAACAGACAAAGTCTATGAGGAGCCACCTCCACTACCTTTCACAGCCGAAGAAATGATGGCCATTTTTGATAAGTGGGTTCAAGATCAAGTGATCAAGCTCCCAAAGATCAGCAAGCAACCCACTCCAGAAGAGCAAAAGGATCCCAAGTATTGCCGTTACCATAGATACGTAAATCACTCTACGGTGGACTGCCGAACCCTCAGATGGGAAGTCAACCGCAAGATCCAAAATGGTACCTTACTGCTCTCAGAAGCACAACAGAAAGTCCATCAGACCCCTTTTCCTAATTACAACAAGGATAAGGGCAAGGCTGTAGTATCAGTAGTGATCCACGGCAACGTGAGTGATGTGGAAGCAGAAGAGTCTGCCGCAGCAAGTTCTTCCCTGGTACCAGCAGCTGTCAGGACCCTACAAAGGAGTCCAAAGTTCAAGTCTTTATTCAACCAGCTGGGATTTGGACCTGAGGCAAGAAATGCAGCAACAGAAGCACTCATCACAATAGCGGCAGAATCAGGAGCCACTTGTTTTACGGCAGAAGCTCATGCCAGCCGTGCCTTTTTGGAAACCACTAATGCCATAACCTTCACGGATGAAGATATGGAGGTTCAATACCCGGACCATAGACGCCCGCTCTATCTGTCTGCGGTAATAAAAAATGTTCAAGTCAGACGTGCTCTGGTGGACACTGGTTCTTGCTTGAACCTCATACCATTAAGCACACTCCAAGCTGTCGATCTGCCACACCAGAAGATCCAAGGCTCTCCCATGGAGGTGACCGGATTTGGAGGTATGACTGAACACACAATGGGGCATGTACAACTTGTCTTGAAAGTGGGGCCGAATTGTGGCACTCACACGATTCCACGTGGTGAATGCGGAGAACTCCCTATCATGTGCTCCTTGGCAGACCTTGGCTGCACAAGCATAAATTGGTGTCATCCACCTACCATCAATGTGTTAAAGGGAGACTCAATGGCAAACCAATCCGCATAGCTGCAAATTCCTGCCCCTTCGACCAGACTGAAGCTCATTTTGTTGAGGCAGCTCCTCTATGATGATTTAGCATCCACGGAAGAGCCATCCATCGTGAGGCCATGTGGAACACCACTTCCTGCATGGGAAGACATCAAAGATGACCCTGAAATTGATCTACGGGAGTTGCTTCAGCGAAAGAAGAAAAGAAAAGAGCGTGAAGTTGAACAAGGGAGTGCACCACAATGCGTGCGTGTCCAACTCCCTGATGGACGCATAGTCTACCGCTTATGAAGGTGCGTGGGGCCTGATTGCCCACAGCAAGAGGGTCCCACACCTGAAGAGGGTGGTCTGCAGCCCTCATGCCATTTGATACAGCAGACTGAAAATTCTGGAAAAGTCGTGGTGGATCAACTACAGTCTACAACAATGAACTCTGAAGAGGTTACGGTAGACCATGCACGGTCTATGGTAATGAATCCCCAAGTAGTTGCGGTGGATCAGACAAGGTCCATGGCAGCGAATACTAAAAAAGCCGCGAAGGATCAAACAGAGTCTACCACAACAAATCCTGAAGGATCTACGGTGGATCATTCACAGTCCACGGTAACGAATTCTGAAGAAGAGGATGCGGTAGACCAGACAGAGTCCACGGCAAGGAGAATGAAAGAGTCCACCACGGCTGAACCAAACCTGACTTCAAAAGAAGAACTTGAGGTAATTAATTTAAGTGATAATCCTGATATTACCAAGCCTATATCAATTAGCAAGTCTTTATCTGCCAAAGAAAGAAAATGCTTGATTGATCTGCTGCATGAGTACAAAGATGTGTTTGCTTGGGATTATCATGAGATGCCGGGGATAGACCCGGGGCTAGTGGCTCATTCTTTGAATGTGGAGCCCGGTACCAGACCTGTGGTGCAGCCCATGAGAACCTTCCATACGGAAGTAGAGGCACAAATCACACAAGAAGTGAAAAAACTACTTGCTGCTGGTTTTATCAAACCCATTCAGCATCCACGGTGGCTGTCAAACATTGTACCGGTCAAGAAAAAGAACGGGCAGATCAGATGCTGTGTTGATTTTCGGAATCTTAATAAGGCATGTCCGAAAGGATGAGTTTCCTCTTCCAAACATGGACTTGTTGATAGATTCAGCCGCCGGTCATGCCATGTTTTCCTTTATGGACGGATTTAGTGGCTACAACCAAATCCGCATGTCCACCAGAGATGCTGAAAAGACTGCCTTTCGCACACCAATCGGCAATTTTTATTACACCGTCATGCCCTTCGGTCTTAAAAATGCCGGTGCCACCTACCAAAGGACTATGACAGCCATGTTCCACGATATGATGCACAAAGAAATTGAAGATTACGTGGACGACATAGTGGTGAAGTCCAAGAAAAGGGAGGATCATCTTGGAATCTTAAGAAAGGTGTTTGACAGATGCCGACTCTACAAACTCAAGATGAACCCCCTTAAATGTGCCTTTGGGGTGTCTGCTGGAAAGTTCCTGGGCTTCTTGGTCCACAACCGTGGAATTGATGTTGATCCAGCCAAGGCATCCGCCATTGCAACCATGAAGGCACCAACTTCTCATAAGGAATTGAA
The DNA here is from genome assembly GCA_907173295.1 of Fagus sylvatica. Taxonomy (NCBI): domain Eukaryota; kingdom Viridiplantae; phylum Streptophyta; class Magnoliopsida; order Fagales; family Fagaceae; genus Fagus; species Fagus sylvatica. Next base: position 17,647,900 of record OU015772.1, on the reverse strand, counting down.
GAGCTTTCTAGGGAGATTGTCCTACATTAGGAGGTTCATCCCTGGTCTGGCAGCAGTAACAGCCGTGTTCACACCTCTGATGAAGAAAGGAGTTCCTTTTATTTGGTCCACGGCGTGCCAGCAAGCCTTTGAGAAGATCCAACAGATCATGACTAAGCTCCCCACCGTATGTGCTCCAGTCCCTGGCAGACCACTGCGTCTATACTTGGCTTCCAATAGTGAAGCAATTGGGGGCTTGGTGGCTCAAGAAGATGAAGAAGGAACCGAAAGGCCAATCTACTATGTTAGCCGAGCACTTAAAGACGCTGAAACAAGATACTCGGGGGCTGAGCGGGCATGCTTAGCCTTAATATATGCATCACAGCGTCTGCGGCATTACTTCTTGGCCCACAAAATCCAGCTGATAACTAAATCCCATCCAATTAGGAGTCTACTGCACAGACCAGTCCTTTCTGGCAGACTGGCCCAATGGCTCTTGCAATTGTCCCAATACGAGATAACCACTGAAACGCCCACAGCGATCAAGAGCCAAGCCATAGCAGATCTCCTAGCACAATTCCCAGGGGAAGATAGCTCATCAATCTCGCATGAAGTGCCCGGGGAAATAGGAGAGGCTCTGCTGGCAGATCTGGCAGACTCAACATGGACGCTGAAATTTGATGGCTCTTCGAACATCTAGCTCAAGTGGGGCTGGGATTGTGTTAGCAAGAGAAGATGGAAAGACTATAGCTAAGTCTTTCAAACTTGACTTCCCATGCTCCAACAACGCCTCAGAATATGAAGCTTATATCACCGGGTTGGTCATTGCCCACGAAATGGGGATAAAGCATCTGCGGGTGATTGGGGACTCCAATCTTATCATCTGCCAGACCAAGGGTGAGTTCTCCCTCAAGGAACCATCACTTAGCACTGTACCGGGCCTTAGCTCAGAAGCTAGAGGAAGAAGTTCGACACTTTTGAAATTTCTCATGCCATGAGGTGCGAAAACCGGTACGCCGATGCCCTTGCAACCTTGGGTTCCCAAGTTTCATTTGAGGGATCAAAGGTAGATGTCACAATTGATAAGAGAAGCATGCCTATCACTGATCTGCTGAGAGAGAAATTCAAGGAACCAAACCTTGATGCAGAAGACTGGCGGACGCCTATAAAAGCCAAGCTTGTAGCACCTGAAGGTGTGGCAGACCTGAAAGTGCTCAAAGATTATGTGCTGATTGCTGGGGATCTCTACCGCAGACTGCCTGGAGGAGTCTTGGCAAGATGTGTGAACCTCCAAGAGGCAGCAAAGAAGCTAACAGAGGTCCACGAGAAGTGCTGTGAACTTCGGGATGGAATAAGCCTCTACCGCAGACTCCAGCGCCTGGGTTACTTCTGGCCCAGCATGAGTAAAGAGGCAGCAAGTCTGCAGGAACAGTGCTCATTTTGCCAGCACCAACATGAGTCCGACCAGATCTATGCAACATTTGTCTCTAGTGATTGGCGCACGCCTTTTCTTGAATACCTTATTGAGAATATCCTACCGCAGACCAGCCAAGCAGCGGTTAGAATCAAGAAATTGGCCACAAGGTACTTTGTGGAAGGAGGCATATTGTTCCGAAAAGGGTTCCACGGTGACCCCTTGAGATGCCTCAGTCTGGCAGAATCTCAAACAGTGATGAAAGAAGCTCATTCCGGAGAGTGTGGAGAACATCAAGGCAAGAAAAGATTGTATCAGCTGCTGTTGACCCTCGGCTATTACTGGCCAACCATGAAGAAAGACACGGCTGACTTTGTGAAATCTTGTCACACTTGCCAACTCCAAGCTAATCTCATTCACACCCATCCAACTAGTCTGCAGAACATGGCAACACCATGGCCTTTTCATACTTGGGGGCTAGACCTCATTGGACCGATCAACCCAGCTTCTGGTGGATACATCTGGATCTTGGTGGCCACCGAGTACTTCTCAAAGTGGGTTGAGGCCATTCCCCTTCGCAAGGCAACTGGTGCAGCCGTGGCAAACTTCATCCGCGAGCATATTATCACGAGGTTTGGCATCCCTCACAAAATCATTAGTGATAATGGCACTCCTTTTGTTAACAAAAATGTTAGAGAAGTTTTGGAGCATTATCGAATCAAGCACCGCAGATCCACGCCTTATTACCCTCAAGGCAATGGACAGGCGGAGGCAACTAATCGCATGTTATTGCGTATTTTGAGTAAAATGGTTTTTGACTACGGAAAAGGCTGGAGTTCTCATCTGGCAGACACACTATGGGCCTACCGTGGATCAACCAAAACAGCAACGGGCTTCACCCCATTTTCTCTAGTCTACGGCACTGATGCTATCTCACCTACAGAATTATTAGTGCCTAGCCCAAGAATTTTGCATGGGATGGACTTAGAAGCTGACGCTGACATTTGTGCTGAAGCGAGAGTGGCAGACTTGGAAGGTCTGGAAGAAGCAAGAGAGCTGGCCCAAGCCCGTAGTCTACGGTACCACCAGAAGCTTGCTGATGCTTATGAGAAAACGCTCCAGACCAGAATTTTTGCTAAGGGTCAAATGGTGCTGAAAACGGTGGACCATGTGAGAAGAGGTCTCCCCTCGCCGTCCAAATTTGCACCAAATTGGGAGGGGCCATACTTAATCCGTGAAGCGTATGATAGTGGCTACTACAAGCTATCCACCGCAGATGGCACGACCCTAGCAGATCCCATTAACGGAAAGTGGCTGAAGCGTTACTACTCGTAAGACTACCACTCTTATTAGCCAAGTATTTGGAGTCTTTTGTTTTGGAACAATTGAAATCATGTTGTATTATTAACGAATCATGATATGCAATGTCTATGTTTTGCCAAGCAATCAAAGAACTATCACATGCTAAAGATTTTTCTTGCAAAAGGCAATAGATTAGATATGTCATGATTAAATAAGATATGAACATGAGCATTCAAAGAGACCAAAACCTGGTCATTTGTCCAAAAGAAAAGAAAGAGACCAAAACTTGGTCATTTGTCCAAAAGAAAGGCCAAAACCGGGCCACCACAAAACATACATACAAGTGTGTGAGAATAAGGCTAAAACATAGTCATTACAAAAGAAGTGAGCATAAGAGCTACAAGAGTCAGTCAAGGAGGCTGTCAAGGAATGATCCACCACGTTCAGACCTGGGAACCACTTCCTCCCGTGGACATCATGGCATCCTGATAAGCAGTCAACTTGGCCAAGGAATCCTGCAGAAGGGCGATTTGGTGCTGGAGTGCCTTTATCTCATCTGTGAGCCTTTTGCCAAATACACATTGGGCCATCTGCCGCAGACGCTCCATCATGAACCCCAAATCGAAAGCCAACGTCCATAAGGTCTTGGATCACGCTCCTCCATGCAAGGATTTGGGTCTTGGTCACATCCTTCAAGGCTAGGACTCGTCCATGGCAGCCAACACGCTCCCAAGCAGGGACATCATGGGTCCACCGAGCCCAATGCTGAGCTTGAAGCCTTTGGTAAAATCGCTATGTCCCGCAGACAGCCGTGACAGATAAGGCGAACAATCATTGGGAACCCAAAAATCACCAAAAGGCACCAAGGGCCCGTTGAAAGACCAGAAGAACTGCTCAGGGTGAGGATTGGGTGCCCTCGCATCGAACTCTCTCAAAAAGGCAGCAACTTCATCAGATAAGCTGCTTACATCAATGCTTGAACCAACTTCAATAGTGGGCCTTCGTGGTGGACTAACAACAGTGACTTCACCAGTGATCCCTACTTCATCAATCTCTTCCGACACATGCACGGCATCATCCGCGCCTGCAAAAAAGGGAAGAAACAAAACCAAGCAAATGAGCAGTGAAGTCACAACAAGCAAATTCATGATGAGGTTAAGTTTGCGGGACGACTCCCATGACTTAATCAAATCCAAAATTTTCCACAGGACGACAACCAAGTCCGTGGGAACAACAAAATCTTCCATAGGACAACAACCAAGTCCATGGAAACAACAGAAAATCTTTCATAGGATGACAACCAAATCCATGAGACCAGAAATCCTCCATAGGGCAACAACCAAGTCCATGGGAAAGGAAACTTCCATAAGACGACAATCAAGTCTATGGCAAAGAATATATACATATACACATCCATAAGACAACAATCAAGTCTATGGTAACAAAAGACAAAACTCTCCATAGGACGACAACCAAGTCCATGGAACGAAAAGTTTTCCATAAGACGACAACCAAGTCTATGGAACAGGATTTTCCATAGGATGACAACCAAGTCCATGGAAACAAGAATTTTCCCATCAAGACGACACCCAAGTCTATATTTCATAGGACAACACTCAAGTCTATGAAAGCAAAATATTTCATAAGACGACACCCAAGTCTATGGAATCAAACATTTCATAAGACAACACTCAAGTCTATGGAATCAAAACATCTTACGAGACAACAACCAAGTCCATGGCACGAAAAGTTTTCATAAGACGACAACCAAGTCTATGAAAGATATAACTTTTCAAAGAAAATGACAATCAAGTCTACAGAAAGAAATTCCCATATGAAGTGGAATTTCTTCCACAAACAACACTCCAGCTACTAAAAGAAGAGAAAGGAAGTTGGAATCCAAACTTACCTATGTTTTCCAAGTGGTCACTGCCAGCAAGTGCATCCACCGCAGAAGCACCAGCACCCTCAAGTGGAGCATCATGACCTAGGTCCACCACGGACCCACTTTCCACAAGGCCTTGCGCATGGATCTCCTCAGGCATAAGAGCGCCTTCGACAACAGGGGAATCTTCGCTGGTGAAGTGACCGGCTGGTATGACAAAGCCGCCAGCTGGAATAGCTCTAAGGCTGGGGGTAACACCAAAGAGGGAAATCCCCTCCATCACGTGGGCTATAGAAGTGTCAGGACCTGCGGCAGACCAACGCATAACACATGCAACATACATGAATACACTGCTTACTTGTACAATTCAAAAAAAAAAAATAAAGTACAAGTTAAGGCATACCTGCACTGGTTAGAACTGGCTGCGGCAGTGAAAAGGAGATGGGGTCAACATCGGCGTCCACGGCACTATCATCGTCATAGCCTGCATGGGGAACAATGGCTAAGTCTTCATCCATGGAACCAGCCGCCCCCACACTTGAATCGTCAGCTTCAGGCATGTCTTCATCATCTGCGGTGGACTCCGCAGACACAATCTGCTCTTCAGGCATAGAGTCTGGGGCACTACCAAATAGGGAACCACTTGAAGAAGAAAGGTCCTCTCCCATGGACTCAATGCCAATTCCGGGGCTATCTGCCGCACTCTTTCCTAAGTCTTCTGTCTGATCCACGGCAGCAGCACTTGGAGCATCCCCCTCCGGGGGACCTGCATCAATATCCTCCTCAGCTACATCTGAATCCTGGGGAAGGAACAAATAGCAATGTCAGAAAATATGAATACAACTTCAAAGAAATATAAAGAGAAGAAGAGGAGAGAACCTCTACAACAACGGTGTCACCACCAGATCCACCAGAACCATGTACCACCTGCCACAAACTAAAATATGAGAAAACACAAGGCAAAGATGAAATGAAGCATAAAGGAAGGACACAAGAACAACAAAAGACTCACCTTTGGTCCACTTTTGCTTCTCGTACGACCAGCTGCACCAAGAGGGAATAAAGGAGCTGTGAACTTCTTCTTCTTGGGAGGTGAGGGAATTGGCACCGCAGATGGTTCCTCCTCATCCGTGGATGAAGAAATACTGGCTTTCTTTTGACCCCTCGGTGGACCAGAAGCAGCACTCTTCTTGACCGCCTGCTTGGCAGGACTTGCTCTCTTTGACTTTGAGGAAGTAACAGTGGGCTCAACTGATTCTTCCGCAGGAGCCGCCATGGACTCCTTTGCAGCAAGTGGTACCGAGGTGGTGGACTTACTCTCCTTTCCAGCTTTTGTCTTCTTAGCAGGGCTCACCGTGGACTCAATGGGTTCTTCCAAGAAAGCCTCAGTGGACTCCTCTGCAGTAGATGGCACTGAAGGGGTGGATTTAGTTTCCTTCCCAGCCCTTGTTTTTCTTTTAGAGGGAGCCACGGCAGACTTGGTTGACCCTTGTGCAAGAGCCGTGGTGGACGCCCCTGCAGCAGATGGAACCAACAGTGGAGTCTTACCTTGCTTCGCAGCTTTTGCTTTCTTCGAAGGAGCCTTCTTGGAAGAAGAAGCAGTAGGAGCTGACTTCTTCGGTGTCCTCTCAAAAACTGGATCTGTGGGGGCATCTCTCTTGTTCACCTTACCACGCTTGGAGGGCATTATAAGTCGATCCTCCACCACATTGACAGAACTCCTCCAGCCGTCTGGCAGATGAATGGTGTAGGCAACCCAGCCTCCTCTGGCACTATCCCACTCCGCAAACCCAAGTTTCTGGCTATTGGCATAGGATATGGCAGATTGGGAAGGCGGAGTGAGATAAGGATTTGAGACCAAGGGCTTGCGGTGGACTGACATGGGAGTTTTGTCACCCCTGCCAGCAATCACGTAGTCCACCATGGACCGAGTAAGCCGTTGCCAATAAGCTCCCATGGACGGGGTGTTGAAACCAAACCTGTGTCCACCAGGGATTAATACACGGGTACTCTCGCCCCCCCAACGAGCAAAGGCACTACTCTTCAAAAAAGCTGTTAAGTCAGCAACACAACTTGTAGTCTCCTGTGGACCAACGGGTATTCCTTGATCAAGCCCAAACTGCCTTTGTACCCGCTGTGGACAGTAGGGAATGAAGGAAACACCCGTGGCAGACAAGACTGGGAGGAAGCCCGGGTTCACAGTAGACAAATAGGATAAACTCCGATAATCTTCAGCTTTCAAGTCACGGATCAAAGGAGTCGGCCCATAGAGTTTTCTGAAAATAGAGGCGCAAGTAAAACCGGGGTGGTCATCCCCGTATGGCCTGAACAATACATTCTCCTCATAATCTAGGGCTTCCACCAGATCGTGATCACGGGGTTTTAGACTCGCCCAGCGATAGACCAGGGGTAAGTTATCCCTGAAGCTTGGGAACTGATCTAAGAACTTCTGTGGCAGATCAGAAAGCTTGCCCCAAGCGGCAGACCTATCTCTCGCAGCATAAATATAGCTAGTGGAATGTTCCCAAAAGAATGTTTGCAAGGCTGAAGTATTGAAAACAGTAGACAAAATAAAGCAAGAATCGCCCGCGATTTCGCAATCATGGAGCAGATTCAATTGCGAGTACAAGTGACCCAAGAATAAGGGTGCAAGAGGGAAACAATGTCCCACAGATATTCTAATAGCCAACGGAATAAAAACAGTGTTCACTGAGTAGCAAGGGAAATTGCCAAAGGTGCACTTACACAGCCAATACAAGATGAAAGCAGCACGGCGGATTGGAGCCTTCTTGTAGTTGATGAAAGTTGAAGGCCAGCCACTTAGTCTGGTGGATGAATATTTCTTCAGAACAGCTGCAATCTCCTCCTCTGCCGCGGACAACTTGATGTTGGAGAACGAATACTCACCAAGGATGGGGAGCATCCAGTGATTAGCCACATCCTCTAGAGTAGGTGTGAGCTCCCCCCAAGAAAAGAAGAAGGTGTGCGTTGAAGGGCACCATCTCCTCAACAGCTCACGCAGGGCCTCAGTATCCCTGAACATGTTGCAGCTTCTGGAGAATCAAGATGGCCCAATGAACTTCAGCGTCCACCAGATTATCCCAGAAATCAGGAATCAAGGATTTCACGGTCCACCCAGTGAGACCAATCCTTGGAAGCGGCACAAAGGAAATCAAAATTGATAGGGGTTGCCTGGAGGTCCCCCTTTTGAATCAAAAGCTCAGAAATTTCTTCAAGACCTGGGACCCAAGCTTGGTCCACCGTGGGTTCCACCCCTGACACCGTCCAATCCCAATCCTCCACGGGGTGAGCAGAAATCCACGGATTTGGGAGGGAACAATGGGGAACTCGTGTACCACGGGTCAAGCAAAGGAGGCAGCGAACCCTTCTTGTGGATCCTCGGCCTCGCCAGGAGACGGAGGAGGGAGCTGCCAGCCCGGATTCGCCTGAAATGGGCGGAGGAGCCATTGGGGCGTCCACCACTTGCCTTCGGTGGACGCCGCTGGTGCTAACGGGGGAGCCTCCAACCCCTCACCCGAACTGGGTTGAAGGGGAGGACCCACCGGCGCTGAAGAAGAAGGAAGCCATGGACCACGGCAAGAAGACAACAAAATCTCTCTCTCACAATACTGGGTACGGGGAAGAAGAAGGAGAACGGGGGAGGGAGACTCTTGTGTTTCTCTCTATTGCTAAAAAAATCTCTTTCTCTTCTCTCTTGAAAACCCAAAGCACTATAAAGCCAAGCAACAATAAATGCTCAGGTGGCTGGTGGTTGAGGCTGTCATTCACAAAATCCTAAGTAGATTTAATGATGGCCATGATGAGGGTGCTAGGGAGAGGGGAATTTAAAGAGAATATCAGTTCTAGTAACTGACATTCCCCATCTGCCACAACCCCATGAAATGAGGAACCCACGTACAAAAGAAAAAAAGAGTGGGAAAAGAAATACTACAACGTGCATGAGTGCACACGCATTCCACGGACTACTCACCCGAACCACACATCACGTGCGATTCGGGCTCGGGGGGCTAAATGTAGAGGCCTATTTTTTCAGTCCACCACGGACCAAATCCAACACCCCAGTGATCCACCAGAGGCCCAAAGCCCAACAACACTGGTGATCCACGGTAGACCAAACATGGAGAAAATGGCCCAAAAGCCATCCACCGAGCCCAAAGCCCAAAAGAAGAGAACAAGGCCCAGCCCACCTGGTTCATCAAAATTTCAGTCCACCGCACAAGGGGATTCCTGAAATAATTTGAAAAACGAGAGGGAAAATGGCATTCAACATCATTTTTCCCTCCCCTCTTGGCACGGTGCTCGAGGCGCTGAAGGGAGACCTTCCCAAGGAAGAAATCACATTTCCAAGAACTTGATCATTGCAATAGGAGTGGTCTTCCTCATTAACCATCAGACATGGTAAATGACCAGAAGAAAACGATCCACCACAGCATCAGCCAAAGCCCAGAAAATGTGGAAGAGAGCTGGTCCTCCACACCACCCAGTGGTCCACGGCGAGTTGTCCAGCGGTCCACAGCAAACTCAGTCACCAAAAAACGATCTGCGGCGGCACCAGCTGCGGCCAATGACGAAGGAAGTGACGAAGAGGATGAGGCAAGGCTGAAAAGACTAAGAAATCTCCCATGGCCGCCCAAATCAGTACCATCTGAAGCTGGTAATGATGAGAAGCCAGCTGGGTATTTTCTTTATCCACTGGTCACGGTGGACCTCAGCACAAACCAGTCCACGGCAGCACCAGCTGGGACCAAAAATGATAATCAAGCCTAAAAAGAGACTTGAGAAATCTGCCATGGCCACCACCACTCGGGGACAACGACCACCACAGCCCAGCACTCCGGTGGTCCTAGCTCCTCCACATCATGGAACTTAGGAAGCAAGGTTTGGAGGTAGGGGAACCAATTTACTTCAATTTTGATTGATCTGCCGTAACAGAAAATGGCATTGATCTGCTGGGGAGAAATGCCAAAAACGGTAAGTTCAAATCTAATTAATGCAAAACGTGCTTGAGTCAAATCACCTTAAATATTTCAGGCCATTACCGAGCATTAAATGCTCGTCACTTCCTCCCTCATTAATGGCCTGAAACTCGCCGTTCACCGCAGATCAAATCAGATCTGCGGCGGATGAAAACCATCAGCTCAGCCCCAAAACATAAAACCTTGTCAAATCTCAGCCCCTTATCTCTTGGTTAAACAAAGATTCTCATGATGACGAGGATAACAAGTAAAACCATCAGATATGAACACCATTATAAATAGGGCCGAGAAGAAGGAAAAGGGGGGTTGGCTTTTGACTGGTCAGAATCCTTAGACTGAAAATTCTCTCCATTAGAGCTTACTTCAAAAGCTCCAGAAAATACAAAGCCAACAGCAGTCCACGGGACACTTCCCGTAGGTCCACGGTAGACTAAAAACACATTTGGTCTGCCACAACAGAAAATTCCCAACAAACACTCAAACACACTCACACCACAGTACTGGCTCATGTACGTTTTGCAAAGTAAATTGCAAAGGTTCTCTTCCTACTCCTCCCAAATCCCTCAAGTTCCATGATTTTTGTGTTTCTTTGATCTGCACTTCTCTTTTCTTGCAAGCTACAGAAAAGGTCAGATGCACTATGTCCAGCCTCTGATCCACGGCACAGGACTTTGATTTCCATTACTTGTCCATTACTTGTTATATTTATCACATTTGCTGTGTTTTCCACCACTGGATGTGTAAATGTGTAATGTATTCTCCCATGTGTTATTCTCCTTGTGTTGTAACTACTGAATGCTCTGGTAGAGGTAAAGTTCAAAATTATCAAGTTTATTTTGATCTGCGGCATTAGCTTCGTTGATCCACCGCAGCCACCTACGTGAGTATTGCAGCCCGGTGGACTAAAGAACGCAAGAGGGAAATGCACCATTAGCCTCTGAGTGGTCTACCACACTCGGAGTCGAGTTTTGGGCTCAACATCCCCCACACACACAAATTTGGCCCGTGTCCAGCCCGTCCGTTGATCGATACGCGGCCCATTCGGTGCTGAAAATTTTAGCATCCACAAAGGACAAACAGTGAAACAGACCCAGCTTCTAGTATCTTTTCATTTTGAGATTTTATCGATCTCTTACATAATGCTATATGATTAAGCAACTTTGTTTTCTTAAAATTGTAATTAAACTTTAATATCAATTGATGGACCATGGTCTTTGATTGACGTTGGTATGGAACTTCTTGTCTGCTAGTCGGAAGTCCTACCTTCCCTTGGCATATATCAATAGCTTCCCTCTTCCTAACATTGGATAGACAAGTCCTACCAAATATGTCAAACTTTGCTCAGGAATTTGGAGATGATGAGCAGTTCCAAAGCACCATTGTTTCTCAGTCTTCTACCGGGAGTCCACCTCCTGTGGAAAAAGGTGGTGATGGCTCCACTACTTCCACCATATTGAAAAAGAAAAGAAATCTTCCAGGGAATCCAGGCAAGCAAACATAGTACATTTCTTTTCCAAATTCTGTTTCCATAAGTCTAAGAACATGGCTGCACAATATATTATTAGGAACATTTTTCAGGAAAACATACACCATATAAACTAGAATTAGGAAAAGCATACTACAACACTGCTTAGTGTAGTATTTGGAGTGATGCTATAGTTTCAACACAAACTTAACAATTAGTTTAAATTTTGACAACCTATGACTGGTGATTTATGTTGGGATCTTTTGAATTGTACGTAACCATGTCTTCATGGCCCAAGTAATTGTTGCTCATGGACATGGTAGTGCTTGCTACTTGAGCAAGGCATACAAAATCCATACCCTAAAAACCATGGCAGAGAGAAACCAAGAGAATAGTGGAGAGGAAGAGTTTTTTGTTTTTGGCATTAGTTACGCAAATGGGGAGTTAGTCCATTAAATAGGCCACTTTGGCTGTCCGGGTCATGCCCACTAATGGGCGACCCGGTTGGCCAAGCTTGGCCAAATTCTAACAATGGACATTATCACTGCAACCCTTCCAATTAACTTTGTTAAACTTATTACACAATTTGACAATGCTTGTATAGCCATCATATCATCAATATGTTTAGTTATTTATATGACCACCTTGGCAGATGTTAATTTGTGTATTGGATTGACTATGAGCTTTAGCATGTGTAGTTGCAGAGTTAAATGGGTCATAATTGAAGTCTATGCAATAATTCTTGGCAGACTATCAAATATCTCATGCCATCTAATGTGTAAAGAAAGAATTTAAATGCAATAGCTCAATTTCACCAAGTCCTCATTAGATTGAAGTCTCTACTTCTCGAAAGAAGGTTGATAGAAAAGTCTTTTAAGCATATTCTGAAACAGCTGCGCAGGTGAACCACATAATTCCAACAATCTGCTAAATTGCCATCTTTTCTTGTGTGTAATTTTGGTAGACCCAGATGCAGAGGTTGTAGCACTGTCACCAACAACTCTAATGGCAACAAATAGGTACATTTGTGAGGTATGTCACAAAGGATTTCAGAGAGATCAGAACCCTCAGCTCCACAGAAGAGGGCACAACTTGCCCTGGAAGCTGAAGCAAAGGCCAAACACACAGGTTAAGAGGAGGGTGTATGTCTGTCCAGAGCCAAACTGTGTACATCATGACCCAAGTCGGGCTCTAGGTGACTTAACTGGCATCAAGAAACACTTCTGCAGTAAGCATGGAGAAAAGAAATGGAAGTGTGACAGGTGCTCCAAACATTACGCCGTTCAATCAGACTGGAAGGCTCACACGAAGATCTGTGGGACACGAGAATATTGTTGTGATTGTGGCACAATTTTCTCAAGGTAAAATTTTTCCTCCAAACTAAGTTGGTGGTTTATAACACCATCCACATATATTAAATCTCATGATTTATTAAATCATTTAAATAAGTCATATAACTAAATACACATGAATAATCTTTTGAACTGTCACATAGTGAGTTGGAGAAAAAGTATTTGTTATTTCTTACATTATTGTATTTCCGACTCTAAAAAGCTTTTATTGTTAGTGATAAATCTTGCTAGTGTTAATTATTGCTTGTAGGCTTGTAGCAATATCGTGCACTATGAAGAGATGCATCAATGTTCAATCTTTCCTTCTTCTGTAAATTATGGGAATTATGGGAGACAGGAAAAGAATTATCTGCTAATATATGTTGTTGTAATCATTATTTTGTACAGGAAGGACAGCTTTGTCACACATAGAGCCTTCTGTGATGCATTGACAGAAGAGAATTACAAGACGAACCAGAACATTTCCAGCACAGGAGGAATGTTACAGAGCCATGCACAAGAGCTGTTCATTTCATCAATGCCCAGCTCTGATTCCTGCTCAAATACAAACACAACGATGATGAACTTGTCAATATCAAATGAGAACATTGCCAGTTCACTAAAGCCACCATCTTTGAACTAAGCTGGAGTCCTGATATCGGGTAATTTAGATCCTATTTTCAATCCAAGAACATCACAGACATCTTTTAGCTCTGGCGGTGGATCAAATTCCTTTCCCATGGCAATTGGTTCCTGTTACACATCTGCAACAGCCTCGTTACAGAAAGCTGCAGAAATGGGTGCTAAAATCAGTGACAATTCAATTACCCCAATACTCCTAAGAGGATCTACTGCTGCGACCAACAATAGTTCTATTGTGGGAGACATTTCTCAGACTGGATTCCTTCACTCATCTCTTTCTATGCACTCGGAAAATGGACAAGCTGGTGATCTGTTTAGACAAGTATCCATTGGAGGAGGGGAAAAAATGACTTGATTTTTTTGGGGTGGAACCAGATGGGAATTTGAGCATTGGGGAAAAAAGAAGCCATGGTGCTAATGTAACTGGGCTGGAGTATTCAAATGCACAACAAAGCATGCACAATTTGCACTCTGAATGGTAAACTCATTTGAGTTTAGGGTAACGTTTACTGCTATATCTGATGCTCCAACTGCTCCTATTATGTCTAGTTTTTCCATGAAAGCAATCAGAAAAACTGTTGATTTTGATCATTTTATAGCAATCAAAGCAAATTCAATAATGTATCTCCACATGCTTGTTAGTTGTTAACAAGTTACTCATTCATCCATTGGAGCCCAAGCATTACAGTCGGTAAGATCCTTATTTATATACTTAACATGCATTACAAGAAAGACATATACAAAGAGTATTGGTGGTTTTTAAGCTATTCATGCAGACAGAATTGGGATTAGACGTACATATAAACTCAGAGGCAGGACAGTTTCATGAAAGCTCATGTCATTGAGTCCCCCTGCACTTGCAAGTGCATACTAAACCAATGTAGAGTTTAGTATCTCCAACCATATGGTTTCAACTTAACCAATGTAACAGTACGAGTGGGAAATTATACAAAATTAGCCAGATTTGGTGAAATTTGGTACTATCAAAGAAGAATGAAAAAACATAATTGTGGAACCAACACGTCTGAAGCTTGGTTCTAATACCTATCTTTGGTGCTAGCACGGTACCTAAAAGAATATTTTGGGTGGCAGACTTATTAAACTGAATGAGCAGATACATAATACACCATATTGTTGTGGTGTAGCACAGCAATAAAATTAGAAATAGTTATGCGATGGTACAAATTCACACGCAATTTTTCTGCCATCCATTTCCATGCAAACTGTTTAAGTGCTAACTACATGGAGGACGCATTATCCAAACAAAGGCCTAACATAAACTTGGAATTTCCGCCCACTTTAAATAATCATACTAACACTAGGGTAAAACATAAAATCAGTCCTAGCCCACCTTGACCAGTCCAAATTTTCTCTACAGGTCAACTAAACAATTGCTAAAGTTAACATCCAAATGTCTGTAATGATGGGTTCAGCCGTCCAGGTCTCTTAGACCTCAAAAGAAAAGAAAGCAAAAGCAGAAAGGAGAAAGAAGAAAAAGGCAATAAAACCCCACCAGCCTGGACTGCCTTCCTGTCATTCAAATAAATGAACTTTTTCATAGTTAGTTAATTAAAGCTATCAATGAAAAAAGAAAAGTTCCAAGTAAATTAGAGCTCATAATCTAAGGCTTTTTTTTTTTTTTTTTTTTGCTAAATACATAATCTAAGCTTTTGGTTTTTCTGTATCAACAACCAACCAAATTCCCAGAAAAAAAAAAAATTAAAAAACTGTTACATTATAGCAAAACACTCACCCAAGTAATCCATGAAAGCGATTTGATGTACAACAAGTGCCTCTTCATATTTTAACCCAACCAGTGTATTTCTTCCTATAAAAGTAAAATAGCATGGCGAAACATCCTTCCGAAGGCAGACTTTTCTTCAAGTTCAGCACGACTTCAGTAACCAATTTCAACCAGCCAGGTTAGCAATTTTAATCTTGGCTCTAAGATCAGAATTTTACCCTTACCACAATAGTTTAGGCCATAAAGACAACTTTAGAGGCCACCATTAATTTTCTGTCTTTCTGTCAAACCATGTTCCGTTTCAAAATCAGCAGCAAACATTCGTATATCAGGTGAGATCTCCCAGTTCACTTTGTGATCCCAGTTTGCGTGTCTTGGCTGGGTTCCACACCTCTCCAATCCACCAACACTCTCAATCTGACTCTGTATATCCTCAAAATCTTCAGCAGCAACAGCTTGCCTTTTTCCAGTCTCTATGTCAAAACTTCGCTTCGGCATTTCCGGGCTCATGGCACGGCCCAATGGCATTGAAGTGGTGAACACGGAAGACGAACCCCCTTTGACCTTTGCCCTGAAGTTGTTCCTAGAACTGGGAATTTTAGAAAAGAAGATATCCATAATATTGCGAGCGCACCCACGGTTATAAGGATTCATCTTTCCATCATACCGGTACCGGAAATTCTCATATGTTGTCTGCAGAAATGCAATACATGGCTTAATAACTAAATAAAAACCAATGGGAATTTCAAACAGTGATAAAGGGAAAGAGGAGATGGAAACCTGATTGGTGATAATTAAATAGAGATGAAATGCTGTGAGACCTCCAACAAACCAAGCAGCAACAAATGTATATAAAATGAGAATTCCTGAAACAGGGGACTTCAGGAAAGCCCTCCAGAGATCACAATCGTGTGCATTCATTATTTTCCTAATGTTGACCCAGCAGAAGGCAAAAACATATAGGCAAAGCAGGGTTGTGGAGGACACAAACATGAAGAAGAATCTGTAATTTCTCTGTAAAGAAAACACTTCAACCTTGTTAGGACTATGAAAAGAAAGCATGGTTCTTTCCAATGAGAAATCTATCTCTTGAAACTCATTTGAGGGAAGAACAAGACATAGTAAATCATATATGTATGCACACATCCAAGAATGACAGCAAGCATAGCATAAAGAGAACATTCATCTCTCAGATCCCAATTGAGGAAATATGCACGCATGCATGTATGTGTGCACCTATGTATCCATGCAGGCATGTATATGTATATGTGCATGTCTATATGCATGTAACATATATGTGTTTGCATGTGTATACGTATATTGCATCCATATTTGTACATACATATGTGTATAGGTAACCAACAGAGTCCAAAGGATGAGGTAACAACTAAAGTTAAGGAATAATTGGCATTACAAAACTTGGAACTAAGAATGCATCTCATTACTTGTGTATGTGGCTTTGCAAGTAGCAGCAGATGAAGACACTTACACAAGTCACACCTAAGTGATTTGCCTGTAATAGCTTAGGATGACTGGATAACTCATCAATCAGAAATCTTTTAATTTCTTAAAGCAAGTTAAAGAAAAAATTATCAATTACTCCTTCCGTTGGGATGTCCCAAAATATTTTCCTCTTTGAGAATTTATTGAACACAATATTAAGTTGCACATAAACCAATCATAATGATTACTGAAAATCTTCCAATCCAGATGAGAGTATCCTATTTACTTTCAATATAAAACCTTGCATTAATCCTGCCAAATTAATTTGGAAATTTGTGCAAGTAGGAAAGTTATGCAGGAGGCTTCTTCTACTACAAGTGAAAACTCCATACTAAGCATTAACATGAGTGGGAAATTTTGTGATAAAGCCATCTTCAACCTTATTATAATTTCCCAGGAAAAAATCGGACTACTGGAGTACACACTGCTGAAAATTATTCAGAATCAAGGAGATTCTGTATGAATCAGGTTAACTCTATAATAGATGCATGTGACAGGTCAGAACTAATTACATTTGAAAAACTACTGATCCCTTCTGTCAAGAACTATGCAATCACTTTACTTGTTAAAAATATGGAATTACAAATCACTTTATACAATTTCTAGAATGAGATGCTTGCAATTTGCTCCATTGAATGCAAGTTTTAGATGGCATCAAGATAAACTCTGTAATTTGAAAATCCAAATTAATCTTAAGAATTTCCGTGATTTCACTAATTCACATCAGCCAAATGAGAGCCAGAAATCCAGTGACCTAGGGGTGAACCCCAAAGAGGACAGGTCAGTAGCTAAATCTGGAATAAATATATCCCAAATGTGCTCTCCATACTACAGTTGATGAATTTCTAGATTGGGAGACATATTCCAGTGATTACACTCATACTATTGAGTTACCTCCATCTACATTTATAATGCATGCAAACGGCTATGATGTAAAGAGGATAGCAATAGAGGAAATTGGAAGAAGACAAGGGAACTGAAGGAAGCATATACCAGCCCAGGGAGGTAATTAGGATGGAAGTGCATAGGAAGATTTAAAACTGTGTGTGCATGTCAGCATGTTTAGTCACACTTTACTATTGCAACACTAATGATGACAGTAGAACATATCTAAAAACATAAGCTTTAAATAGAAACAGAGTAAATTTCTAGTAATGAAGCACTTGATAATAAAATTTAATTCTAGATTTTTAAAAAATTAAAAATTAAAACATTAAAAGAGTTCATAATGTATAATATTCCCGGATTAAAGATTGTTCCATGCATGAATTTTCATAATTTTTCAAACTCAATTTTATCAAAAGATAGTTTAAAGTTGATACATTATTTTCTTGCAAGAAGCAGGTTTCTAAGTTAAGAGCATGCATGGTTCTAATGTGACAGCTTGAGATGCTACTGGATACAAAAGAAACTGACAACAACCAGAGCTAATAGAGTGGTTGACATCAAAAAATAAGCATCCTTCATACGTCACTAGAAGTTTGCAAAACTTTTTCAGCACCTTATAATCATCCACAACGATATTAAAAAAAAACTACATGAAATGAGGATATATTTTGAATTACATAGGATATATATATGAGTAACTCAAAATGAAATTCATAGGATGTATTATAAGGATACCCAAATTATACTTCAAGCGAACAACAAAACAGGAGAGGAATTTTAGAATGAAATACCTTCCCAATACACTGTCCCACCCATGGGCAATGGTGATCAAAACGCTCGACACAGTTGTTGCAAATAGAACAATGAGAGCATCGTGGTGGGCGATATAGCATGCATGTTTGACAGTATTTGACCTTAACTACAATGCCATTAACCATAACTTCTTTTATGGGTGGTAAACTTGGACCACCATTCTGACTTCCAGGCCAATCAGCAGAAAGACCTGAGCCATCGTCATCTTCGACTTCTGGAGGATGTGGGTTACGAGGAATGATGCCAGGATCTCTTCCAGATGTAAGGAAGAGAAGAACTATAACCTGCAATAGTTGACATCTCAACAACATTAATTATTAAATTGTTAATGAATGTTGACAGTGCAAACAATCTGCAAGATGAAAAACTGTCAAACAGAACTTCTTCTTGAGTTCTTTCTTTCTTTCTTTTTCAGATTGTTCAACTCAATTAAAGCTATTTACAGAATGCTACACAAACACATTCATCAGATAAATACATGACATCATATTCAATAGACTAGTATTTTGTAATTTCACAAATTTAAACTGTTCCATTCCTAGCGCTCCATTTGGATTTCAGACCTTAAATATCCTTATTTAGTTCCCAATAAAACGAGAAAAGAATCACCTCAATTAAATATTCGCATTCATAGCTGCATTAAACTCGGATCTACATTATCTAATGAACTAAAAGTGTAGTAACATAAAAGCTTTTCTTTTTTCCTATCTCTATAGTTACCCACCCATCAGCCAAAAGAACCTGCAAATAGAACTCGAAATCGTACATAACATAGAATGCAAAACTATTAGACTAAACTCTATGCAAGTTTTATCATTATCTCAGTAATAAAAGAAGAAAAACTCACATATATTGTGAAGAGAACACAGATAGCTACAATAAGATTGCCTAGATAGTGCTGGAATTCATTAATTAGCCTCTGAGAAACAAAAGCACAAAACAAGATTACTGGAATCACGATTAGAGACACCGTAAGGAAAATCGACCTCAAATCTGGACCGAATATAAGCCTGCCTCCCAGGCAGAATCTCTGCAATAAAATTTTCAACAATTAGTCAGTTTCTTAATACTATAAACAAATGTTCATATCAAAAATGTTTTAGAATAAGCTCACATTGTTTCCTTTCCAGACTTTATAAACACGCAACGACGAACCATTCGGATCGATGATTCGTCTATTCGAGTCGGAGAGCTGCGGAGGTGCTGGATTTGTGTACATCTTTCCTTGCATTAATTTAATGTTCTGTAATGTATGGTACCCAGAAATTAAAGCTCGATGCTATCACAATTCACATGTGCATTTGATTTTTGAACATCCACCAGATTTTGCTACGATCTGGAAAAAAGCGACACAGATTCTTTCCGTTTCCCTTCCCCACCGACCAAAGAAAATAAAAAATGAACCTAAATTTGCAAAGCAAGCATATATCAATATGTGAATGGAATTATTGCACAAAAAAAAACAATAATAATGGAAAAATAGGGAGATCCGTAGAAAAAGAGAAGAAAATGAATGATTGTTTGTTAATTGTTTACCTTAGTGGAGGGAGGGAAAACGAAGCCCGAAAGCTGACAAAACCGTAAAGTGAGAGAAACAAAGGATAATGGTGAAGCCCTAAGTTTCTTCTTTATTTTTTGGTTTTTTTCGAGACAAAGAATGCCTCCGTGGCTATTCTCCGTTAGACAAGTCGGATCGCTGATTTTCACGATTATGTCGGTCGAGGACACTTGGGAGTGTTTGCCGGAGTGGTCTCTTTCTCTCTCTCTGTCTTTTGTCTTTGTGTCTCACTCACTTTACTTCTCTTTACTCTTCGCTGCTCGTCTCGGTCCTAATGGACAACCAATTTCACTCACTCCACATCTCTATCATTTTCATCGATGCACTACTAGTAATAAGGATATATCAAATTATTCTTTATTAGGTGTAATTAATTATATTTTGTCATGAGCTTATGAGTTATTATGAGCATGCCAAACCATAAGGGTCTCGGTCTAGTGATCAATCAACTGTTGGGTAAACTCTTAATTTAGATATTTTGGATTCGAGTAATTATTGTCTCCTTGTGATTATCGAACTGAAAGAATTTAAAGTTTATACTCTTTATCAAAGATTTGAGCTATTTAGGAAAAATCGGAGTAAATGCTTTCACATCTAATGTGTCAATAAAAATATATATATATTATGACTATACGTACTTGGCTGCTTATTCAATATTTAATAACATATGGATAAGGTTGGTGCTATTTTCACACCAATAAATAAGTGTTATTTCTGCATTATTGATATGGAAATATCAAATTTTAGTATAAACTTTTCTTTGTTTTTCAATTTCATCCACTTACATTAGTTTTTAATTCAGGATTATTAATTATTAATTGAGGATAGGATTGGATTCTTATTAGTTCCAATGCTGCTTTTTCATCGCTTTCCGTTGATTATGAAAAGAAGAAGTAGGGCTCATCACTTGTCACGATCTACTCCAACTCTCTCTTTTTCTTTTTCAACCTAGTGTCAATTTTATTGCTAAGAAATATAATTTAATAAATCAAATTAGTGTAATTAAATAAATATTAAAACTTTTCATTTGTAGGAAATAAGAAGAGATATAGAGAGGACGTGAGCAAAGTGACTTATATACAAAAGATAGTCAAAAGTAATTCCATGACAGCGACGCGTTAGCATTTTGCAACTCCCAACGTGCATTGGAGAATCTTTACTTACGACAATGACACGTTACACCTTTTCTTCTGTCTTGTGACTCTTGTCCCCACTCAAAAAAAAAAAAATTTCTTTTTTCTTTACTGTAATGGCTGTTTTTTCTTTGGTTTACAAGCATTAAACTTTTTTGTGTGATTTATCTTTACTTGTTTACTCTCTTTTTTAATGTCTTTACCTGTTTACTCTTAGTAGACCAAATTATTTGAGATCTCTTTGACAAATTAAATATCTGTTCAATATCATTTATAAATTGGCAAATTAAATATGAACCAACTCGATTCAGCTCGTTTTATCAAAAAAAACTCGATTCAGCTCGTTTATAATAATATGTTTCTTCAATATCGACATATTTGGACAAACAATTACGACAGGAAGAGTTACTTTGGAAATATGACCAATAATAGCGTAACATATATGTTTGTTATTTGAACTTATCCCAACGCCTGAGATGACGTGATTTTGCAACGCAATCAGTTTTTAGTTGAAATCTACATAACGCAATCAGTTAGTGGTTACTATAAGTTTACACCAGTACCGTCATCGCAGTTGTGCATAGAAGAACTGAACCCACTGCTGCCTCCATAGTATTTTGACTGGAAGGGAGAAAACCTTCTAATGGTTATGACCAAAATACAGGATGTGGAGAAAACTTGCCCAAAACGTTGCTCCATACCATCTTTTGGTCAAAATCGCGTGGAGAAAGATGTGCACATCTATTTGCAACAAAATGCCAATAAAATCTTCACCACATTTTCCGCAAAAAAATAGAAGAAAGGTGATAAGATCCCATTTCAGTCTAAGGAAGGGCAAAGAGAGTAGAAGAAGAAAAGAATGGGTGGGCCATTTACCAAATGGAAGGAAAATTTCCTTTGCAACCCAAATTAAAAAAAATTCCACCAACACGAGTGGTTTGCAAAAAAATTCAAACAGAAGTGGTTTGCAAAGACAATTCAAACAGGACAAAACAAAACTTATCACAAGAAGTTGAGTGCAATTTTTTGAAGGAAATCAAATACAAAAATTATCAGTGAAAAGGAGTGGGCTTTATCTGATGGGGATTCAAACTATTCAGAGAAGAAGGTGCGAGGAAATGTTTACAACGTTAAGACGGAGGCTTTACAGCCCCGCCGTACCCAATGAATTTTAAGTTGGAACCCGGGGGCTTGAACCTCCAGGCAGTCTGGTACTTCACAATCTAGGAAGTCTGAAGGGCCCACGGTTTTGTTTCTAATGGAAACGAAACTATGTTCTTATGGAATATCCGAGTCAAACTGTTTCATTTTGTTCTCAGTTCCTTGCTTAAAGGAGTGGGGGGTTGGCTTATTGTGGAAATTGCTCAAGTTACAATTCAGAATTTCTCAAAAACCATGTTGACTATTTCAGTTGGCAGAGGGAGCTAAATGGAGGTTCACAGGTTTTTATGGCCATCCTGAGGGGCATAGGAAATGGGAATCTTGTTCTTTTGATAAGCTTCACAGTCTTGATTTCTTTGTGTATGGGGGATTTTATGAAATTTGTCAAAAAACGGTTTGAGGTTTTGGGGTCACGAGGCGGATACAAGATTTCAGTGTGTGGTTAATCTGTGGTTTGGTTGACTAGGATTCAGAGGAATCCCATTCACCTGGGAGAATAGAAGAGACGGTGAAGCTTTAAGAGTTGGACCGGGCCTTGGCAATTGCAGTTAGATTGTTTTAATCTTTGCTCGGTATTTTTTTGTTCATATTCAGATATGTACCCCTTCTCCTTCATATGGACACCAGCACCAGACACTGTCAACCAAAAAGAAGACCTCTAAATTTGAAGAGAAGTTTCTCCATCTATTAAGCTATTATACAGGATGTGTGGTCTCGTGAGGAAGCAATGGAAGCCCTATGTTTATCCTCTGTGAGAAAATCAAGCATTGCCGCGAAGCTTTATTGGAAAGGATGTTTCAGGCGAATTCCAAAATAAGATAAAGGTACAACAGCTTTCTTATCCTAACTATTTTGCAGGACAGAATATTCAGCTTAGCTCTTAAAGTGAAATAAAAGCTCTTTTGAGTGAGGAGTTGCTTGGCGTCAACGGTACGGAACTTGGTTACCAGGAGACAGTAATACTAAGTTTTTTCACAGCCAAGAAAAAAGACGCCGAACAAATGTCTTTCGGGGCTTTGGATCATACTGTGGTGTACTTAAAGTCAAATTGAAATATTGCAGTCCATTTAATATTTTTCCGAACATACCTAACAGAGTCTCCGGAATAATCCACTCCTCCAACCTCACAGCTGATGAAGTCCGAATAGCTATTTCAAATGCCCCCTCAAAGGCTCCGGGGCCTGATGGTATGTCCAGTTTTTTTTTCAAAAGTATTGGAATATTGTTGGTGTGGATGTTGTTGCCAGTTCTTTCAGTCCTCAATTTGAAGATTACGTAAAATAAATCACTCAATCTCTCTATCCCTAAGAAGAAAAATCTGAAAGAATGAGTGAGTACAGACCTCAGTTTTGAATGTGGTTTACAAGATCATATCAAAGGTTTTGGCTAACAGATTGAAAGTTATCCTCCCCTGCAATCTCGGATTCCCAGAGTCTCTTCCTGGGAATTAATTACGGATAATGTCCAAATTTGAATCTAAAAATGAAGGCAAAACGAAGAGGAAAAAAGGGAGAGATGGCGATCAAGCTGGATATGAGTAAGGCATGATAGAGTTGAATGGGCTTTTAGAGGGTATTATGCGAAAGTTGGGTTTTGCTGAAAGATGGATTTCTCTCTTAATGGAGTGCTATGTACACATATTCGGTTCTCATTGATGGAGTTCCGAAAGGATACATCAACCCAACTCGAGGCATTCGTCAAGGAGACCCTTGCTCCCTATGTGTTTCTCCTCTGTGCTGAAGGCCTTCCACTATTCCAGAAGCCAGTGCCATGGGTCATCTCAAAGATTCAATCATGTCGTGGTGGTCCTTGGGTGTCACATTTATTTTTTGTGATGATAGCTTATTATTCGGGCAAGCTTTTTAGAGGAAAATTTTGGAGATTTTGAATCTCAAAGGCAGCTTTCAAAAAATTAACAGGAGAAGACAGCTATTTATTTTAGCATCTTCTCACACCCGTCAATTCTAGATTTTGGGGCTCTCAGGGAGCCAGTATTTTTGATAAATACAGGTCTCCCTGCTATGATTGGTAGATCAAAAAAGTCCATTTTTAATGGTCTTAAGGAGCGGATTCAACCAGGGGTGGAAAGAAATTTTTATCAAGCAGGGAGGGAGGTTTAATCAAGGCTGTCGCCCATACCCCACATAGCTATGTTGTTTCCGTCTTCCAGCTTGGTGTGAAGAAGTAAATGGTCCATTGCTCGTTACTGGTGGGGAAGAAAAAAGATGAACGAATATTGGATCAAATGGGATAAGTTATGCACGGCCAAAGCTGAGGGTGGTTTGGGTTTCAAAATCTACATTCTTTCAATACTGTTTGACAGTGCTGGCGGCTTATTCACAATACTCAGTCTTTGTTCTACATGTTTAAGCTCGTTATTTCCCTTCGTGCTCCTTTAGATCAAATGGGGTCAAATCTTCTTATGGCGAAGCATTCTAAGGCAGGGGAGTTCCAATAAAGGTCTAAGGAACTAGGAGGGGCATATCTCGGTCTTTGGAGTGAAACAAAGACAGGGGTTTTCTCATGAAATCTGCCTAAATTTGGAGAGAGAGCCACAGATAACAGGGGAGTTCTTATTCATCAGCTTAGATGGTTATGGAGGAAAATTTGGAAGCTCATCCCAGGAAAAATCAAACATTCTTGGAGAGCATACCACGAGACCCCCCACAAACCATAACTTCATAGGAGGAAGATCCGTAAGCTCGCTTTGCTCTATCTGTGACAGAAAGAAGAAACTACTTACCACGTATTTGGCATGCCCCCTATAGAAATCTGGGCTTTGATCCATGGCCGGTTGCAAAAGCTTATCAGGATGGGGAATTCAATTTCTGCAGGTTTTAAAGCTACCGAATTCTATGCTTGGTCCATTGGAATGCGCGCTTTGTTCAAGATGCTACCTCCTCAAACCATTAGAGCAAACGCTGACAAAAACGGCTCTCCTTCCATTGCAAGAATGGTTAGATGTTTCCTTTGTTGTTTTCTTTTGTGTTGGTTGTTTAATGTGTTGGTTCAAGGTGAAGACGGTTTTATTTTTATGGTTTCAAGTTTTCTGGTTTTCTTCAATAAAGATTCCTATCTTCAAATCAAAAAAAAAAAAAAAAAAGGATAGAAGAACTGAACCCACATTACAGGTTAAGTTGTAGTGCTGCAATGGCTATTTCCTTTGAAAACGAGAAAAAGAAAAAGAGGACAAAACAAAAGAACAGTTTGGGCGCGATTGTTTTTAAGACTTTTTTTTTTCTCGGTATAATTACAGTTTTAAATTTTTAAAATTAAATTTAAGACTATTTTCCTCTTAAAATTTGTGTAAAATTTAAAAATTTTCATCTACTTTTCCATTTTTATCTATGATCTTTTTTTACAGTCATTATTTATTGGAAATATACACCCCTATTTTTCTGCAATAAAACCTAGGGAAAATGTCTATCATACTCTTATTTGAATCCATTTAACCGTACCTAACCTCAATCCAATCTCTTAACCGGTCTTTTAACCCGTTATTCAAAATAACTCAGCAGTTTTGAAACTTTCTCTAACCCAAAAATCTAACGCCTCATCAGCTATTGAACTTTTATTGTCACTCGATTGCCACATGTTCAAGAGATCCAACCAGAAGAGGCCACTAGCAACATTTTTCAGTTATCCAATTATAAGCAAGTAATGACCAATTTTTGGATATTTTCACATTTAGGCAAGATGGTTAATTCCCTAAAAAGAAAAAGCAATTAAAAACCGAAATAGCCCAATTGCATTAGAGACGGCTGGATTTATCATGCAGTAGCACCTAAACATGGGGTTTCAAATTCATTACGGTTGTGTTTCGATTTGAGAAAGTAAAATCAAGGAATTTGAAAACAATTGTTAGTATAAATTGTTTGATATAAATTTAATAATACATGGTGATTTGAGTTTTGAAAATTTTGCTCAAACAAAAACACTAATTATATCATTGATTTGAAATGACATTTTAAACGCAATTATTTCAAATTCGCTTTTTATAACTAATCATTTTTTAATTTCACATATTAATAAAACTCAAATTCATATGAAGAAAATTGCTATATTATCCTCTATTCAAATCATTTAAACTAAAATTTGAAATCAAAATTTTCTCTTTAAATACTTCTATCCAAACGAATCATATGAGAAAATGAAACTGATTAAAAAAATTGCTCTAATCCAAATGAATCAACGACCATGTGTTTCATCAATCAACAACCACATGTTTAAATTTAATCAAGGATACTTAGATACAGAAATAACTTTTGTCCTAAAATAATACATATCTTACTGTTTCACCCAGAAGTATGTGATCTCACACAGAAAGCCATGGCGATGGTGTATGTCCATCAGTGCAAAACCTACCAAAATAAGAGTGAGATTTGGGAGGAAGAAAAGGGGAAACGGCCACCCACTTGTGGGGAGGAAGTAGATGTCATGGATGGTATCTAGCAATGAAATGGAATTCTATCATGCAATTCTAAAAGAAAAGTTCATGTATTGTTGCCAGACCTAAATCAAATGATCATCAAAATGTTTATCCATCCAAAGCAAGATACACTTGGTCTTAGTATGATTTCGAGACATGATACTGCTTGCAAGATTCAGATGCTATAAAAGGTCTGAGCCAGATCCAAGAAGTCTATAATTAGATATATGGCAAGTACAAAGCACAAACTTCAAAGAATAAAAGAATAAGAAAGAAGATTACAAGTACAGAGATCACATTTCTAGTCTTATTTCATATCAAAATATGTTACATAGCTTAAGTAGCTTTGTCACGTTGTGTGCCACATTGAACCCTCAATTCTGAGAGTTAGCTTCCTTTCTTTCTATCAGTTTAATGAAATTGCGGACAATTGTCTTGCCTTCAGTGGTTATAATGCTTTCTGGATGGAACTGAACCCCCTGCAAGTTTAAACCAATTTGATTGTAGCAGTTACTAATCCAGCAAAAACAATTGTAGCAGTTACTGAACTGAAGATTATAATTGCCGTAACTGAAAGGAAACGACCATTCTATATAGAAGAAAGCGAAAGAAGATGTCAGCAAGCCAAACAAATACTTAAATAATTATGCATTTCATATTTATTCTTTGGACTCAGATTGTTTGCTAGAACTATCCTGAAGACCACCTTGGTTTTACAATATTGAATCCATTAAACGTGTTAGTGTGTTTCACCACAAACCTTCTCCAAATGTCTAATTCATATTTTTTTTTTTTTTGATAGGTAATGGAACAGATTCATTAACACAGATGACTAAGTGTGCATAAAATATGAACACAAAGAACATCAAAATTACAAAGTGTCAATGATAGTAGAGTTGTGTAAAGATGCAGTAAATTCTAAAACAGAATGATGAGAAGTGAAACCCAAAGCCAAAGCCCAATCAAATAACTGGGCAGTGAAACAATCTAGAAGTTGCTGCATATTTTTGGACACATCCTCGAAAGTACACCGGTTGCGCTCTCACCAAACTGTCCACATCAAACATAAGGGGACCAGGTTCCAAATCTCAGAAGAAAACTTCCCTAAGCTATTATGCCAACCAAACAAGAAATCCACCACCCTTTCAGAAACTACCCAATCGATCCCAAAGGACCAAAACACAAAACTCCATAAAGCTCCAGCCATGGAACAATGAAGAAGGAGGTGGTCCACCGACTCCCCATGACAACCACACATACAACACCAATTAGCCAAAGCATAACCCCACTGCATAAGGTTATCACAAGTCAAAATCTTGTCCACACAAAAAAGCAAAACCTTCGAGGAGCCTTACTATGCCAAATGCACCTCCATGGGAAGGCCGACCTAGGGGAACCTCGGAGACCATTATAAAGAGATCAAATATCAAAACGCCCATTACTCTTTAATCCCCACCAAACTACATCTTCGCCGACCCCCTTAGGAGTATTGGAATAGATAAGAGACATAAAGGAGATGACCTCCTCCACTTCCCAATCATTAAAATCTCTAATAAAGGTCACATTCCATTCAACGGACTCATGACGAAGAAGAAGAGCTGCTTCAATAGTACCCTCTTTAAAAGAAGCACACTCATAAAGATTCCGGAAGGCTATTCTCAAAGGGACATCACCACACCATTTGTCATGCCAAAACCGAATTCTGTTACCCTTGCCTGCCTTGAACCCCAAATGTTTTGCAAATGTATCCCATCCAAACATAATGCTTTTCCACAAACCACAACCATGAGATCCTCAAATTAACTTAGTGCACCACCCACCATCAACAATCCCATATCTAGCAACTAACACCCGATGCCATAATCTTGTGTCCTCCACCCCAAATCTCCAAAGGCATTTACCCAACAGGGCACGATTAAAGGCCACTATCTTTCTAATACCAAGACCACCATTGACTATAGGAGAACAAACAGTATCCCAATTCACCAAATGATGTTTAAATTCCTCGCCATCTCCACCCCAAATGATGTTTAAATTCCTCGCCATCTCCACCCCACAAGAAATTTCTTTGTAATCTTTCCAATCTATTAGCCACACTTACAGGAATAGTAAAGAGTGATAGAAAGTAAGTTGGGAGATTCAATAACGTACTTTTTAGCAAAGTAAGGCGACCCCCCATCGAGAGATAAAGACGTTTCCACCCAGCCAAACTACGTTCCATTTTTTCAATAATAGGATTCCACACCACCAAAGATTTGAAAGATGAACCCAAAGGCATACCAAGATAATTCATAGGCAATTCCCTTGTCATACAGCACAAAATATCCCATCCCAACATATATTGAATCTGATTTACAGCAAAGAATCAATCTTGTGTGTCCCTAATGATGCAACCAATCACAAAGGAAGTGCCTTGAGAGTATACTGTCATTAATTTACAACACTTTCAACCTCAGCAGCTTCCATTTGCATTAGGTGTAAATTGAGATTAGATATGCACCCAACTTTGCAGTAAATAGCATATTCATCCACATGGCAACCAATTCCAATGCCCCATGCTCAACCTTTCTCCAATAACATGATCTACCAAATTACCTAATCTTGATTCAAGAACCACCCCCCCCCCCCCCCCCACAAAAAAAAAGGGGTGGGGGGGGGAAAACATTGGAGCATAAATTCTCAAGTAACATGTCCACATAGAGCATAAATTCATAATGATGGAATATAGAGTTGAAATAATCAATCTTTTTTCATAGGTAAATACAACTCACAAACCTGTAAACACTGGACTTTTTATGGTGAGAGTAACTGCCATTTGTTCCAAAGATCAGTGGCAAGTTAAAATCACAAATATCTCTCCATGTTTTTGTAGGAGCTCAGGGGTGGTAAAAAAATAAATCCATTATGTTTATGACCTCCATTTGCACCACGGTAGCTGTATCCTTTAGCAAACTCATTAGGAAAAAGAAAATGCTGGTTGGTTAAGGGTATCTCATGCAGTGCAGGGCTCCTATCTTGAAAATTCAGCTTCTTTTTGGAGAAGTTAAGTTGTAAAGATCAACCTAGGAAAGAGTTTTTTTTTTTTTTTTTTTGTCGAACCTAGAGAAGAGTTAGCTATTTGGAAGTGGGAAAAGTCAAGCAGCAGTCACCAATTGCATACTTAGTGCTCCTACCAGTTACCAATTTGGGTCTTCTGGTAGGTGCTTCACAGGTTTTACTTCATATATACCCTTAAAGTCTTTCCTAACCTAATCTTTGCTCGAAAAGGGGAGTCATGGTAATGTATGTTAGGTCTCCTGGATGAAAAAAAGCATGAATTTGATTTGAGTACCCCATATGAATCCACATTAAGCTTGTTCAAGTGACAGAAAACCTCTTGGATGGCTTGAGAAAAACTAACCTTATTGGAATCCTAAGACCAAGGATCTGGGCATTATGACAATTAAGAGGCTAAGAAACTAATTAAGAACCCATTTGGCCCGGG
Source organism: Fagus sylvatica (assembly GCA_907173295.1). Lineage (NCBI taxonomy): Eukaryota > Viridiplantae > Streptophyta > Magnoliopsida > Fagales > Fagaceae > Fagus > Fagus sylvatica. The sequence continues at coordinate 17,618,172 of OU015772.1, read as the reverse complement.
GTTAAGTGTCCACAGAAGTTATTTGAGTGTTACTAGCTTTTCTGTCTAAATCTTTATTATAAATAGCGTTTTATACATAGGGCTAATTTCCTTCATCCAAGGGTCAGAATTAGGTATTAGGGTTTCCTTCTCTCATATCTTTCACTTGTCTTAAACCCTTCACCTCTGATCACCAATCTCTTCAAACCTTTAAACCCCAAACTCAGCTGAAACTACAAGATCAAGCTGTGGTTAATATTTATGCCACTGAATTGGTCTTTTCTGATCTTATTAGACCATAACCCCTTGATCCTAATGCATCTTTTGAAACCCTAAAAGCCCTATATTGTTCCAAACCATTAGCTACTAATTCAAAATTTAATTTAAACCTTTAGCCTAAAGTCTGTTCCATCTTAAAATTCCAGCAACCTTTTCCTACAGTTCTTTCAACTTAAACTCACAAAACCCTTCCACAAACCCTCCTAGTCACTACATCTTTCCTAGTACAAGAGCCCATAAACTCAATGGTACCCTGCATCAATATAGACACACACCCTTAGGGAATCCTCCATTCATCTACATTGGTGGAACCAGGATTCTATTTGAGGAGAGAGGGGGTGTGTGGAGAGGGATATTAAAACATAAAGGAAGGAAGAACTTCCAATTTAACACATCAAAAGGGTGTTTGACAACCTAAAAAACTGGTTTAGTTTGATTTTGAATCAATCCTTAAAATCAAGTCAACTTTGTACTAGTTCGAGTTTTCTGCGTTATGTTTAAACTCAAATCTTTAATTAGAATTAATGTTAAATTTGGTTTATCTAAACCAAATATACAGCAATTATTTTCTAAAACACACACAAATAAACAAACAAGATATCTAAATAAGAACGAACAACAGTATGTGAAACTAAATATATAATTGAAATTTAATTTGAATTTCCTGAAGATGTTGGCTCATGAAAGCTTGTTAGCAGAACTGTGGAGTAAATAATAAAGATAGGTTTGCTTTGATATTAAAAAGAGATGTAAAAGGTAAGAAAATGTGTAACTTTTTTTTTTTTTGGGGGGGGGGGGGAGGGAGAGGGGAGAGGGAGAGAGGGGACTGAGGAAGTTAATTTCACATTTTAGCTTTTGATGAATACTAGCTAGAAAGGGAGGGGAAATTGGGGAACAAAGGTTTTCATGAAGAGAGATAGAGAGAGAACATTTATTTATACGTTGAAAGTTTTAAAATATTTACAAGAAAAGAAGTAATTTTGGAAAATAAAAAACGAAATTCAAAAAATAGTTTTTGGTGTAATATATTTACACAAATTTTTAGCAAATGCTTAAAAAAATAAAAAATACAAAGACATGTATGGTGAATTTGAGATCTAGCTTTAAATGAGATATTGAGAAGTTTGAAGTTTGATGTGTGGTGTAATATATTCGGTTTAACACCCATGCAACTAGTTATGCAAATAATATGACATGCTAATTTATATTTTTTAGTATTTTAAAAGTGCATTATCACTTTATTGTTAGTTGTAAGAGTAGGTTTAATGTAACAAAAAGCTAATAAATGCTTGGGTGTAGGGAGGGAAGGGGGGACATATATTTATTTTTATTTTTTATAAGTAAGGGGGACAATTAATTTTCATCCTTGGGTTGGGGAGGAGGGGGCAAATAATACGTCAGCATGAGGGATATAATTATTTTAGGGCTATCAGGAGGTGCATCTGCCCCCTTTGGCCCTGTCATTGCACATCTACACACACAAAGACTTCACGTGTATTCTCTTACCTTCGTGTCCTGTCATTCTAAGACATGTTGTCTAAGCAACTAATCACACATGAATAATTAGTGAAAATTTCAATAACTACAATTGATGGGTTGCCCAGCTTCATAAGAAATTTCCATTTACCACCTGAAATACATTCTCATTCAATAAAAAAAAGCCAGTGAAGTCATTGTTAACTGACTCATGGTTATAAGATGAAATCATCTAAAAACTACTTTTGAGTAATTGCTCATCCAATTGACAGTCAAACTAACTTATGCATAGACAGAAGAAACGTTCATAACACAATGAGGCCAACCAATGGAACCTTCTTTTCTACCAAATAACTTAATCATGTGACTACTCCTTTTCCTTTCGTATTGTGTTTGTGGTTCCAATATTTGAAGACAAAATGCTTTGTCCTGGTCTAGAAAAATTTCTTTCCATTATTAGCAGTATTTCTTCGCACACCAAGAATAAACCAAAAGGAAAAAGAGGAAAATAAATTGTTTATATGTTTATTACTGTATATACAGAAGAAAGCTAGAAATCCATTTGCAGTACCTCTCAAAGTGTAGAGGTCATGGTATTTCAAACAAATTTCCCACCATTTCCACTATAAAAAGGTTACAAAATATAAAGGCACCTCATATTCTAAGTCCACAAGTTGGTGTAGTAACCGTGTAAGGTCCATATGCCTAAGCCAATGGAACTTTCCTCTAAACAACAAAATTGTCTCCGTCAGCACATAATCAGTGAAAAGGAAGAACAAAATCTTACCTGTAGATGCTTATATTTCTTGTGACAAGCAGCCATTACCAGGCCATCCTCTGTCCATGCCGTAATCTGGAGTTCGTCACCAGGAAAACTTTCCTTCTCAATCACAAGGCTGTGATATCTACCAGCAGTGAATGGGCTGAAGCGATGCAGACCATAAAACACACCAACATCTTTGGTTATAAAACTTGATGTAGAATAGAGAGAAACAGCAGAAACCAGCAATAACAGATACAAAGGCATCTTCCACTGAGATTTAATCAAAGGAAACAAATAGAAAAGAACAATAAGAAAGGTAGCCATAGACAGCTCCTGACCCACGTGGTTCATAACCACAAAATTGATTTTTCCCTCTCCTACAGCACTTTAATAAGGAAAATAAACATGGTTAAATAAAGTGAGAAAAAGGTTCTCATATTATTTTACAGAATGTTGGGGTTGAAGGACAAACTGCAAACATATGTATAAGGTACTACTTTGGCAAAATAAGAAACTTGTAAGTCTTTAATGAAGCTTTATTGGGAAAATGGTTATGGCGTTATGGTCTCATGAGAGAGACGCTTTGTGGAGGAGGGTGATTACTACTAAGTATGGTTCAGAGCTGGCAGGCTGGTTTACGGTTGCTACCACAGAGCCATACAGGGTGAGTCTTTGATAACATATTACGAAGGGCTGGGATTTCTACTCTCGGCATATCAAGTTTGAAGTCGGAGATAGTACGAATATCAAGTTTTGGCATGATTTATCGTGTGGTGATATGATATTGCAAGGCAGACGCGTTTTCGGAATTATATCGCCTTGCACGGGATAAGAATGCCTTAGTTGCGACTCATATGCAGGTTAGATTGGATTCAGCTCACTGGAGTTTGGATTTCATTCGAGATGTTCAGGATTGGGAGTTGGAGTCGATAACTTCTTTCTTGGATCTTCTTTATTCCACTAAGGTGCGAGGTAGTGGTGAGGATCCCATGTGTTGGCTACCTTCTCCTCAAAAGGGCTTTAAGGTTAGTTCCTTTTATCGAGTTTTATCAAGTTCTTTCCCGGGTTGGAGATTGTTCCTTTCCGTGGAAAAGCATTTGGAAGCCTAAAGTTCCTTCCAGGGTGTCGTTCTTTTTATGGGCTGCTTCCTTGGGTAAAATATTAACTGCGGAGAATTTGTAGAAAAGGAACATTATTTTGGTTAGTTGGTGCTGTTTATGCAAGAGGAATGGGGAGACGGTCAATCACTTGTTACTACATTGTCCCTTCTCGAAAGAGGTGTGGGATTTGGTCTTTGCTCTATTTGGTGTTCAATGGGTGATGCCTAGGGTGGCTGGCAGATTTGCTAGCTTGCTAGCAGGGATGTTTTGGGAGGCACCAGCATAGTGCAATTTGGAAGTGTATTCCTCATTGTTTGATGCGGTGTAATTGGAAGGAAAGAAATCGGCTACAGGAAACTTTCATTGTTCATCTACGGGAAGGAACATAGTGTGACCGAACTAAAACAACTCTTCCTTAAAACTTTATTTGAGTGGGTGTGAGCTACGGGAAACTTTCATTGTTCAACATTTTTAGAATTTCTTGATCTTTGTTCTTTTCAGGTGTAAACGGGGGATGTACGTCTTGTATACCCTGGTGTATATATTTTTTCTTACCTGACTTTTAATAAAATTTTCTTATTACTTATGAAAAAAAACTACTATCAACCAATGTAGATCAAAGGTGATAAATTGTATGTCTATTCAATAAAAGTTGCATGCTTCATAAGAAAAAGCAATACATATCTTAGAGTCAAAAGAAACCCTGTGAGTTAAAGGACATCCTCATGTATCCTACCAAGCACGACATCCTCTAGTTTGGCCAGAATATTCCACACTTCCAAATCTTTGTCAATATTTATTTCTTTTCTTTTTTCTTTTTTCGCTGAGTAATTCTTTGCTAAACAGATTAACCTATTAACTGGTAAGAACCATAAGCTGGCCACATACAATTTAATCTTGTAAATTCTATATAAATAGTGGAAGAACACATATTACTAGTTATTAACCCTGACCATGTGAAGTTTTCCACTCGAGTTTCTTTTTATCTGTTAGCAAAAAGTGGCAAATTATGTACATAATTTATGCATTAAAAACCAAATCTGTGGATATAAGTTGACGCCAAAAGAAAGTGAATCCAATTTTCAGTTATTCCATGAAAAAACAATATTCTCAAATTTTTCCAGTCTTGCATATGACATTATTACATTCAATTTATGACTAATATAATTCATAGATCACTCATGTTCTTGAGATTCAAATGTCCATGTCACAAAGCTTGTCACATATTTTACGCCATATAACGGAATTGAACATATTTTACGCCATATATAACAAGAGCATGATGATATAACAAAAAATGGGAGATTACATGTAACCACCAAAATGAGCTTACAAACAAAAAAGAAAAGATACTTCAAGCTAGTAATTTCATATTATGACACTGATTTAATGGAAATTTCCATATATTCCCAGAGAGTATGTACCAAAGGGTATTTTAAGTAATACCTGGAACATACTCACAGTGCTCCAAACCTTTAAAGGATATTGATCACATAAAGTCAAGTCAACCCATTTGCAAAAAGATGACCAAAGGTATGATGTAAACCAAGTTCAGGAAAAAGAAAAGGGTAAATTACACTGACACCCCCTTCTTTTGGGGAAACTAGAACTCGCTAGATCCTAGTTTAGGGAAATGACATTCCACTCCCAAATTTGCAAAATAATTAACACTCAGCCCCCTTTTCCCCAATTTTTAAAGGAATATTCTCCACTTAAACTTAAAATAATTGGAATATAATTTTTCTTTTTAACTTTGGTTAGTTAGGCATTAGTTAAAAAAATTCAAAAAAAATAAACAAAAAAAAAAGGGGGAAGGAGTGTTAATTATTTTGCAAATTTGGAAGCGGAGTGTTATTTCCCCAAACTAGGGTGTAGCAAGTCTAGTTTTCCCAAAAGAAGGGGGTGTCAATGTAATTTACCCAAAAAAAAGTGCAATCAAGCACACTTTATATTCAGAAGCAAACAATTAATGCATATAATAAAGAGTAGTATGAGATTTTTAAGGATATACGGAATAAAGTGTATACTTTGATAACCCAGCAAACAAGTTTTCTTCCACCTCCTCGTTGTAATACACAAGAGAACTCTTTCCATGCATAACACCAGAAGGAGAACGCACAACTTTCCCTGCAATTGCACAAAACACAAGGTTGCAGAAAATGGAAATAATATGCCTCACAGTACCCCTTCCCAACTTAAAACCCTTCCTTCCATTAGTTGAACTCTAGACTCCTAGACCTCTCCCTTTAAAGGGGGAAAGATAACCAGTAATACTGGCTATGATGGCCATTGGTCCACAGGGGATGAGTTACTATCGTCTACAAGGGCCACTGGTTCACAAAGACATTAGCTTTGCATTAGAAACCCACAAAGAAAGCAGTTATCCAGTTTATCAGCCACAATGAAAATAAGAGATAGAAAATTCATACACCACATGAATCCCATTTTCCATGCATATATACAGTGATACCATACAAATTAACATGGTCAGACATTCAGATGAATAAATCCTATATTGGGACCGCTTATAAGATTGAAGACATCTAAGAAGACTCACCTCCAAAAGCCTCTCCAATGCATTGCAAACCCATACACACACCAAATAAAGGTACAGTAGGTCCAAGTTCCAGTACGGTTTGCAATGATATCCCTGAATCTTGGGGTTCACCTATAAGAAGAAAGAATGGTCTATATAAATCTTGATGTGAGTAGTTCCCTTTTCCCCATTTTTGTTAGGCCTTGGCTGTCTATAATTAAAAACAACACATCCAAAAAATTCTTACCTGGCCCTGGGGATATCAGGATTCCTCTTGGATTCATCCTATAAAAATGGCAGAAAGGATAAGACATGATTTGTTAATTACATTGGACATGTTAGGTGAGATGTATACTCCATCAGAAACCCTTCACCACCCAAAATACTATCACATAAATGCATGGATAAGCGAAAACAATACCAATCCTTACCTTTTCAACTCCTCCACTGTTATTTCATCATTCCGATAAACTTCAAAGTAACATCCTACCTCTCCCATGTACTTCAGGGTTTAAAAAAAAAAAAGGCATTAGACTAATAGTTTCTAATGTCTAAAGTACATTCAATAAAGAGAATCATTATGAGAAATTGTTTACAAAGAAATCACCATTCCGAATCATCGTAAAGTAATAAGTGTTTCAACCGGTCAGAAGAGAGGAACGGATTAGCTAATTTTTCTAGAAAAAAGTCAAAAAGGTAAGGGACTAGTTAACCTTTTCTTGTATTATTGTACAAAGGAATCTAAAATCAATTTCAAGTGGAAGAATAAATTCGAGATTGAACACTTTTCCTTCCTTTATTATTACTCTAGCCATTTCCTTTTTAATCAACATAAAGTAGGAGGGAAATTCTTCAATAGATATCTTCCCTTTCTACATTCTCTTAAATTTAATTGCAATGGAAAAGATAAAATAGCATTGAACTCTGATATGATTTGTCATATTAAATTGTTAGAATAGCTCACAACAGTCTGCAAGATCATGCCTAAGAGAATGACATTACAATGGAATCTCAATCCACTGGAAAATATAAACCAGAACAGAATCATTAAAACAGCTTGCTATGATACAAACAACAAAAAGGGGTATGTGAAACACATTGTCTCAGAAAGGCAAAGATAAATTAGGTGCCACTAGCTACAATCATCCCTGGTAACACACAGAGCTGTTTTCAGTAACATCTTCCCTGTTCATTCCTTAAAAAGGTGAAAACTAAATGCTCTGTCATTAGCCATAAATACTGCATTTTATTAGGGGGCCACCAGCTATGTTCATTTTAACAAATAAGGACCAAATACACTCTTTTTGTTTTTTTTATAAGTATAGAAGGATCAAATACACATAATGTTAACATCACCTGTCAAGCAATTCTTTTGGCCATTTTGCTCATATGACTGCAACGTATCTCAAGTAGCCCTAATGCAATCCAATATGATTGGACTTAATAAATATCAATGCTAAGTTGACTGTTCACATTAGTGGAACCAATAAAAGTACCTTTCCTCAACAAGAAACACTCTTTGTCACAATTGATAAATAAATAAAAACCTTTTTAAAAAGAATAAAATCTCTGAAAATTATATCAAAAAGAAAAAGGAAAATCATATCAAAATGTGTTTTCTTTGAGGCTAAATTCAATATTGATGAATTTTTCTATAGCAAGGTGAGGCAAAATAAATCTCATAACCTTTTGCTGTCCCAAAACCAAAAGAGTGCTTCACTGCATGTTATAAGAATCTCTTTGCTCTACAAGTAAAGCTCTATCCATAGAAGAAGTAACCAAGTTGGATTAACCAGAATATTGGTTTCAGCAGTGGGACTATACTAAAAAGAGACTAAGGGACTTGAATGAGGTGTTGGTAATAGTGTTGCAGAATCGGACAAAATGGGCTGTACATATATGAGCTATGATATCGTGGACGTGAAGTTTTCTAAACCCGTAGATTGTCGGAACTGTTATTGATTGTTGGATAGCGGCCTATATTGGCTGATATTGATTGGTGATGACCAACAATGACGGTTACGTCATGGATATCAGCCATTAGAAAAGTGATATAAGCCACACCTGTCAATATCAGGCAATATCATTCAAAACGATTGTTTTTTTTTTGATAAATAAGAATTTCATTGAAAAAGGAAAGGATCCATACAAGTACACAGGTAGTGAACCTGAATGAAAAAACAGCAGAAACAGCAAAGAAACAAAACAAAAAACAAGCACTAACTAATGACTAGCTGAACACATATCAAGCATGTCAGACAAAGAGCATGCCCCATCTAAATGAGATGCCTTTGACCAGTTGAGGAGGGTGTGGAGGAAGTGGAATTTAAGAGCTGGGATAGTTCTTTCCTTCTCATTAAAAGTTCTGTCATTACGTTCCTGCCAAAGACACCACATGAGGCAGTGCGGAACCATTTTCCAGATCTTGCCAGCCTTCGATTTGCCACGAATCCCTTTCCAACAGCTGAGAAGGTCCACCACATCCCGAGGCATAACCCAGTTCTTACCAAAAATGACCAGAACCATAGACCACAACTCCCAAGCAACAGGGCAATGCACAAGCAAGTGATTAACCGACTCACCACTCGATTTACACATGCAGCACCAATCCAAAATGGTCACCCTTCTTTTTCTGAGATTCTCCGTAGTGAGAATTTTTCCCAAAGCAGCTGTCCAAACAAAAAAAGCCACCCTCGAAGGGACTTTTGCTTTCCACACACTTTTCCAAGGGAAAATACCCGGAGGATGAGGGGAAATAAGAGTGGTGTAAAAAGAACGAACCTCAAACAGCCCCCGGCATGAAGGAGTCCAACAAAGGGAGTCCACAACACCCGGGCGAATGGTCTGAGAATAGAGGAGGGACATGAAAGACTCTACCATCTCCAGTTCCCAATCCTGGACTGATCTTGTGAACTCGATATCCCAACTGATAGTCGAACCTTGGAAGTGACAAATATCCGATACTCAAGACTCAGGAGCTCTAGCTAGATGATAAAGGATTGGAAACTGATTTCGCAAAGGGCTGTCCCCGCACCAGGTATCATGCCAAAAACGAATCCGAGAGCCATCCCCTACTTTGTAGGAGATATGTTGAGAAAAGACATCCCAACCTGCCCTGATATGCTTCCACAAACTAACCCCATGAGGAGAACGAATACTGTTGGAGCACCAAAAATTACCTTGACCTCCATACTTGCTATCAATGACCTGCCTCCATAAGGATGCCGGCTCCCTTGAGTAACGCCAAAGCCATTTTCCTAGCAACGCCTTATTAAAGGTGGCCATACTACGAATACCCAAACCACCACTATGAAGAGGAGTACAGACTTGTTGCCATTCAAAACGATTGTTACATAACGTAACGGCCTATTTTGAATTCTATGTAGGACCAATTCTTAATATAACAGATCCTTGTCCATAACATATCTCCAACAAAATTGTACTATTTGTTTTCTTTAATTGCAGCAAACAATGGTTCTTCCATAATGGCCAACACTCGACTTCAACTAAACCATTGGGTTTTAATACGATGAAACATTCCCTTTTTTGAAAAAGAATCTGAATGCCAACCACTCCCTCCCCCACAGAAGGCCTCAGACCAATTATCAAATAGAATATATTTTAGCCAGTTTAGGTAGTTTCAACTTTCAATTTTCTTTTGGTCCATAAGGTTTTAATGAATTTTGGACATTTTCTTCCCATATTTTTTACAATATTAATTAACACCATTGCTTCCACTACCACATGCAGAACATAGAAATACTAATACTAATATAAAATTATGAACTTTACCCTATATATCTTTTTTTTATTATATAACATAGGAGATCATACCCAATCGAAATAACAACCATGGTCCCTTAGACTTGCACAGAAAAGAAATCACTTCATTATACACAAAAAATCTTCTATTCTAACATAGAAATGGACAATCATTTGCTTCCATCAAACAGAAAAAACAAAAAGAGAGAGATTTATAACATGAATTGTGCCTTTCTTCCTCAATTTTGTCACCCTATAAAGAGGGGAAAGAAAGAATGTAAATTATATAAACAAAAATCTTGGACTCAATTAAACTAACCACATGTGTATCCTACATTATCCAAACATAACAAAACTGAATACAAGTCAAAGAAACTTCTTTTCCCACATTTTCTAGGCAACCAAACAGCAAAATATTTCATTCACAAATCACAAGCACATGATCAAGAACAAACAGTAACAAAAACAAACAAAGAAAAAGAAGAGAGAGAGAGAGAGAGATGAATTTCGGACAAACCTGGCAAAGGTTGTAGGTGAAACTGTCGTAGTTGTCAATGACGATAATTGGGTTGTCTGATTTTTTGGTGGGAAATGCAGAGTTAGAGTTGGAGTTGGATTGGACAGGGACAGGGACAGGCGCAAATGAAGCTTTTGGGACGAACCCATTTCGTGTTTTGAGAGACAATTGGTTGTAGTTGTGTTGAGGAAATAGAGGAGAGTTTTGGGTGTGGAGGGTTTTGGTTTTGGGGGTTAAGAGTGAGGGCTTGGGTACTTGAACCAGAGAGGGTTGAGACAGCGAGGGAGCAGCCATTTCTATTTCTTCTCTTTTTTCTCTCTCTCTCACCGTAGATCAACTCGTCCAACCTCTTCAGCGCCAAGGCCTCGGATTGGAAAGAGAGAGTGGAGATCGTCACCCGTCTGTCGTAGAGGCTATTGATGATTTCCTGTTGAAATTTGAAATAGCTTCTAGGTGTGTTTGTTTGTTTGTTTGTTTGAAATAGCTTCTACGTGTGTTTGTTTCTTTATAATATTTTTGGAACTTTTAGATTAAACTACAGAAAACAGGAATGAAATAAAAGAAATAAGAACCAGACCAAATTGATTTAAGCTTTCGATGATTTGTAAACAGCCATATATAAGCCTGATGATACATGAACATTCGGAAGTAATTGAATTAAAAGATAAACTTGAGTAAATTTAGGAGAAGAAATAAAAGCAATTGTTGAGAAAATCTACAAAAAAAAATAAGAGTAACCAGATACTTAGAACCAAAATCACATGCTTTGAACTCAAAACATCTATGCATTAATATAAACTGCATATATGGTGTTGGATGGTGTACAATTGTCAAACAATGGGTATTTAACTATTTATATAGATTTTGTGCTACTGTAATTCGGTTGGTGATTAAACTCTGTACTTGGTAGTTATTCATTTGCTACAAAGTACAAGATGTTTGTTGCATGAGTAAGGTTAATTTATGTTGAAATTCTATAGAATTTCCAACACATGCATTTTCAAATGTAAAATGGAATGAAAGCCTTCTTAAGGTGATAATTGTGTTTTTGATGTTTGTGATCCTGATGAATTGTACACCTAGGAGAGGTACCGATCAATCACATGTGTCTTTTTTGGGTTGCTTAGAATCATGGAAAAGGAAAGGAAATGAAAATTTTAAACATGTATGAAAACTATTATAGATTTTTTCTCAAATGGTACCAACTGACTCACATTTGACTTCTTTACAAGTTGATGCGGTAGATTAAGAAGAGTGGTTTCGGTTTCTCCAATAATTTCTTTTGAAGTGGATGAAGTTATTTTTTATTTAATGTGAAATACAAGTAAAAAAAAAAATTGAAAGTGACAAAAGGAGAAAGTTGCAAGTACAGCCCGTCTACCAATAATATTGAGATTGTTGTTATTTGTAGTAATATTGTTGGAAACATGTATATGGATTATAGAGAGGCCTTCCAGTGTATAAAGAATTTACAATGTTGAATATTAAATATGCATAATATTTTTTGTATGTTTGATTTGTGATAAAATATCCCCACCCCACTGAATACTTTCTATTGATTTACTCACTTTTGAGTTTTTTTAATGTTGTAATAATAGAGATATAAAACCTATATTGGTGAATCTTATATTTTTAGGATGTATTATTTTTTACATATATTGAAAAAAAATGAAAAAAAAAAAAAAAAAAAAAGAACAAAATTTAAGAATTAAAAAAAGTTTGTCATGAATTATAATATTATTGAGAAGTACAATTTTAATTAAAAAAAATAAAAATAAAGGACTACATTTTATATCTATACTAAAAGAAAATAAAGGACTATACATTTTGCCCAAAAAAATAGGAAGAGCCTCTGAATATGTGTGGAGCGCATGTGAAGAGGCTAGTTTATTTTATTTCATTTCTGTTTTTTGTAGTTTAATCTAATAGTTCCAAAAATATTATAAAGAATATAAACATAAACATACCTGTTTTCTTTGTCCTGTTCCCTTGAGTTTCTTTCTCAGATCTAGAAAGGAAAAAAATATATCAAAACCAAAATTAAGGAAAAGTTTTTAGAACAAATGACTGAACAAAAACAATTTCTGAAAACTTCACATAAATAAATCTGCAACAAAACCTCCAAAGAAACACTACCATTATGCTCTCTTTAGTATCTCATACGCAACCAACCAAAATAAAAGAAAAGAAGTTGTGGAAGTTTTTATAAGAAGTTGTGATTATGTAGTTTTTTAATTTTTTTTTTTTTAAATGGTAATTTAAATGTAGAAGTTATCTTTAAGAAATAGTGTGCTAATTTTTTGGAAAATGAGATGTTATCTACGTCAGTGGAAACGTGGGAAGTGAGGTGTAAATATTATCCCATTTTAAGTTTTTTTTTTTTTAACCATCTAGAGATATAAGGAGGTGGCTGGCAACCGTGAGTGAAAGTAGGATATGGATGAGTTTTTTTTTTTTTTTTTTTTGAAAGAGTGAATTTTTTTATATACGAAAAAAAAAAATAAAAAAAAGGCTAAGAGTTTTAATTTTAAATATTAATATAATCTTGATAAGGATAATTGGATAAGCAAGTGTAACTAAATAAGTTATTAACGGTTAAATTTTTGAAATAGTTAGAGAAAATTTTTAATTTGAAATTTGGGATTTAGGGAGAAGTAGAGAACAGGAGGATTTTTATTTGTGAACATGAGGAAAAATAAATAAATAGGGAGAGCCAAAAATTGAGTAAATGAGGAGTTGTGAAGTTAGTGGGAAGTGGGTAATTGAAAAGTGGAGTAGATAAGGAAAAAAAAAAGGTGAAACATGAACGTACAATTGTGATCATTTTAACTTTTGAATTTGAGCAAATTAATAGATTACTCTTATAACCTTTAATTTTTTTTTTTTTTTTTTGATAATAATAGTAGAAATTTTTATTGAGTAACAAACGAACTTACAAAGACAAAACAACCTTACACAACAAACCATCAACACAAATACTTACAACACACTCCTAATCTCAACAGGGGCCTCCTCAACCCACACTCTGGAACAAGTATTGGAAAACCCCCTGTGAACTAACTCCCTAACAGCCAAATTGGATGTTCTTGAACCCAGAGACACAATAAAATGACCACACCTTTGCACCAAGTTTTGAACCTCCTCAAGCCACATGTCCTCAATTGTAGTTGCCACCGGCCTAGCAAACAGATTATGTAAAAAAGGTACAGAAGGACCTTCAAAAACCATAGCAGTGAACCCCATATCAAGAGCAAAACTAAGAGCTTGAATACATGCCCCTATTTTTGGATGGACACCCCTTGGAAGAGACATAACCGGCCCACACATAGCACCCATTGCCTGCCCCCCATGATCACGAATTAGAACCCCCATATGCCACGAATGGGATTGAGAGTTACAAGCTACATCCCAATTGACCTTCACAAACCCCTCCCCAGGCGGCATCCAAACATGGTCTTGCCCTACCCTCTCAGCCAGCACGCTACCATCAACCTGATCAAGGGTATCTCTAATCACATGCGTATCTCTGTAATCTTTAAGAAGCTTTGACGCTCGTTGCACCACTACAACTGGGTTGGCCACAATCCCCTCATGTATAACTTTGTTCCTCTGACCCCAAATAAAATAGGCAATGCAAGAAAAAAACTCAACTTCTTCAATTGTGAGCCGCTCCCTAGCATACAACATGAGATCGAAAAAACTATCACACCAACGATCCCATTTATGCACCTTAATTCTTGACTCCAACCAAACATCATTTGCAACAGAACATGACCACAAGACATGACTCGTGGACTCCACCCCCTGACCACAACATGGGCAAATACCATCTTTATTCATATGACGTTGCCACAGAAGAGCATTTGTGGGAAGAATGCCAATACAAGCCCTCCAAAGAAAAGACTTCACCTTGGGCGGTAAGGACAAAGCCCATAAATACTTCCAAAACTTCCCATCCTTCCCCACCGTCGAAGGTTCACCATCTCTCTCTGCGGCTCGGCATCGTAACTGAAGATAATAAGCACTTTTCACCGTAAAAAGCCCATTCTGAGTTGCATTCTGTAGGTGAGTAATACAAAAATTATAATAAAATGCAAGGAATTAAAACATTAATTCAATACAAATTGGACTGAGACGCAGATATCTCGCTCTCTTTAAGGAGATTCAAGCCCTCTACAATTGGCAAAACTCAAAGACCGGTGCAGTAGACCTTCTCTTGACTTGTCCCCTCCAGGATACAACAGCCCAACAGTAATTGTTTGGCTCAGACCCAACTCTGCACAAGTGGGTGAGCCCAAAACTCCACTAGAATAACACTCTTTCTTTGCCTGAAATTCTCTCAATATGTGCTCCAATATTTTTGTGTATTGTGTTGTGTATATTTGACTGATGGTGATGGAGTCTATTTATAGGCTCATTGGGCCTCCCGAATTTAATCCCAAATAATCTGATATGGCCCAAAATTAATCCTCAATTAATCTGATGTTGGGTCAATTACTAAGACTATTATTTGAAATTCAAATTATTATTAGTTGGCATTTTAATTAGATGGGCTGGAGTTATATGTGTTAATGAGTCTAATGAGGAGTTATAGGGAGAGTTAATGAGTCCAACAGCTAGCCCATTTAATGAGTCAATGTCAGAATATTATTTCCTTAAATACGTGTATAAATATGACAACTCATTAATAGTCAATGACAGATTTTTTCCTTAACAAAAACGTGACTATTAACTCACTAATGGCTAGGTGAATTTTTTCAGAATGTATTTGGACACATTAACACAATAGTTACATGGACTTATAAATATATAATTTTTCTCTCCCCTTATCAATGTGAGATTCAGTTTTTTTCAAAACACTAACTCCTCTCTTTAAACTCATTAACCACATGAAACTCCCATATCTTCACATTTAATTTTTTCAATTTAAATTAATATTATTTCAAATTAATATTAAAATGTTACAACACATTCCAAAACAGCCGATCAGGTTTCTTTCGAGGTGGTAACGGAATAGAGCAAATAACATCTGATTCCCAGTTAGAAAATAAACCATAAATGAGTTCTCTATTCCAACACTGCCCCTCGTCAGAGATAAGCATAGAAACTTTCTCATTAGGATCTAACAACCCCGCAGCCAAATGAGACCCAAACAAGCTGGACAGTGGTAACCACGGGTCTTTCAAAATTCGAACAGAGCGACCATCTCCAATATGCCACCTCAAACCCGATCTCAAAACTAATCTGGCCGAGGTAATGCTACGCCAAGCATATGATGGACGATGTCCAATATTTGCCTCCATAAAATCACCTTAAGGAAAATACTTTGACTTTAAAACTCGTGAAAGAAGAGATTGAGGGTGTTGTAGAACCCTCCATCCTTGTTTCGCAAGCAGAGCCATATTAAAGGTCCGTAAATCCCAGAATCCCAAACCTCCAACCTCCTTTGAAGAACACAGTTTACCCCACCTGATCCAATGAGCTTTTTTCGACTTATCATGATGCCCCCACCAAAAATTACTATACATGCTGTTTAGATCCCTACAAATACTATCAGGCAACTTAAAACAACTCATAGTATAAGTAGGTATAGCTTGAGCCACAACCTTAATAAGCACCTCACGACCTCCATTGGACAAAAATTTTTCTTTCCACCCATTCATCCTCACCAAAGGACACCCCCTTCGACCTCCCAACAAAAGTCGGAAGACCAAGGTATTTCTCATGACTTTTAATCTCTGGAACTTGGAACATTTCTTGGATTTTCAATTTCAGATCCTGAGAAGTGTTCTTCGTAAAAAAGATTGAAGTCTTGGCTCGGTTCAATTGTTGACCCGAAGCCGGTTCATATTGATGAAGAATGCTCCTAATAGACTCACAATTGGCCAATGTAGCTTGACAGAATAGGAGTGAGTCATCAGCAAAAAACAAATGTGTGAGTCTTGGCCCCCCTCTACTAGCAACCACCCCTAGGATACGCCGCTCCATCTCCGCCTTTTTGAGTAGAAAGGAAAGGCCCTCTGCACATAATAAGAACAAATACGGAGACAGGGAGTCTCCTTGGCGAATACCACGGGATGCAGAAAAGAAACCACATTGCTCTCTGATAAGTCATGAAATATGACTTATTTACATGCATTTTGGATATTGGAGTTGTGTTGCAGAATAACTTAAATGATGTTTGTTGTTCACATTGAATTACATGTTGATTTAAGTGTATTAATTTAATCTCTTATATGTTAATTTGGGCATGTTTGATTGTAGGCATAAATCATGATTAAATATCACAAGCGGAAGGAGCAAAAGAAAAGAAAAGATTTTAATGAAGAGAAAAAGAAAAACAAAGCCCACAAGCCCAGAAGGCCCACATCCATTGTTCCGCAAACTAGATTATTTTCCAATGGAGCAAATGAAAGAAGCTTTTGGAGAGTGGTAGCGCAAGGAGCATTATTATATTTTTTAGTTTTCTTCTAGAGTTTTCTCTCTTGAAAGTTTTCTTTTTCCTTACCATGATTGGCTAAGCCTCTTGCTACTAGGGGCTATGTTTTCTGTATCTTGTATATTTTTAATGCTAAATTACAGTTGATTGTTAATTTATTAATTCTTTGATGTATGTTTTATTCTCTTTCTATGTCAATCAGTTTTTCTTATGATTAAGGGGAATATTACATGGTTTTAATTAGGTATTGTGATTTATAAATTAAAAGGTCTTTCTAATTATTACTCTAGATTTTATTTTCCCGGTAATATAGTGTTTCTTTTTATTAGTTCTGTCAAGAGCTTTTTAAAAGGAAAATAATCCTTTCTCTTCAAGGAATCTCATTGAAACACCCTGAAACATAATATATTCTTTACAAAATTTCCACAAACCAAATTTATTTTACTCTTCTTGCTATTGAATTACATTGTCTAAAAACACAAACTCCCTGAGGATCCACCAACGTAACATACCGCTATTATTGAGCACATCAATTTTTGGCGCCGTGCCGGGGATGATTCAAGACAATTTTGCTTTGACCTGTTTTGTTTTACTGTGCATGAGCGTTTGGGTTAAAGGGTAGATTGGAGACTTTTGAGACTTTGTCTATTTGATACACCTCAAGCTCACCCACATCTTCTATCATGGCTGAAAAAGAGTAATTCACTAGGCACCTAGGATGACAGTATCACTTGCACCCTTCAGAGCTCCATCCGTCATGCACCTCCAAATGCACCTTGTGGAGATCAAACAAGGGCTAATGGCCACCCAGATTTGGGGATTGGAGAATGAGAACCCCTATGTGCATGTGAGAGCTTTAAGAAGTAGATTTCTATGCACAGAACGTTGAGACAACCAAGTTGAATTCTTTCCATTCTCACTTAAGACAAAGCTAAGGGATTGTACACAGTGAAGCCTAGGTCCAAAAGTTGGGGAGAGATGACGCAGAGTTCACAAGAAGTTTTCTCCCCACAAGGTCCAACAAGTAAAGAGGAAGATTTTAGTTTCGTCCAGGGACATGATGAGACTTATTCATGGTGGGAAAGATTCAAGTACATACAACTTCTGCCCAACACATATATGACACCTGGAGGTTGGTATACTTCTATGAGGGACTCCAACCTAGAGATCGTCAGTTTGTTCAAATTGCATGTGGAGGTGAATTTCACAAAAGGAGCCTAAGATGCTATGGACCTGAGAAATGTAAAATAAAGTGTCAAAAACAATGGTTTTCAATACTCTCCATTAAGCTACAGAATAAGACACAGAGTTGACACACATCATGATGCGTTTGATCCATTGTTCCGCAAACCCCAGCTTTCGCATAATAGCTTCTAGAAAAGACCATTCCACCCTATCATAGGCTTTACTCATGTCCAGCTTAAGGGCCATCTGACCCCTTCTACCCTTTCTCTTCAAGCTCATTGAATGCATAAGCTCAAAAGCCACCAAAACATAATCAGTGATGAGACGCCCTGGAACAAAGGCGCTTTGTGATTCTGAAATCACTAAAGGCCTTTTTTCAACCTGGCACTTTATACAACTTTATAGTTACATTGCATAAAGGATACATTTGGATTTTTAATCTGTAAGGCTTGAAAAATTTTTCTCAACATCATGTAAAATAGAAAGAATAGCAGTTACCTCAGGAGAAAATCTTCCATTAGTGGGATACATTTGCTGTATTGAAAAACATCAGGTAGCAATTCATGTCATCCGTTATAACTGCTTCCAAGCCTGCCAAACAAGAATTAATGCACTCCACTCCCGGGTCGGAGGATGTAAACAGTGTCTGAAAATATTCCACAGCTAAATCAGCCATCTTTGAGTCTTCTGTCTGCCACACACCATTATCATCTCGGAGACCCCTAATAAGATTAGTATTTCTTCTTTGATTACAATGAGCATGGAAAAACTTGGTATTTTTATCCCCATCCTTCATCCATGAAACCCTTGATCGTTGACTCCAGTAAGTCTCTTCATTCTCTAACAAACTATTAAGTTCATCTTGTACCTCCATTATCCTATTTGAATGACCCGTAGAGGACATATCAATAAGATTTTGGAGGAGTACCCTTCGGTCTCTAATAGTAGTAGCCAAGGAACCAAACTTCTCTCTACTCCACCCAATTAAGGAAGCCCGACACCCTTTCAATTTTTCCACCACCTTGAACATTGGACTCCCTTCCATCATAGACATTCCCCAAGCTTCTTCAATCACACCCTTACATTGCTCATCCTTAGCCCACCATGCTTCAAATCGGAAGACTCTCTTTCTCTTACTAGGAGTAACCGTATCTGGAATGGTCAACAACAGGGGACAATGATCTAAGTTCTGAAATGCCAGATGAGAGACCTCTGCACCATCAAAAGACGAAATCCAAGAGGCTGAAGCCATGACTCTATCCAATCTAGCAATGACAAAATCATAGTCAACACGTTTATTCCTCCATGTAAACTGATGTCCCTGAAAGCCAAGATCATGTAATTCACAAAAAGACACCGCTTCACGAAAATCTCTTAGTTGCCATTCCGGTCGACATCGTCATCCCAAACATTCACTGTATTCTAATATTTCATTAAAGTCACCAAGACACACCCACGGAACAGCACTCTGCTGACTCAAATGTTTTAATAATGCCCATGATTCCTTTCTTTTGGATGTCTCTGCATTACCATAAAACCCAGTTAAACAATACTCTATACCAGACCCTTTCTCAACCACCAAAACATCAATATGGTTTCTGGAATAAGTATTCAACTTTAAATCAACTCGTTCATTCCACAACATCGCTAAGCCACCTCCTGTATACATTCAAGAAACACAAAAGGCCCCAGCAAACTTTAACGTCACTCTTAAATTTTCCACACCAATGCTATCTAGTCTCGTCTCAGAAAGAAACAAAACAGAGGGATCTTTCTCCTTTAACAGAAGGAGTAATTCACGAACTGTACAAGGGTTCCCAAGCCCCCTACAGTTCCAACTTAACAGCCTCATTAATGCCGGCGAGGCTGCACCACAGCCTCCGCCGATAAAGAATTGTTAGAAAGGCATAGTCCATTGTTGAGCTTGGACCTTTTCCTCACCTGTATATTTGTTGAACTCCCAATGACCTCCCCATCACGCTTTGGTCCTTCAATACCGATAGTAGGTGACTTCCCCTTTGCACGGGCTAGCCGCTTCCAAACCTTTTTTTTCTCCACGGATGGCTCCCCAGAGGGCCCACCTGACTTCACATGACTATCAGCTACCTCACCTTTCTTATTTTGTGGAGCTATATCTGGTTTAACCACCTTTTCATGCGACGTGCCCTTCCTAGGAGATAAATTTAGCACTGAAGGACATCCCACAAAAGTATAGCATTTATCCTTTATCTCAACAAACTTATCCTTTTGCATGGCCCCCACCTTTCCCATTGCAACGTTATCTGTTGCATGCAAGAATTCTTTTTGGACTACATTTGATGCCAGCTGCCCTGTTATTCCTTGCACGTGGACACTATTAGCCACCAAATCCTCCTTTGCCTCATCAATCCCCTTATGTTCGACATCACGCGAGATTCTCGACGCCACTCTCCTCCGAATCTTGCATCTTTTCTCATGAATTATCGTTAGTACTCGCCGAGATATCCGAGGATCGTGTATTTTCAAAAACCAAATTTTTTGCGCCCCTAACCGCTTCACGTGGCTGTACCACAGAAGGTGGGTGTAACCCACGTTCTCCTCCCATCACACGGCGGTGGCGCTGAGAAATCTCAGCCGCACGAAGCCAAGGACCATATTTTTTGGACTCTCCATCTCTTGTAGCACTGTCGCGCAACCTTGCCCTGCAATCACGCTCCAAATGGCCCAATCTACCACAGTGGAGGCAAATCCATGGCATACGCTCATACTTGAAATCCACCCACATCTGGCCAAGAGATTTAAAGGTAATCAACCTCCCTCTAGGAAATGGCTTTGTGATATCAAGTTTAATCCGAACCCACAACCACGGCCCCCATCCCACTCCACTCTCTGGCACATCCACCTCCTTCACCAAGCCAATCGCATTTCCAACCCGTTCCCCCGTCTGCTTGGTCATATATAGCAATGGAATGCCATGAAGTTGCACCCAAAACCAACAATTTGTGAATTGTATCTGGTTTGCAGGGCAAGACCCATCAAAATCATTCAATGCCAATAAATGGTTGTCAAATAACCACGGAGTACCATTCAAAACCCAATTCACACTCAGAGGCGTCAGTGAACTGGAAGACAAAAAGGTTTTCACCAATGTCTTTGACTATGATACCCCGTGTCAACCCCCATATTCGCAACATCGTACTCTTCATTACCTTTTTGTTAAAGAGCCTATCCGTGAGCATTTTACCCAACAGACAGTGAGAACCCAGATGTTTAGAGTCCCCCATTGCATCATCCTCCACCATAAGCCCAGGTGCTTCAGCCTCCGTAAGAGAAAACTTTCGCCATTCCTCCACAAGTTCCTCAGCCATAGCAAAACTTTGCTAAACCCACTCCGAGAGTAGACAAAATAAACCACTCCACCTATAGAAGCTCTAGAGAGAAAACTATAGAGAAGACAAATATTAATATTAGGACTGACAACATGACATTGAGTAATGGCTAGGTGGTATCCAGTATTCGTTGCTTCTTTTTTTTTTAATTTTTTTTTTAAACACAAATCAATAGATCTAAAATATGAGGGTATTTTAGTATGTGCACTAAAGTGGACAATTTTCTATATAGGGATGTGACTATTATACCCTTATTTTTAAGATACATTATTATTTGAAATTAATGATTAAATTGAAAAAATTAGAAGATGTAAGGGATATTTTTGACAATAGATTAAAATGGATATGAGAGCATAAATCCTCTTAATAATATTATTATATTATATATTATATATATATATATATATATATATATATATATATATATATATATATATATATATATTATTTTTTTTTTTGATAGTTATGATAGAATTTAAACCTATGGCGTCCGCTCATGATGGTTGCTCTTACCATCAGGCCAAAACATCAATTGGTTTTTGGTGTAAGCGGGATTTGAACCCAGGTCCCTTGCTCGACGACAAGAGACTTTACCAGTTGAGCTAACTAGAACCCACTTATATATTATATATTAGATAATAGTATTAGATTAGATAAAAAGTTAGGATATTGTCATATCATCAATCCACCGCTAAAATCATAAATTAGTATTTTAAGTGCATTAAAACCCTTATTAACTACCCACGTTTGACAAACACCGTTTGCAAACTTTACTCTTTCTTCTTCTTCCGTCTCTTTCTTTTCTCTGCTCCTCCTCATCTATATATCTATTAAAGTAGAAGCCTATGCCGAATCTCTGCCATTTGTGAAGGTTTGTAGCTTCCATTGCTTGACAAGTCACACCTTATTTGGCAATCACAGCCACGTATTTGTCACGTATTGGATATAAATAAGCTTTTAATTGTCACTTATTTGACCCGTTCTGCCCTTAAATGTGGCCTATTAAATACACGACTTTTCCTAATTAAAAAATATACAAAGTGAGTAACAATGATATTGTGAATTACGTTGTTTGGGAAAAAGATATATGAAAACTAAAGGAAACTAAAGCAATTAAAGATATTATATGATTATTAAAATTATTGTTATGCAGGTACAGACTACAAGTTCAAGTCTCAGACAAAACAGGAACTACAACTTTCGTTCTATTTGACAATGAAGCAAAGAAAATTGTGTATAAAACTGCAAAAGAGATTGCTAAAACATATCCAGAGGTAGATTAAATTTATTATAAATAAATTTTCAAAAAAAGGAAAAAAAACACGTGTCAAATTATTTATAATTATTTCTAAAAAAAAAATGAAGTCAATAATGATGCAGGAATCAGATGACAAAGAGCTCCCACAAGAATTAAAGAAGCTGGAAGGGAGAAATTATGTCTTCGAAATACACCTTAATGAATATAATAGCCACAATGGGTTTCAAAATTACACAGCCACAAAGGTCTATGAATCAGAAGAAGAAATCACTGATAAAAAAAAGGTACAATACCAAACTAATTGTGCATATATATTGGGTAAATAGAATTAATAACAATTGTAAAGTCAAAAGAAAAAAAAAAAAAACATAATACTAAAATGATGCAGGAAGACAACCATGTGTTACAAATTGAGTATACTGAAAATGATTATACTACACCACAAAAAAAACAAAGGCAACAAAGGCTATACTACTCATAAAGATTCATCAGGACATATCCAGCAAAAAAATGGAGGAGATACCAGCAAAGAAAGGACAAAGCATCAAAAGAACGATGCTTAAGCTCTACAATTAAGGGCAAGCAATAATTTCATATGTTTAGCAAAAATAAATTGTTATGAAAGATTACCACCTATTAATACAATGGGGTTTAAATTAATTAGTAATTTACATTATTATAATAAAAATATGCATTACCAATAAAAAAATTTATATATGGTACAAAACATGTCATTCCTTCCAATTTCATGCTGAATAAAAAAATAAAAATAAAAAAAGAATGGTTTTAAATTACGATTTAAAAAAATAAAATTAAAAAAGAAATAGTAGAAAAAAATGCAAATTCATAGAAACAATTAATTATAAATAAATAAATTTAATATTTTAGAAAATTCACGTGCATCGCACGGGTTATTGTCTAGTTCTTAAAATTTTCAAACATGGATGGCTTTTCAAAGAGCAATAGCAATGGAGGCTAGGTATGTTTGCTCGCCCACTCTCTGTAAATTTTCCTTGTTCTCTCTTTGTCTGACCGGCCATCTACCCAAGTGGTTGTTTAACATAGCCCCACGGGCTGATGTGTGTGCTGCTACGCAAATTTTTTTCCTTTGAGCATTTTTTTGTACCGGTAGTATGAGCGTATTTATTAGGATTGGGTTCTAAATCTTTCTCTCTGAATTTGTTTATTGGCTGGTCAGTTTTCTTTTTATTAAAAAAAAAAAAAAAAAAAAAAAAAACAAACTGTGTGCCATACGGCCATTACAATTCAAAGGTCAAGACTTTTTTCTTTTGGTGTGTTGGGATATTCAGTAGCTTATTGGAGTTGGGTTATAATTGTTGGGTTGTAGGTATTTTAAAATCACTATGAATTTCTATCTTGAAGTTAATTATCCTACATCTAAATATCTGGTTATGTTTTAATATTGTTAGCCATCTATGAAAAGGCAGTAATATTGTTAGCTTCTTTTTTTCTTTTCTTTGGCAGGAATTGAACTTCTAGTGGGAGGATCAACCTTGTGAGTTGGCTGATGAAGGCACGAACTTGATTTCAGAAATTGTCCAAAGATGCTTTCAGAATTTAGTGCATTGGAAAAAGATACTAGTAGATTTCAGAATATGTTTCAATAGTGGGTCATGTGTTACTATTGTTTCAATAGTCATTGGCAATAATATGACTTGTAGATCTTTCTGTACAACTATGAAATCGCAAATATATACCATGAGTAGTTTTAATAGTTGCTTTCAGTTTGGACAACTACGAAATGGAGAATATATATGCTTTCTATGCCTCCTTCTATAGTGTGGACGGCGGCTCATGGGAGGATATTAACTATAGATAATTTGAGGAAATGCCATATATGTATTGTGGATTGGTGTTGTTTGTGCAAGTCCAGTGGGGCTGTTACACTGTGATGTAGCTCAGAGCTTATGGACTATGATGTTTTGTTTGTTTGGTTTGGCTTGGGTGATGCCTGCTAGAGTACTAGCATTATACTTTTCAAGTACAATCATAAGCCATAAGCCAAACTTGGAACAAAATATCATATAATCTCAATGGATACTAGGTACTCATAATCTTGATTTAAAATTTGAAAGTTTCAACTTTGCACAGGTTACAATTGTAAAAAAAAATATATATATATATATGCTTAAAAAATCCACAAAAACCTTCATATGGAAAGGCAACATATCAAGTAGCCAAATTCACAAAGTACAATCTGACCAAAAGAAAAATATAACACTTCTTTACAAGAAACTCAACCCTCATTGTGTTTAATTGGTTCCAGATTTGAAAAAATATCCTCATGCCTATCTCTTCTTTTACTGCATCCATAGCATTGCCAGTATCCAAATCACAAACCTAAACATATTTCAAATACCAAAGTCAATTTTTCAAAACAACTATGAAAATGCAAGAATTTTCACATCGTTTGTTTGTTACTTACCAAGAAAAGTCATGGGATGAACATAATTATTTGTTTTATCACCAAAGGGAACCCGTGCATGAGTGAACCCAACATCCATTCCCTACAAGAAATTATATCCATTTGGCATGTCATCTATGTCATCAAATTACATGAACAAAGAAAACATGTAATAGTTAAAAATAGCTAATGCAATAGGCCAAGCAAGTTCACCATTGGTGATTCAGTTAAATTGTTTTGGCATCTATTCTCATGGGGCCCTTCGTACGCTGTCCATGCCACTGAATGAGGTGCCTGCTCTGTTCCCTATATCACAAATCATAAATAGCTCATTAAAAAACAGACACACACACACACACAAAAACAGAGAATACAATATGATCCAAGTTTTAATAATCTGCTATAAACTCACAATATTGTTCAGCTTATGAGAACAACATTGCATATGTGTGATAGAGTTATTGTGATGTATGAGGGAAGAACAATTGTTTTCCTGTATGTTAAGGCATAAAGAATTAGTTTAACCAAGAGTATAAAATTTTACAGTTTATACCAATTGCAAGTGAGTATATCTGTGTGCTTGTATTTTTGCAAGAAGAGTACCTTAGATAATTGTTGTCTAGTGTTATGTTTTGTTGGACTTTTTTTCTTTCTCCTTGGTTGCTGCTTAACCCAACTCTTTGGACATTTTCCACCCTTACGACCTTCTCTTTTTTTAAGGCCTTTAACATTTTCAAGTAAGTTCTTGATGGGTTCTCCATGATCCATAATTTCATTACCACCTGTGAAGGACACTTGAGATTTAGAATTATCAAGATTCACACTTGAAAATTTCTTGGCAATATCTTCAACTTGCTTTTCTAATTCCTCTGCAACACTCTTTAGCAAAACATATGCTTCTTCGATGTCAGCAGCTCGAGAGGCCAATCTAACCAACCTGGGGCATAAGCTTCTATACCGCTGTGTAAAGTCCAAGTTAACATCTCCATGGACATCCCTTCCACTACCATCTATGACATATCCATTCTTTGCTTCTCTTGTCCATCTCTTCAAAATGTATGCATCAGGAATTATCTTTATGTCAAGTATGTCAAAAACCTTCAGAGCATGACAACACAAAATCCCAAATGTTTCAAACTTCCTACAACTACAGGAGATTGTCTGGTTAATAGGACTGCATAGTACTTTATATTCTCCATCTTTGCCAAAAAGTGCAACAATATATTCATGCACTAACTGGCTATCATTCCGATTTTTTATCAGTGCTGCTGATGCATAGTCATACTCATTTTGGAATATTTTAAATATTGCAGGGGTATAAACTTGTGCTGCTTTGTTGCAATAAAGGTGAATTCTTCAAGCTCAAAGCAGGCAATTTCTCCCTAGCATTATACTCAGCCTCCAACTCCTTCTGCCGTTTTTGCTCTACTACTCTTTCAAAATGCTGAAAAAATTGGACTATATCCAAATCTGATTTCAAGTAATCTTTCAAGTCCCCATTCAAACTTTCACTAAGTTGAGTACTTCGCATTCCTAAAGTAAATGCCATCTTCATGTGGCATTTTGCCCATTTTGCCTTCAATTTGTAAATGCCATTTAACCAACTAAGATCCTTAGTCATATAGGTATGAATCATTTTATCCCAAGCTTCTTCAAATTCACTTTCATCCTCATACTCATACATGCAAGCTTTAAAGTCTCGGAGGACAGATGAACCATCCTTCATCAAATTCCCCATATGCCTGATGCCATTTTGCATTATGTGCCAAGTACATGATCCATGCCACGTCTCTGGCATCACCTCAGCTAATGCCTTTGCAATTGCTGGATCTTGATCAGTAAAGATAGATTTAGGCTTTTTACCATTGTGTGCATTTAAAAAACTTTCAAAAAGCCATTTGAATGATTCAGCTGTCTCATCGTACAAAAGGGCAGCCCCAAAAATCACCATCTCTCTATGGTGATTAAAACTAATGAACAAAGCTAAAGGCCTAAAAATTTTATTTGTGCCATATGTAGTGTCAAAAGTAATAACATCTCCAAAATGAGCATAATCTATAATCATTTTAGCATCAGCCCAAAATATATTAGTTATCTTCTCTTCGTTATCCAATTGTACTGCATAATGAAAAGATGGATTATGAATCAATTGTTGTTGAAAATACCTTAATAAACTACCGGCTTCACCGTATATCAAGCTTCTTTGGCATCTAGTTCGAAGATAATTTTTCTGATCAACTTCAATGTAGCCAAGATTAGACCTTCCCCAGCTTCTCTACTCATTAACTCGTGTGCTGCCTTAGGCTTAATTCCGGAAGCATAAGCTAAATCAACAGTAAAAGCTTGGGCTTCAGACATCCTTCGTTGTGATCGCATCATGTACGTAGTTTCTGGAAGATGAAGAATATGATTATGTTCAGCTACAAAATCTTACACCTTATACTTTCCAGTCTCCCAAACTAATGAAACACCCAACCATACAGGACAATTAGTCCTTGTTTCCTGTCGAGGCTGATTGGTCAGATGATCTCGTTTGTCTGCTTTTCTAGAACCTTCTTGAGAACACAAAAATCTTCTTGATGTTATTTCACCGTCTATCTTACTTTTATTTAAATAATGCTTTCGAACATTAAAACCCAATTGCTTTCCATAATTTTCCCAATACTTCCAAGCCACCTCTAACGTATCAAATTCCATACCAACCTTTGGGACCCAATCAACCATGGTATCCATGTTTTGAGAGGACATATCTGCCATCCTATAAAAAGATCATGAAACCAAATTCTAATTAGTTTGATCAAATGCTGCACATATCTGCCATCCTATAAAAAGTTCATGAGAGGACATATCTGCCATCCTACATATGTTGCACAGTACTTAAAAGAAAAAAAAAGTTCTGAACTTTGAATTACAAATGCTGCACAGAACTATTACAAATAAATAAACAGCCAACAAGAAGTTCTGACCTTTGAATTACAAATGCTGCACAAACTATATATAAAAAATAAAATAAAAACTGAGCAGCCGATTAAAAATTATAGAGAGAAAGATTTAGAACACTGAACAGCCAATAAAAAAAAGTTCCCACCTATGAAACGTGAAGTAAAAATGCTGCACAATTCTGTATATATATAAAACTGAACAGCCAATAAAAAAAGATTATAGCAAGTGAAGGAGCAAACATACCTTGCCTCCATTGGCCTTTCATCAGTTCTCCATGGGCGATTTGAAGAGCTTGACTTTAATAGATCTACCATTTGGGGTAAAAAGAAGGAGAATGGAGAGAGTTGTAAACAGAGAAAAAACAACAAGAAATAAAAGTTTCTTCTCTTGGCAATGAAGTTTGGCGGAAGTCTATAATTTAGGGATGAAAATGGCGGGACGTGTGTGCTTTTGAGAAAAGAAAGAAAGAAGAAAGAGTAAATTTAGTAAACGGCGTTTATCAAACGTGAGTAGTTAATATGAGTTTTAATGCACTTAAAACACTAATTTATGATTTTAGTGGTGGATTGATGATATGGCAATATCCTAACCTTTTATTTAAAATAAGAGGTTGAGATTTAAAGAACTCTACCTTGTAGAGTAGTCTAGGAACTCTAGAAGATTTGAATCCAAAATATAGTATCAAAATGAAAACACCACCAAAATATAGGACTTGTTTGGTACATGTTTTTATTTTGTATTTTCAAAACCTGACTTTTTCAAGTTTTCAAGATGGAACTTCAAAACTAGTTTGAAGTTGTTTTGAAAAAAAAAAAAATTATGTTTGGCACCTTGGAAAAATTTCCTACAGTCATGTCTTTACCACAACCAAAGTCATCTCATCATACATCTCAATTTTATTGTTTAGAATTTGCTCATGATTGGGGTGTGCCTGTGTTGAGAACAGATAAAAAAACCAAATAAAGATGTATGAGATAAATAGGAATAGCTAGATAATTTATGAACCTATAGTGATGAATGTTCTTTATTCTTACCCCTACTTCATCATACTCTGCTCTATCACAGGTGATCATTTTCAATTCAGCATACCATCTAAACCCGATTTTCAATTCACCATGTCATTATATTCTAGCTCATCTTTCAATATGAGAGTCACGGGCTTACTGATAATAATGTGCTTAAAACATATATAAATGCATGTAAATTATTGTCTAGTGTTAGAAGATGTTTTTAGTACAGACATCTGCAACATCCTCCCACACATTTTCTATTCTAATAGTAAAACAAACAGAAAAAGAGACTAACTTTTTTGATAATTAGATAGTTTGGGGAATGAGGATTTGAACACTCAATGTTTCCTTTGAAGAATATTAGGAGGTGCCAACCAGTTGAGGTATAAGACTCTTGGTCAGAAAAAAAGAGACTAACTGTGCATGTGTGTACGCATGCAGCGATGAGCAAAGTCAGGGCAAAAGACTTCAGTCGATATGCAGCAGAAATTAGAACACTTGTTATGGATGAGAAACACATATTTAAGATTGCATCAAAGGTATTTTAAAAATAGAGATATCATCATATCACTAAACTCATCTTCTGATAACTCAAGAAAACTAAAAAAACTTTCTTGATGTATTCTGTACAAAAGCCGTTTCTCAAGCTTTGTCGTATCACGTGTAATATTTTCCTCATTCTTCCTAGATAAAACTTAAAAAATAAAAAATAAAAAATAAATAAATAAAGAGAAGAAAAGAGATGGGAGAACAAAACTGGGGAAGGGGCATAAACTAAGTAGCAAAATTTACAGAGAAAACCAAAGAATCAGGTAGATTGCTTTTGGAATTTAAACTGAGTGCAAAATTCCTGACATAGATTAAAATTATCTTGCCATTTGGACCATTGGCTCTTCAAATCATTGTAATACTTTAATTCATTTGGCCCGAAGTTCTTAACAGAAGCATCAAACCTCAACTCAGTGAGGCAGAGATCATCAAACAGTTCTGGTCCAATGGTTTCCACCGTGCCATTAGGAACATGCTTCTTCTCAGGCACTTTAAAAATCAGGTTATCAAATTTCTCATCCTCAAAGACATTGTCCTTTGCGTGATCCATGGTAGAGCACTTCAAAGCAAGTGGATGGTATAAACAAAAAGCTTTTGGTTTTTGAGAGCCGCCTAAAATGTCTTCTCTGTCATCAGCAAGGGAGACAGCATGGTCATCATGAAGCTCACAACTAGAATCTGACACGGCCATTCCACTGGCTGCCTTGCTTAATTTCATCACATTGCAGCCTAAGTTCCCTCTCTACTGAAAATGCACCTGCTTCTTCTTCTAATTCTGAGTAGCCGTTACGATACTCATGAAGTGTAAGTAGAATAGGAAGAGGAAGTACTGGACCCACAAGAGCATCATCTCGCTGCACTTTCTTTGACCACTTATTGCTACGGCATGAAGGCCTTCTTAGGAAGAAAGGAGGCAATTGAGGTAGGTCTGGGACAACTAGAAATTCCAAAGCTACTTTTTTCTGGTCCACAAGTACCTCAAGGAACTCAGAGTAATTGGAATAGGCAAGTTGTAAAAGTTCCATTGGCAGGCCTGCCCACAACCTCCTCAAAGCAACCTCATGTATGCTTGCTGGCGAGCTGATGTCATTAAAAACAGTAGCACCTGCAGGAGATGATCTCAATCGACCAAATCCACAAGCCTTCAACTTCTCACACAAGATTTCATGAGATTCTGTGCTAAAAGATTCCTTTTCTCGAGGGCCCTTGCAAGGCTTTTTCAATTTTGAATCCAAGACTTCAGTAAGATTACCATTCAAATATGCAGAGAGATTATCAAATTTCAGGTACTTAAATTTCCTAGGAAATTTGTACTCCTCGTCATCCATATACATGAAATTATCTTTAAAATGCAGCAGTTCT
The DNA here is from genome assembly GCA_907173295.1 of Fagus sylvatica. NCBI lineage: Eukaryota > Viridiplantae > Streptophyta > Magnoliopsida > Fagales > Fagaceae > Fagus > Fagus sylvatica. The sequence goes on along the minus strand of OU015772.1, from coordinate 17,587,221 downwards.
GTGTGAAATTCTTTCAACTTCTTTACAGAATCCCATGAGGCACAATATCTTTGTGATTCAAGCTTCCCTGACGACATAAGCCTTATTAGTGTAAAACCGCCAAATTCATCCGACTCAGGAAGCATTGCAGCTGATAGATCTTTGTTTAAGATGACAAAGCCCAAAACCAATTCTTTCTTCTGCTGCCAATCAATCCATTCAGGAAGATCATCCTTCAAAATCTCCTCTCTCACAAGACAACTTCCACATCGACACTCACGACCCAACAATAAGAGTTCTGAAGGGAGCTCCCATGCGTACAGGGTTTTAAAAACTTCTGAAACATCAGAAACAATGGATCCTCTCGGGGTTGGTAAAGTAGGTCCATAACAAAAAAGATTAAAATCACAACTCCGAAAGGATCCCAATATAATGCAAAAACCTGATTCAGAAGCCCACCTATATGTATCATCCCTCGCGTCTGATCTCAATTCTGACAATCTAAGTACATGAACGTAGCAAGGTTTATCAAGACCGTGAGCCCATTGCAACAGCGGCATCATTGGCTTCCGCACATCACAAAGAAGCAACAAACTATCCGAGGCCAACACAAAACAGAAACCATCAGATCCCGCCATTGTAAAAGTAAGGAACTGTTCGTTTTCAACCAAAGCATAAATCCTCAAAATCTCAACCTTTGCTAAACAACTCACAGTACACTCATCAAACCTCAAATCAACCAAGAAAACTGCATCAAGCGTGCAACAATTAAAATCCTAGGATGCCAACTGAACTCACAACCCAACCATTTGCAATTCCCCGAATCACCATCCCACGATACAGGCAACCTAGTCCCTCTAAAACGGGAATTCGAAGTACCATTTCTCAAATGAGACTCCAAATCAAACAAGAACAATGCTCCACTCTCTAATAAAACGACACTCTCCTCCGGTATATGTGGACTCCAACAAGCATACACAACAGAGCTACTCTTAAACACCTTAGTACCTAAACAAATTAATCTAGGCGAAGCGAGTTTTTTATCCTTTACAACAAACCAATGCACAGAGCACAAAGTAGAAGCCAGCAAATACCCAACAGAGGAATAGGAATTGGAAGTTTTACCTGCGGAATTCGCAAACGGTTTAACCGCAATGTTGAGAATCCGGTACTCGAACCCGGTGTTTTCCCTAAAAACGTCGCCGTCTTTGGCAGCCCGAATATGAAAGCCAGAACCCGAACCCGAATCATTGATGGATAGTAGCAAGAAGCCGACTTGCTCGGAGTTGGGACCGGTAGGGAAGAAGACAAGGAGGGAGTTGGAATGAGGGAGGTTAAGGAAGGAGAGGCGGTTGTGGTTGTGGAGGAAAGTGGCGTCGTTTGGGATGGAGGAGTCTGGAGTGATGAGAGAAATGCGAGGAAGAGGAGGAGGAGGGGAGGAGTGGGGGATGAGAGATGAAGAGGAGAAGAGATGAGTTAGGGATTGGGGTTTAGGGTTGAAGACGAGTGGGCCAAGGACTTGTTTTGATGAGAGGAGGAGTGGAGGTGTGAATACTGACGAGATTGGGAACACAGATTTCCACTCCGATGACAGCTCCATCTTGAGGAGAGGTTTTGCCAAAGCTGAAGAAAAACTTCATGAAAATTACCTAGAGAGAAACAAAACAAAACGGCGACGTAGAGCTTCGTACTGGAGCTGGAGCTGGAGCTGAAAGGGGTGTGAAGAGAGAAGTGTAAGAAACAGATTTATCGAGCTGAGTAGAGATTTTGGTTTGGGTTTCTGACTTCTGTTGTATCGCTGTGGGCAAGTAGCTTAAAATGTGAGCGGCACGTGATATTTATATACTCAGAGGGGTTTGGTTGGGATTTTGGGCTTTTCTAATTTTATTTTGTTTTTATATACTATTAGCTCTTCTAGTCTATATATTCTATATATCTCTTTTTCTTTTTCTTGTTCGTTTTTTTCCTCAACATCTGCTTTAAAAATATAAGGTAACCATTAGAATTTGTTTTTGTGGTATTGACTAGATCAATATAAATCATGGTTTGTAGTTGAGTTGATTGCATTCACCGGTGGCAGCACATATAAATCAGGGGGTAAAAAAATAATAATAATTTATATAGGTATACAACCAGTTATAAATGGTATCAAAGGCATCGATTTTTCTGCAGCTCAAAGGTCGAGAGAGGTTGGAGCTCGTTGCTAGAAAGATTTAAGCCTCTAGGAACTTTCGTTTAGTTTCTAATAGCCTGAGAATTTGTGACTTACAAGAGTCAATTTTGTTTAAAAGATAAGGATTAAAGGAGGTAGTCCACACGTGGCCAAAGAATAAACCATGACTCATTGCTAGGCCACTTTTCTTTCAAATGGCCTGTTATCCCAAGTTTGGTGACCCACACGAAGTCACTTAATCAACTCTTTTCTCTTATTGCATTTCAAATAATTATTATTAGAAGTACTTGACTTATAAACCAATACATATGTGTGTCGCAAGGCCAGCAGTGATTACTTCCATGATAATTTTTGTTATATGGGTTCATATGTGGTTACAACCACAACTTTTGTTATAAGTTATAACTAAACCATGATCTGACTCTTATGTACTGTTTGGTCTTTTTACTTTAACGTATTAATTAATATGAATATTATTGGTTTAGAAAAATTTTAATGCATTTTTTTATAATTCATTTATGTATTGTTGTATTTATTCATTATAATTTTATCATAACACTTTGAAACATAGGTTGAAAAAAAAATAAATAAATAAATAAGATAACCTTAAGAATATAGTTAAGTCCTTAAGTCCTTTTGGTTATTTGTAGCAGAAACAATTGTTTTTCATTAGTTTTGCCACTTAACTGTGATTCTATAACATTTGATAGCATTTAAAAAATAACATTATAACTTAACAGTATAGTCAAGTCCTTTTTGGTCATTTGCATCCCAAACGGTAGTTTTAGACTAAAATTATCCAAACGCTCAATTGAACAAAACAACCCTTTTTTCATTAGTTTTGTCAAATGCTTAATTGTGATTTTCAAAATCGTGTTTTCAAAATTGTGATTTTAAAACCACACTTTTTAAAAAACGCATTTTTTCAAATAACTAACCCAAACCCATCCCAAGAGATGGACATCAGTCCAGTCCAATTACCTTACCAAAAACGCCAATTGACCAAATTTAAAGGTAATCAAGTTTTAATTAACAACAAACATTCTTGAATTAGGGTTAAATACATGAGATTATGAATAATTAATTTTAATTTTAATTTTAATTTATGAACCTTTAGTGATGAATGTTCTTTATTCTTACCCCTACTTCATCATACATTGTTTCATCATAGTTGATCATTTTCAATTCAGCATACCATCTAAACCGGATTTTCTTACGAAGTTATGTAATAGTGACTCAAATGGTTTTGAACGTTTAAAATTGATTATCCACATGCTTGGTGAGACATTCACGCTCAAATTTCTTACTGATTGCTTCAGCTACTCTTGCAAATGATGAAGGTTTAAACGTGTTTGAAGGCTTGTTTCTCTAAGAGCTTCATCAACAAGTATCTGAAGTAACCAACATTTGCATGCTAGATGACCATCTAAAGTTTTTGACACTATTCTCCTTTTGAGCATCACTTTTCAACCCCATTGGTACAATGATATTCACAAGAAAAATAAAAGACATAATCAAAGAAAAAATAACACCATCTCAACAAGTTTCATATTACAAACATAAATAGACTTATCCATTACAAGCATAAATTTGGGATATCCATTACAAACATAAATTTGGATATCCATTACAAACATACAAAGTCGTAACATACAAGGGAGATAGTACTTAAAAGTCATAGTTATTCAAACTCTTAGGATTTATAATCAAATATAGTCTTTTACACCGCAATAAATATAGTCTCTTCCACATTGAATTCTCTTTCTTGCTCCTCTTCAACAAGGCTACCCATCTATTTGTTTTAGAAAATTCGAGGCTAGAGAATCGTTTTGGGTTTTGGACTCGATGTGAGTCACTAGCTTTTCTACCTTTTTCCCTCTTTTGGTAAAAGGATTTAGAAACAGATTGAAATCTCATGCAATTGGTGGGAATTAAATTGGTTTTAAGGGTTTGAGATTAAAAGTGAAATATTCAACTTTTAATCTCAGAACTTGAATAAAATAAAATTAAGCATACTTTTTCATTTTTTTACTTTACTTTTTTACCCTTACACTCTTTGAAGTTTTGAACTACCAACTGTATACTATTACACCATATCTCAATCCGATGAAAACTGTATAAAGCATATGGAACAAGTGGAACGTCCTTCTAGATTCAATTTTTGCAGAAATTTTTTTAATGATTATTTTCTTGGTTTTTTTAATACAAAAATATTAAAAAATCAACTTAGCAAAACCTAACTAACGGAACTTGATGGAAAAAATGAATTGAAACAAAACCAAATTTAGAAGCCTAAATTAAAACGATAAAATCTTATATTACTTAATTGAAATTTAACCAAATTTAAAGGGGCTAATTTGTAATTTAGCCTTCTTTTATTTTTACATTGACTTTGTAATTGCATGTCTTTTATTTTTTTCTATCTTGGAGTTTTGAAAAGAAAATCTGATTGAGAGCAGCCATTGGGCCTCGTGGCCCAGAGAGAGGAGGCCCTCTCACTAGTTTCTACCTACTCCACTCCCTATTCATTTTGGATAAAGATTCTTTTTATTTGAAATAAAATGGAGAGTCTTCATTTTATGGTTTAGATTAAATATCATAGATCTAACCGTGTACATATTACCATATTATTTAAAATTTTAAATGAAAAAGATAATATCGTTAGATTTGTAAAATAAAATCTAAATCATAAAATGGACAAATAGAAAAATTTCCAAAGGGAGAGATCCTTATCCACCCATTTTGGCCAATTTGAACTCGGCACTTTTTGACAAATATTGACGTTGACAAAAAAAAGGAAAGCAAAAATGGAGGGATCTCAGAGCTTTGTGGAACATCCATACATACCCAGAGATCTAAAGCTGCCAGGATTCGTGCCAGGTGTCCTCTCACAGTCCACAATTGTCGGCGTCTATGCCGTCTCTTCCTTGCTCGTCGTTTCCCTCATCTGGGTCCTCTCCGGTTTGCTTCTTTTTTTTTCACTCTTTACTTTTACTTAAATTCATTTCACTTTTTAATTTTACTGAATCGATTTCTTTCCCTGATCACTATAACGTTAGAGTCACTGTTTTAGAGAATTTAGTGTTCCAATTTCCAAATTGTTTATTCAAGTTGGTGCTTTTTCGATCATAAGGGGATCTCTAATTGATGTTTGAACTGAGTGACAATGATTGATGCATATTTAATGCTTGCAAAAGTGAAATGAATGGTTGTGATATATTGTCTTGCTCTGTAGGGTGTTATGCTGAGGAGTGTAGAAGTGGGAATGGTTGTGATATATTCTCTTACTCTTGGATCCCAGATCTACAACTGATTGTGGTATGAAAAGATATATAGATTAGTTTTATGAAGAAAAAAGAAGAAGAAAGAATTAAATTTTTCATCATGTTGTTTGACGATGTAAATTACGTCATGTTCAATGTGGATTCGTTGGAAATCACACACTCACACTTGCTACACTACATTAACGAGGGGTTCTACATGCTTTGACCCCTAATTTATATTTGAGTAGTTACAATCGTTTGAACTTCGTTTTGTTTTCCTTTTTTAATGGACTGAGACAAAGGTGTGCAAGCTCTCAGACTATTACACCCTTGAATGTGTACAGCCATTTATTATGGGTAGAAGAGAGTGAACGCTCGATGCCTTTTTAGAATACATTATGAAGGAATGTTTCTGGTCTGGCCTCTGGACATTGTCTAGTTGACATCATCAGTTGCATTCTTTTTCTAAACATTTTGATATAGCAGAGGAAGGAGCTATTGGCTGAGTTTTGATTTTTTATAAGATTTTTCATGAATGTGCTTGATAATTTAATTTCTTTGTAGTGCATGTATTATTTTTTGTTTTTTATTATTATTTAATTTAAACATCTTTCATCTTGTCAACCTGCAATGTTTTTGAGGTGCCTAATTGAATTAGCGTGCCTTTTTTCTTAAACCAGGGAGATCACCCAAAAGATTGAAGATTGACAGATGGCTCATGTGCTGGTGGGCTTTCACAGGCCTCACCCATATGATTTTAGAGGGTTATTTTGTTTTTTCTCCAGAATTTTACAAGGATAAAACTGGTTTTTACCTGGCTGAAGTTTGTAAGTTTCTCTTTTTAATTACAACTGGTCTCAACCCCAAACTGATTCTTAGGTCTCTGATTGTTAATAATCATTAGTTGAAACTTGTAGGGAAGGAATACAGCAAAGGTGATTCAAGATACGCAGCAAGGGATGCAGGAGTTGTTACTGTTGAAGGACTAACTGCAGTGTTAGAGGGTCCAGCTAGCCTTTTAGCAGTGTAAGATCAATATCATGCTTCCACAAAAAAAATGATTCAATATTTCTACTCCTGTCTGGATTCTGGAGTTAAAATATTTTACATGATAGTTTCTATCAGTATACTAAGGTTCATTGTTCATTATAAGACCTTCCCATTACTCATATATTTGGAGAGTAGGTGCTATGTGATCCCTATCCATCTTCCCAGATTTCCAGTCTTATTGTGTGTGTGTGTTCTAGAGCTTTTGAATTTCTTGGCTTAGTGTAAGAAGAGCAGCTGTGAAAAGCGGAAAAATCATATGATAAGACCTTCATTGTAATGCAAGCTTAAAAGAGGTGTACTGAGTTAGCTTAGTTAGTTAGAACAGCTTTGCATATTCAGACTGTAACAGTTAGTATTGTTAGGCTATAAACAATTTTACCTAGTTAGTCTTGGCAGTCAATAGAATTAAGGCTAAGCCATGCATACTGACTACTTAAGGCAGATTATAATTAAAGGAATATAAGCTTGGAGACTAATCCTCTCGAAAGGATTGCTTGGAGGCCTAGTTCCCTCGAAAGGATTACTTACATTCTCGTTGTGTGTGTGTTACCAGAGAGTGTTAGAAGACAGAATCAAGAGAGTTCTATCACCATATAGAAATATGTTGAACGAATTTTAAGAAAATGAATGAATCAATGAATGAAAATGGAAGAAATGGATGTTAATTCCCCTTTTTGGTCTTGTATTTCTATTCCTGTTTGAATTTAAGTTTTATATGCAAAATGTTTGCATTCACTCTCATCATTTTTCCTGTGCCATGGTTCCTGACACCTGGCAGGTATGCAATTGCTACTGGAAAGTCATATAGCTACATACTTCAGTTCGCCATTTCTCTGGGCCAGCTCTATGGAACTGCTGCATATTTCATAACTTCTTACTTGGAAGGCGATAACTTTGCTTCAAGCCCATTTTTCTACTATTCATACTATATTGGAGCAAATTTCTCCTGGGTAGTAATACCCACACTCATTGCTATCCGTTGTTGGAAGAAGACTTGTGCAGCATTTCAGGCCCAAGCCCAAGCCCAGAAAAAGACAAAAGTCCGATGAGCTGACTTTTATCATTTTCCAAGATTCTTCAAGTTTCGTGATCCAGATTCTGCTAATTCAAGTTTTTTATTTTATTTTATAATAATTTTCTGAAGTGATGCACTTACATGGGTGATTCAGAAACATTGACTCAAGTTATGACAAATTAATTGCACTAAGATTGTTTTACTGGATTGGCTTGCAACATTAACAATTTTTCTAACAGGTTAACTCATTGATTGTGGCTAATATATGTTCTTTTTTCTTTTTTCTTCTTTGGCTAATGTTTGTTCTTAATGGTATGCATCACCCCTTAATTTTAACTTGGAGACACTAGGGTTGCGTTTGGATACTTAGATTTGGATTTGGATTTGGATTTGGATTTTAAATCAATAGATTTGAAATGCCTTAATTTCAAATCCATTGATTTTAAAATTTCTTAGTTGGATCCATTTATACAAGGGAGGATTTAAAATTTAGAATTTTGAAACCCATAAATTGATCAAAATACATAAAATCACCAAAATGACCAAAATAACCCCAAAACCTCTAAAATAAATAAATAAAAAAAGGGCAAATTACACTTTCCCCACTTTATCTATGGGATAAACTTCAATTCCCCATTTATCTATCAACCTAAGCAATATCCCTTTTTATATATTGGATATGTGCAAATACCCCCAACTGTTAACTTTTCTGTTATAAGTGTTAACTCTAGTGACAAATTGACTAAATTACCATCAATCACATATTCTAATGTCTATTATGTCCTTCGTAACACAAATTAAAAATAAAAAATAAAAAAAATCCGCAATATTCAAGAACAACACAGATCTAAGTTCTAATATCTAAATCCATCTAGCAAAAAAATTCCAATGACAACACTCTCTTTTAGTGACCAAAACCACCAAGCTCTCTCTCAAAACATCCACCATGTATATTTTTTTTTGGTTGCAGTTGGTAAGGAATTAGTAGAAAACTCGTTTTTCTTATTTATTTGTTTGTTCAGTTGCACCTCAGGTACCTCACATAGAGAAATAGAAGTGCCCACCACTCCAGCAGTGTTTCTGTAATTTTGTCCAATATCTCATACACCATGTATAATCTCAAAAAAGGAATTAAACTTTTGCTTACTTTCTTTCCAATCTCAGCCACTACCATAGCCGTAGCCCGTAATCCATCTACTCTACTCAATGCCCCTTTGAAAAAAAGCCCCAAGATCACCACAGTCCACAGATGTCTCCCACCTACACCTACTCCTACTCCTACACCTCCACAAACACATCCAAGTAACCCATTCAATTTTTTAAACCAAATTCACATCCAATCCATTTAGCAAAAATATCCACACAAAAAACCCCAAATCATTATACACAAATCAAAGAAAGAATAACCCAAATTAAACCACAATATCATCCATTTTATCACACAGCCTCCCCTCAAATCTCATTCCATGCCACCTTGTAAGGAAACTGGGACCTTAACCCAAATGGAGAAAGATGAGGAAGAGCTTGATGTTGTCGTCAGTGTCCATGTCATCTTCAGCAGAGTCTTCTACAGGAAGAGTTTGATGGAATGGGCAAGCACAAAGGAGAGTGAGTTAGGTAGCCTATTTGGGTTTTCTTTGCTGGCTTATGCTTGGAAGAGGTGAAGATCTGCATATATGGGATGGTGATTTTGCTGTCCCCATCCGTTGTTGCTCATGGGCAATGAGAGAGAAAGAGAATGCTTAAGCGTATTTAGTCAATTTACATCGCAGCCATTACTTTTTTAATGGGTTTAACAGAAAAGTTAACAGTTGGGGGTATTTTGCCGTATCCAATACATAAAGGGGGAAATTGCTCGGATTAATAGATTAATGGGGGAATTGAAGTTTACCCTATAGATAAAGGGGGGAAAAGTGCAATTTGCCCAATAAAAAATTCTCCAAAACCTCTAAAATGACCAAAATACCCCTAAAATCACTAAAATCCTCAAAACAACCCCGAAAAGTAAAAAATGACCAAAATACCCCCCAAAACACCAAGATGACCAAAATATCCCTAAAATCATCAAAATAATATTAAAACCTCTAAAACAACCAAAATACCCCCCTAAACTTATTTTTTTGATCAAAATGCCTCTAAAATCACCAAAATACCTATAAATTGACCAAATATATAAAATCACCAAAATGATCAAAATAACCACGAAACTTCTAAAATGACAAAAAAAAAAAAAATCCCCAAAAACCTGTAAAATGACCAAAATACCCTAAAATCACCAAGATAGTCAAAACAATCCTGAAAAGTAAAAAATGGCCAAAATGCCCATCAAACACCAAAATAACCAAATTACCCCTAAAATCATTAAATAACCCCAAAACCTCTAAAACAACCAAAATACCCCCTAAACCACTAAAATGATCAAAATACCTCTAAAATTATGAAAATACTTAAAATTGACCCACAACATAAAATCATCAAAATGACCAAAATAACCCAAAAACTTCTAAAATAATCAAAATATTCTCGAAAGCTCTAAAATGACTAGAATACCCCAAAAATCTTCAAAATGGCCAAAACAACCCCAAAACCTAAAAATATGATCATAATACCTTGAAAAGACCAAAATACCCCTAAAATCACCAAAATAACCCCGCAAAACTCTAAAACAACCAAAATACCCCCTAAACCACTAAAATGATCAAAATACCTCTAAAATAACCAAAATACCTAAAATTGACCCAAAACATAAAATCATCAAAATGACCAAAATAACCTCAAAACCTCTAAAATGATCAAAATATCCTTGAAACCTCTAAAATGATCAGAATTCCCCTAAAATCTTCAAAATGGCCAAAATAACCCCAAAACCTAAAAAATAATCATAATACCGCGAAAAAAACAAAATACCCCTAAAATCACAAAAATAACCTTGAAAACTCTAAAACAACCAAAATACCCCTTAAACCTCTAAAATGATCAAAATACCTCTAAAATCACCAAAATGAAAAAAAAAAAAAAAAAAAAAACCAAAACCATATATTGGAGTTTTCGAGGTTATTTTGGTCATTTTAAGGGTTCCAAGTGTATTTGGTCATTATGGAGTTTTCGGGATTATTTTGGTCATATTGGAGCTTTTGGGGTTATCTTGGTTATTTTAGAAATTCGTAGTGTATTTTGGTTATGATAGTGTTTCCAGGATTATTTTGGTCATTCTGAAATTTTCCGAGTTATTTGGGTTATTTTAGGGTTTTTTAGTGTATTTTGGTCATTAGAGTGTTTCGGGTTTATTTTGGTCATTATGGTATTTCCGGTGTTATTTTGGTCATCTTGGAGTTTTTGGGGTTATTTTTGTCATTTTAGGGGTTCAGTGTTATTTTGGTCATTATGGTGTTTCCGAGGTCATTTTGTAGTTTTCAGGAGTTATTTGGTCATTTTAGGGGTTCCTAGTGTATTTTGGTAATTATGGTGTTTCTGGGGTTAATTTGGTTATATTGGAGTTTTTAGGGTTATCTTGTTCATTATAGGGTTTTGATATTATTTTGGTCATTTTGGAGTTTTCGGGGTTATTTTGGTCATTATGGTGTTTACGGGTTATTTTGGTCATATTTCAATTTTTGGGGTTATTTTGGTCATTTTATGGGTTCGGTGTTATTTTGGTCATATTTGTGTTTCGGGATTATTTTGGTCATTATTGTGTTTCGGGGTTATTTTGTTCATTTTGGAGTTTTCGAGGTTATTTTTGTCATTTTAGGAGTTTGTGTGCATGTTGGTCATTATGGTGTTTCTTGGGTAATTTTGGTCACATTGGAGTTTTCAGGGTTATTTTGGTAGTTTATTGATATTTTGGTCGTTTTAGGAGTTTTGAGTGTATTTTAGTCATTATGGTGTTTTCTGTGGTTAATTTGATCATATTAGAGTTTTCAGGGTTATCTTGGTTATTTTAGGAGTTCGATATTATTTTGATTATTTTGGAGTTTTCAGAGTTATTTTGGTCATTTTGGAGTTTTAAGGTTATTTTGGTCATTATGGTGTTTTTCGGGTTATATTGGTCATATTGGAGTTTTCAAGGTTATTTTGGTCATTTTAGGAGTTCAATATTATCTTAGTCATTATGGTGTTTCCAAGGTTATTTTGGTCATTTTGGAGTTTTCGGGGTTATTTTTATCATTTTAGGGGTTCCGTATGTATTTTGGTTATTTTAGGTGTTCTGAGTGTATTTTAGGGATTATTTTGAGCATTTTTTATTTTTTGAGTTTATTTCTGTCATTTTAGGGTATTGGCCATGAGTATTTTTTTTTATCATGTTGGTAGTTTTGTGGGTATTTTGGTCATTTTTAAGATTTTTGGGTTATTTCGGTCTTTTAGAAGGTTTTTTTTTTGTCATTTGGTATTTTGTGGGCATTTTAATCATTTTAGAGCCTTTAAAAGTATTTTAGAGGTTCTAATGATATTTTATTTATTTTGAGTGTTGGCATCTAATGAGAGGATTTGTGAAATTCCTACCCTAAGAAGTCATTTGAAATCCATGGATTTAGGCCTTTAAAATCCTAGATGGATTTGGCCCAAATCCAAATCCTAATGGTTTTAAGTCATCCAAACAAAGAATTTGGATTTGGACCCTCAAATCCAAATCCATGAGCCCAAATCCACCCCATCCAAACAGACCATAGGTTCATTGTGCTTAGAAGTTGGATAGTAGACAGTCACATCTATTTGCAGCACGGCAGACATGGTTCATTTGTACTGTGCAGTGTATGCTCTTGATGTTTATACATGTAAGAAAAGCTTCCTTCGTTCTAAATTGGGAAATCGATCTCATGCATTCTGCTTATTAGAGCTTGTACAATTAACCATGTCTAGAAACTTAGGCTACTAGTTCATGTTTATCATGACAACAAACATTATTCAAGTATTATTTTCTTACTAACTATGTTGTCTCTGGAAGGCTGGATTTCGTCATAGACTAACTATGTTGTCTCTGGAAGGCTGGATTTCGTCATAGACCCATCGATATCCCAGAGATTAATATTGTTCAGCTGAAAAGAACAGGAGCCAAGTTCCACAACTACCAAGTCTACCATGGACTTGTCTCTCTTCGCAATACGTATTGGACGAATCAGTTTTTTAATTTTTAAGAGACTAATGTGAAACCTCAACCTCGTGTTAGACTTTCACCCAAGTTGTGTCACTCTCGTAAGGTCGTTATAGTACTAGCTGGCTAGAGAGTGAGACCCGAAGCAATAGTTTGAAAATTATTGTCCTGTCTAGACGGTTAAGATTGAAAGATTGTTTTTTAACTTTTCATCTCGATCATTTAAAAAAACTAACGAAGTCTATTTCAGTTTCGATGGTCGAGGGGAAAAAATAAAATTAATCTCAGGTAAAATAGTTTTCAAAGTATTGCCTATCTCAATCAGCTAGTCAATTGTGCATATTGCCCACCACATTTAACGTATATCCCACTTCACATGGCGACCCTGTCTGGGTTCTTTTAGCTATTTACGCTTGTTTCTACTTTGTGCGAGGCTCAAGACGAGAGGGGGCTCTAAATCATGGATTTTACCTCAATAGAATTGAAGGTAATCTCGTCTAGAGATCTCAAAGGCTTCAATTTCTTCAGGAAGCTATCGGTCTACGTTGTGGTCTCCCTTGTCAATGATGATGAAGTGAAGAAAAACCAAGAGCAACAAAATCTACAGCGTCAAAAAACTCCAGTGGACAGAATTGGAGATGGGAACCCTGAGTGGAATCACGTGATGCACTTTGATCTTAAACACATCTCTCTTCGTGATCACTGCAATTATCTTCTCAAATTTGAACTTCGCAGTGAAGGTATCGTTTTTGGAAACAAAACTATTGGTCAAGTCCATGTTCCACTCAAGGACTTGATCGATGAGTTTAATGGAGCTGTGAGGTTTATCAGTTATCAAGTTCGAACTTGTAATGGTAAGCCAACTGGGGTCTTGAATTTTTCTTACAAGATTAATGGGAAAACCAAGAAGATTGTCGAAACTACTGGTCAAAATATTGAATTATCTAATAACAAAGTTCAATATCCAACCTTGGAAGTTGAAAATCAATCAAGGTATATACGCTATCCTTCATTAAGTGATGTTCTTTCTCCTTCACCCGCAATTACCATCCCTTCTCCAAAGTTTAACAATTGGATACCTGGATCACCATCACCATCACTGCTGCCACAGTTCCCTGTTACCGGGGACCATAGGATGCCTTATCATCCTGTGCCGTCTATACGAAATCCGGGGACATATTGGTACACGCCGGAGTCGATGGGTTACACAGTTACACCTTGTGTGGATACAATGGGGTTGGACAATGGGGGACGGTTGAAGATGATGCATCCAAGATAGGATTATAGGACTTTGTCACTTGTAGTTGTAACTAGTGTAATAGTTGTTCTTGCTGGGAACTATGCTGTTAGCTAATAGCTATAATATCCTTGTTAGTTTTAATACTTCGTTTTATTTTGATGATGAAATAATGTTATACCATTTCTTATGATAATAGGCTGATATCAATGCAATCCCTTTTCCAGTGGGTAGAGTGTGAGACTAATTTTTCTTGTTTCCTCTCGGTTCTTGCCTTCTTGGTTTCTCAGAATATTAAGGAGGCCTTTGATGAGGCCTGCAGTTTTGTTTGTCTGAGAGCAAATACTATCTTTGTTCCCTGTTGAATGACCTTTTATAACGAAAGCACATTCTCCCATCTTAGTAACAAAATTTATCTTCTCTTGCTGATCGTAGCCTTCAAGACACATCGAATCTTCCTTTGCATAATCCAATTTTGTGCTAAATCCGGCACTGTAATTGGCCTTATTTGTTGTCTAGTCCAAAAAAACAAAAAAGAAAAAAGGCTGTTCATGATCATTTCATCAAAATTTAAATTCCTTTACGGCTGCATCATATGGTCAAATTGATTTACCAATTTATTTTCAGATATAAGGCATGAGAAAACCCAGGCCAAAACACTTATAATTTGTAAGACTCAGATACTTTCTTTTGAAATAGGAATTCAAGAATAGGTGTATAAAAATTGCGTTCCAATTTTGTTTTACTACGCTATTTCAATAAAGCATTCATTTTGAAATAGACCAAAAGAAATTGTCCTGCGTCAATCTAGACCAAGTGTAAACTCGTTGTGTAACATTAAAAATAGACAAGTATCATAATCACTATACCCCACGGTGGACTTGAAAAGAGCACAATGCAAGTCTACTCTACATTGATATTTGGTTCATAAAGAATAGGTTAATCTAGTGATCAACTCTCAGGACTTTGACCCAGTCTCATTGAAATTATTGGAGAGCAATAGCCAATAATCAATCAACCTGACCGTGGTGATCAGTTAAGAGTTAAGACTAGAACACCATGAAAATGCAAAATGATGACCATTTTGGCTCGGCCCGCGGGGACCGCTCCACCCTAAATGATACCCTACCCATTCTTGTTTAGGACCATGATTTGCAACACAGAACTTTCAAAGTTTTGGGTTAGGTATTGAATTGCTTAAAGGAAGAAAAAAAGAGAAATACTCTTCAAGATTATTCTTGGAAAGACTCACATTACAAACCAAAGTTTAGAAAATTCAATTAAAGGCCTCTTTTACAATGCATGGAGCTGCTATATTTATAATAGCATGCTCGGATAGGATTGGCTTAACCATTTAAAAATTTGTTCTAACTAACTTCTTGACAACTAACTAATAAAGAACCTAAGCTTCTTACTAAAAGTATAATCTATAAGTGTTACAATTGGATTTTTTTTGGGAAATAATATTATTTTAATATTAATTATGTAAAATAGTAATGTTTTGATATTATTTGTAAAAATAGCCTTTTTTTTAAATCGTGTTTCCATTACACGATTTTAAGAGCCAAAATCGTGTCTTGGAGACACGATTTCAAAGTGGTATTCTAAAAAAAAAAAAAAAAAATTCAACTCAGGAGCCACGTACCCTAAAATCGTGGGTTCAAGACACGATTTCAACATTAAAATCGTGTTTCCAAAACACGATTTTAAAATGAGGCTATTTTACCAAATTATTTCAAAACAATAACAATTTAATAAATTAATTTTAAAACAATATTTTTTGGCAAATTCACTCGTTACAATTGCATACAACAATACAAAGGCCAGTTATTGTGCACTGTATCAAGACCCTCCCTCTAAAGAAGAACTTGTGCTCAAGTTGCTATATTGGTATATCTGGAGTGCATAGGATCATGAGAAGGCTGGAATGTGTTGGAGATGTGTAAGTGGAGTGGCAACCTGATAGGCAATTTCATTTACCTTGTCTTTGTCTAGCACTTGGCAAAGGCCAACCTATGAAGCCCGGCTACTCCTAAAATGGTGCCGTACCCGTACCGGGTACTTATCGGGTATTGGTACCCCTTGGGTACTTCTGCATGAGTACCCTAGGAGTACCCAAAAAAAAAAAAGTTGAACACTTCATCAAATAAGCATGAAATAGCTAGTATTTTTTCATTAGTCTTACCTTCAATCAAACCTCTTGAACGCTTATCTTTTATTTTATTTTGGTTTCAATGTTGAACACTTCTTTCATTTAGTCTTTTGGATCTTGGTTTGTACTCTAACCATCATTTAATAGCAATAGATGTATTTTATTATCCATGATTGCTCTTAAATTCACATATGTTTAAGAAGATATGAAAAAAATTAAGCATAACAATTTATAAAAAATATATATTTAATAAATATACCCGCCGTACCCATACCCTAATTTTTTAGGAATTTTCGTACCACCGTACCGTACCAGTATCGGTATCCATACCCTAAAACGTATCTGTGCTTCATAGAGGCCAACCATTCTAGCATGAAGTTTCACAAAAGGATCTATAGGCTATTAGGCTGCCTTTCTTTGGTAAGCAGTGTCCAAACCAAATCTCCCACCTTGAAAGTGAGCTGCTTCATATGCTTATCTGCTGCAATTTTTTAGTTAGAATTAGAGGCCTCAATTTTCTGTTTGACTGCTTCATGTACCTTATGAATGAACTCTACCATGTCTATTGCTTTGGGATGGGCCTTTTGGGGAAGTGGCAGAGAGGTTAAATCTTAACATACCATGGGATTGCTTTCACAAACCACTTCAAATGGTGAACTTTGAATTGTGTTGTTAAGGGAAGAATTGTATGCAAACTCTGCCAAGCAAAGAGTGCTGGCTTTCCCACCTTTTAGGATTCTGCCCCATTAAGCATCTTAGCAAGTTTCCTAAACTTCTATTGACCTCACTCTCCTTTGCCTCCAAAGTGCACTCTTTGTTCACATCTGTCTTCACCGATGTAATTTGCATTCCCAGCATTTCCTATGTCAAGGTTGTTCTGTGTCTTTATTGGCATGTTCCTCTAGATCGGGGGTGCTTCCAACGAGTTGGGTCACAATAATTCAGCCTTACTTTGGCTTTCTCCAAAATGTGATTCCTAGAGACGACGCCAATTATAGGTTGGTAGAAAACCCAAAGGAGCTTGTCTCAGCTTAACTGAATGAGGTTAACCACAAATGGTTGACATATGTTGCAAAACAAAAGAAATTCTCAGTGTAAGTTAGGCCGACCTAGGGTGGGGTTAACCGAAGATACTCCAACGTTAAAGTTAGAGCATTCCCAATGGATTGTCTAAAACCCTTAAAAAGTTAAAGTAAAGAGTCATATTCACAAAATAACACAAAAACAGCCCCCCAACCAATCATCTATTATTGCTCACATATTTACAGAATCTTACAATAGTCAGTATCTTTACCAACTACTTAGCTCATGTAAATTCTTATCCCATATTTTTTTTATTCGGTCTTTCTCTCTCACTTTGCCCATCTCTCTCTCTCTCAAATAGCTTTCACTCTGAAAATCTCAAATTCCTCACATGTCTCTCTTAGACTCTCTTTCTCTCACTCGTATGAGCACGAGAAACGGGGTTATGGATTTGTGAGTTGTGGGATGCCGTGGGTTATGGATTTGGAGCTTTTTGGGTTTATTTGATTTGTGAGCTTTGCAGTGACTGTGGGTGAACTTGTGGTGGTTTTTAAGGTTTTCCGATGTGGGATGTGTTGGGTTCTTGGTTTGCTGGCATGGGGTGTGGGTTATGGATTTGAGATTTTTTTTTTTTTTTCATTTGATTTGTGAGCTCTGCGGTAGCCGGGTTTGATTTGTATGAAAATATGATGGTTTTCAAGGTTTTTTGGCATGGGTGTGATGGGTTGTGGATTTGGGGTTTTTTTTCTTATATGATTTGTGAGCTCTGTGGTGGCCATGGTTATGGGTTTTCCGGCGTGGGTGTGCTACGTTGCTAGTTTGTCGACATGGGGCACGGATTTGGGGTGTTATTTTATGTGATTTGTGAGCTCTGTTGTGGCCATGGTTATGGATTTTGGTTTTTTGTTTTTGTTTTTGTTTTTTATTTTTATTTGATTTGTGAGCTCTATGGCGACCGTGTGTTTGATTTGTCTAAACTTGTGGTGTTTTTTAAGGTTTGCCGAAGTGGGGTGAGCTGAGTTACTAGAAGTGTGAAAAAAATATTAAAAAAATAATTATTTTATAATATTTTAATAAAATCTATTGTAAAAGAGAGAGTGTGATGGGAGATATTTTGTAAAAGTTGATAGGTAAAGTAAAAATGTAAGTTTTTGAAGAGGTAAATGAGAGAAAATCTACAAAACAAGATAAAAATGCTCTTAACACTGGGGAATTTTGTAAATCAACTTTTAGAGTAACATTATAGTTTTTAGTGAGAGTCTCGCATACCTTATCTAGTAAGGTTCATTGGCTTTTATAGAGAAGAATAATTATACTGTTCCTGACTTATTATACAAGGGTCGTCCAACAATTCCCCAAGCCCAATCGCATAATGAATTTTGGCCCACTCTAAGCCCAACATCCAACAGCCTCTTACCCATCCTTAAAGAACCCACAACCCCAGCCCAAACCCACCCCCCAACCTATACACTGCCACCTACACCAAATTCGGTCAACCTAAACCCTTTACTAGAACATTCCCCCCCAACCCCTGCTTCACTTAAACGAAAATCCCACGTTGATGAAGAACATCTCATTACCAAAAAACCCAAACTCACCTTACCATTTGAAAAGGCCAACACCACTCAGTCCACGCTTGAGGCCTACCCCATAGATGAGAAATCATGCGAGGAATTTTTGGCTCATTCACCCAAATTTTTTTACAATCACAAGGAGAGCAAAAGGTACTCTCCGGAGGCGGAGACTTCAACCAACTCTTTACCCGAATCAGAGGAGGGCTTCATTAAGCCCCCTCCAGAACAATGAGGATCCTAGGGTGGAATTGTCGAGGCATTTGTAATGCCTCGACAGCTCGGGCTCTCCGAGCCTTAATAAGGGTGCATAACCCAGATTGTGTGTTTCTTTGTGAGACAAAAGCTACTGATGATCGTTTGAAGAAATTGGCGTGTTCCATTGGCTTCACCGAGCACTTGATTGTTGGTGCTAAAGGAAAAGCAGGTGGTATTGGTTTGTTTTGGTCTAACACTGTTAATGCAGAAGTTTTTGAGTTTGATTCTCGCACCATTGCAATTACGGTGCGAGATGAGTTTTGTTCTTGGTCTCTGATAGGATTTTACGGTCCTCCTTATCAAGCTAAACGGCGTAAAGCGTGGAGTAATTTACATGGCCTTCTGCAATCCCTCAGTGGTCCTTGAATGTGCTTTGGAGACTTCAACGTGGCTGTGGAAGAATCTGAAAAAGAAGGAGGACATAGCGGAAGCTCTTCTGCCCCTAATTTCCTAAAAGAGTTACTCTTTGATTTGGGTGCAGTCGACTTGGGGTACTCTGGTACTCAATTTACTTGGTGGAACAAAAGATGGGGTAAGGGTGCCATTAGAGAAAGGCTGGATCGGGCAATATCAAATATTGATTGGAGAATGACTTTCCCAAAAGCTGCAGTAATCCACTTGGGAGCAATTAATTCGGATCATAATCCGTTACTGGTTGATACGAACCCAACTGAAGAATTCGTCCCAAGACCATTCCGGTTCGAGGCAATGTGGACTAGAGACCCTCGGTGTGGAGGGGTGATCAAGAAAGCATGGGAAGCAGAGTGTAGAGGTAATCATTCTTTTATACTTTGTCACAAACAACGGAAAACCACTATAGCTCTAAAAAGGTGGAACAGGGACGTCTTTGGTAATTCTCATACAATGATTAAAAAGCTCACTAACCAGATTGAGGAAAACCAGAAATTGGATAGAACAAAAGCCAACTCAAGGCAGGAAGCTAATCTTCAAGGAGAACTTAATGAATGGCTCAGGCGCAATGAAGTTCTATGGAAGCAAAAATCAAGGGAGCAATGGCTCAAAGACGGTGACAGAAACTCCAAATTCTTTCATCTTTCAACAATTATTCGGCGCAAACGAAATTCCATTGATGCTATAAAAGATGAGGAAGGGAATTGGATCACTTGTAAAAAAGAAATCAGAGATCATGTGGTTACCAAATTCAGGCAGTTATTCTCAGAAGAAAGTGTGGCCTTCCCTCTGGACTTAGAGAATTTAATCACCCCTGGTATCTCCATGGTAGAGAACTCTAGTATCTGCAAAATTCCATCACCTCAGGAAATCAAAGCCACAATATTTGATATGAATAGCCAGAAAGCCCCTGGTCCTGATGGATTGCTGGCCCTGTTCTATAAAAGATATTGGAATATCGTGGGCCCAACAGTGATTGCAGCTGTCCAAAATTTCTTTAACTCAAGTAAACTTCTATCTGAACTCAATAATACTCTTATTGTCCTTATCCCCAAAAACAAAAACCCATCTTCAGTCAACCACTATAGACCTATTGGCTTATGTAACGTAGTCTATAAGACTATCTCTAAGCTTTTAGTCTCTAGGATTCGCCCACTCCTGGATAAATTAATTTCTCCTTGTCAGTCTACATTCACCCCTGGCAGGTGGATTGCAGAGAACCAGCTTATTGTCCATGAAATTCTCCATAGTTTCGAAAAAAGCAAAGCGAAAGGCGGATTCATTGCAGTTAAAATAGACTTACAAAAGGCTTATGACCAGGTTAATTGGAACTTTTTTAGGGCAGTCCTGGTAAACTTTGGCTTCCAAGATACCTTTGTTAATTGGATAATGGAATGTGTCACCACCACCACACTATCTGTCCTTGTCAATGGGGGGATATCTAAACACTTTAAACCTTCTAGAGGGTTGAGGCAAGGGGATCCTTTATCCCCATACCTATTCATTATGTGTCAAGAGATTTTAGCCAGGCTTATTGACAGAGATCAAGCTGTGGGGTCCATCAGTGGGGTCAAAATGGGAAGGGGAGGTCCCAATTTCACTAATGTAATGTTTGCAGATGATATCATGCTTTTTTCTAAAGCCTTTAATAGAGATGTTAATGCTTTGAACTATTGCTTGGTTAAATACTGCACTTGGTCTGGTCAGCTTATTAACAGGAGCAAATCTGGCATACACTTCACCAAAATGGTTTCTCTGAACCAGAAAAGAAGACTCAAGAATGATCTCCAAATGAAAAAGATCCCTGAAAATGCTTCGTATCTTGGTGCCCCCCTTTTTAACACAAGAAGTAGGGTCAAGGACTTCAAATATCTCCAAGATAAAATGGAGGCTCGATTGAAAGGTTGGAGAAGCAAGACTCTCTCTTGGGCTGGCCGTAGCACTCTAATCAAATCGGTAGCCCAAGCCCTCCCCACCTACACTTTTTCAACATTTGATGTTCCTACAGTGGTGTGTGATGAGTTAGATGCCACCATTAGAAGGTTTTGGTGGAACCCGAAAAAAGAAAAAGGAAGATTTCTTGCCTGGAGGTCTTGGGAGCACTTGTGTAAGCCAAAAAGTTTGGGTGGTTTAGGCTTTAGGCAAGCCAAGACCCTAAATGATGCCATGCTTGCCAAACTTACTTGGATGGTGGTATCTAAAAGAAAAAGTCCCTGCATGGAAGCCCTAAGAAGTAAGTATAAAGTCTCTGAAGATTGGCTTAGGAATGAGCCTGTTAAATATGCTTCCCACTCTTGGAAAGCTATTGAAAGATTGAAAGGGCTTATTTCCAAAGGAGTGTGTTTCTTGGTGGGTGATGGTAAGTCTGTCAATGTTTGGAAGGAACCATGGGTACCTTGGCTACCTCATTACTCATCGATCCCAAAAGACCAGTTCTCAAATCCAGAACCAATCAAAGTTGCAAGCTTGATCAATCCTAGTACTAGGACATGGAACCTAGCTCTTCTTGAAGATCTGTTTGACACAACTTCAATTGAGGCAATATTGAAAATCATCCTTCCAACCACACCAAAGGAAGACAAACTTGTTTGGATCCACAACCATAAAGGAAATTTCACAGTCAAGTCAGCCATCAATGCTAAGTTCAACTATGATGAGGAACCTGATGAAGTTAATTGGAAAGGACTTTGGAAATTGAAGCTCCATGATAGGTATAAAATGCTCATTTGGAGAATAGCATCAGGATCCCTTCCTACTAAACTCAGTCTGGCCCTTAAAATGGGAACAGGTGATACATATTGTCCTTTATGTCAGATGGAAGAAGAATCAATTGATCACCTATTCTTCAAGTGCTCTATAGCTAGAGTAATATGGTTTGGTACAAGTTGGGGTATCCATTCCAACCTCCTTTCGATTACTTCAAGTAAAGACATCATCAAGCTTATATGTGAACCTCACATCCCAATTGGGCAGTCCCATGTAGCCAGCTCCTTATCTATTCAGACCTCAATCCATTTTGCTGTCACTCTTGACCATATATGGAGCTTAAGGAACCAAGTCATCCACCAAAACCACAAAATCAACCTTCTAACAACTATCAAGTCCCTTGAATCCAAAATAGTTGAACACATTCACTCCTTGGAAGTTACTGACCTTGAAACTGAAAAGCCTATTGTTTGTTGGAAGGCTCCCACCCTGGGTACAATTAAATTCAATGTGGATGCTGCCATCTATGATAACAAAGCTGTCATTGTTGCGGTAGCTAGAGATTCCAATGGTTGTTTACTCAAAGCTTGGGCAACACATACTCCTTTTCTTGATCCCACTGTGGCTGAAGCAGCTGCTATCATCTGGGCCCTTGAACTCGCTACTGCTGAACATTTTGTCAACATCATTGTTAAGAGTGATGCTAAATCCTGTATTGATGCGCTGGCCTGCCCTTTGGATGAGAGCTGCTGGAAGATTAGACATTTAACTTCTGTTTCTTTAGACTTAGCTTTATCTTTTCCTCTGTGTATTTTTTCTTAGGTCAAAAGAGATGCCAACCATGTGGCCCACTCTGTTGCCAAGGTTGCACCCTCCTTTTGCCTTCCTTTTTGTTGTTCTAAGGACAATCTCCCTTCCTCTGTTAAAGAGGCTTGGATTAGAGACTTGTTCCTTCTTTCTTCATAATATGATGCACATTTAGCAAAAAAAGAAGAATAATTATTTCTTTTGTATAAATCTCGCCTCAAAATCGGGCTTTTCAGTTTTCCCTAAATTGATTCCTTTTGTTGGCTAATAGGATGCTCCTTAGGCAGGGGTGACCCTGGGCAAGGGCGAGGTGGGCGACCGCCCTAGGCCTCACCTCAAAATTAGGCCTCATCCCAAAATTTTTTAAGGCTTTTATAATTTTGAAAGTCCTTAATATATATATATATATATATATATATAACCCTATACAAAAAATTAAAAAGGCCCATATATTTAAAACAGGCTTTTAAAATAAATCTAAAAATTATTTATTTCTCTAGCCTAAGTATGTATGAGAACAATTTTTTATATTTATTTGATATGAAAAAGCTAACTTCACTAAATTATGATAATTTGAAAAGTATTATCTTAATCTTGAAGTTTTTTAAAACATGATAATTTTCTGGTCTTGATGATATTGATTTATTTTCAGAATTAAAAGTTTTACAAGAGATTTTACCAAAAGAAAAAAAGACAGCGAATGATATACTTAATTTATCAAGGATTTGAATCGTTTTCCAAATGCATCTATTGCATATAGAATATTATTGAGTATACATGTTACAGTCGCATTTGTTGAAAGAAGCTTTTCAAAATTAAAATTATAAAAATCTTACTTGCGATCAACTATGTCACAACAAATATTAAATAGATTACCCATATCATCTATTGAATAAGATTTGTTAGAAAATATTGAATATAAAATTTTAAATAGTAATTTTGTAACATAAACCTTGTGTATAGTAATTTTTCTGATTTTTTTTTTTTTTAAGAGATAAAAGGCCTCATTTTTTTGCACTACCCTAGACCTCATAATTCCCAGGACCGGCTCTGTCCTTAGGTTGGGGTACCTTAGGTTGCAGATAAGGGATAGGTTTTGTTGCAATAAATCAGTTTGTAAGTGGGTGAGGCGTATTTAATGCAAATGTGAGGGGGATTGACAATGCTCGGCGAGCATTGCTTTTTAGGAGTTTTATTTTATTCGATTGTTAGGGGATCATTGGTGATTCATCGTTGGGATCGTATGGATAGATTCGGGCTTTGCTAAGATGTTATGTCTGGCTTGTTAACTCAAGGGTCAGGGTAGAGGCTCGATCTGGGTCCTATAAGGATACCTAGTCTTTGAGTTGGATGGACTGGTCCCAATTGTGGGCTTTTCCAATCCATTCGTTTCCAAATATTCAAATTTCGATTTCGGATATTAAATAATCGAAACAAATTCCACATAGAAAATTAAGAATTCTGAAATGAAAATGGAATAGCAATATTTAGTAGAATTAGAATACCACTTTCCTTTTTTAATAAATGATTGTGTTTGTATTCATAAAATATATATATCTTCGGTTAGGAGAAAAGAAAAGAGGGTAGAAAAGAGTACGTGTATCCCACTAATTATGCATCTCGCTCAAGCACGATTGGGCCAACTCGTTTTCTCTCGAGTTTTCCTCTAATTTTGAGATGAAAACCAAAAGTAGGCCTGGATGGAAAATCACAAACCCCACCAAAGCCCCTCATTCCCCTTTCAATTCAACAAAGAAAGTGGGGGTTCTCCTCATCTTACTTCCCCTCCCTTTTTCCCAAACAAACAAACCATAAATTACACTGCATAGAGGAAAAAGAGAAGAATGTTCTATTATAAGTGTATGAATTTCTTTATCTTCAGAATGCCTAATGAAATGAAAATATGGAAAGCAAATCTGGTGATAGTTACTTTACAGTTCATGCCCATTTTTTTTTAAAGTTGCTTTATAGCCTTATAGGAGTAATTCAGTATTACACAAACCACCTAATGGGGCAACGAATCCGCATGTTTTTATCACTTTGAAGGACTTTAACTTTCACCGGCTAAAGTCCTTTTGAACTCTTTTTTATTTAGTTATTATTATTTTAAAAATGACAACAGGGAAAAAAACAAATGTGCCCACCTCAGGGGAATCTTTTCATCTTCTGTCTTTGTGGCCGTGGCACTATCCAACACGAGGGAACACTTTTTTTAGTTTTTTTAAAATACGTGAACTTTTAATTTTCTTCTTTAAAATTAAAAAGTTATAAGCAATCCTTAGATGGTTTAAAAAGTTATAATGAAGTATTTTATTTAGTATGAGTAATAAGATAGATGACATATTTATTGAAAAAAATAAGTTTTAAATCCTATTTCAAATTAAATCATATTTTTCTATAAGTTATAAATTAAATCCTATTGTTTAAGAGATTCAAAATCAAAACATATAGTTTTAACAGTCATAAATTAAATCTGAATTTTTAAATCTATTTTAATTCAACCCCTCTATTATTTCTCTCTTTGAAATTAACAGTAAGGTTTATGGATTGAATTGAAATGAATTTAAAAAATCAGGACTTAATTTCAAACTTATGATTATAAGATTTGATTTGAAACCTCCCTTGTGCTACGGTTTTAACTTGTAATTTATGAATTTAATTTGAAATCACAAACTTTAAGGTTTAAAATGAAAATTTTCTATTATTTAATTTCTTTTGTGATGGTTGATATAATTATTTGGAAATCATTGAAAAATCATCATTTTCATTTGAAATGAATATATTTCATGATTCAGATTAAATATTACAAATCTAACGGTTTATAGATTGTCACGTCACGTTAGGAAAAATTATTCAGTAGTCTCGGACTACAAATAAATGTGTAGTCTCACCACTCACAGAGTTGTGGGTTCTATCATGAATTTAATTAGTAAGAGCTATCATTCATGTTGTGGGACCCACCATTCATGTAAGAGGGGTACTACGTATTTATTTGTAGTCTTGGATTACTAAATAATTACTCTTATGATAGAGCCAGAAACTAAAATCTTAACGGTAAAATGGATTAATCTCTCAATTCCAAAATAAAACGTGTTATTTGATTTTTTTGGATTTTTAAATTAAAAACAACTAATCATCTCTCCATTCTTTCCTTTTTGCCTTTCCTTCCACCAACAACCAGTCTTGTGCGCCACTGAAGGTAGTAATTCTCTCCACACAAATTTGCTTTTGGAGATTGGCCAAGACACTGCTAATTAGTTCGGTAGACATGACTATGACATGTAGAAAATTGTCCATGTAGAATATAATATGCCTTTTTAAACTTAAATCAAAGTAAAATGTTAGGGAAAAAACTTTTTTTACCAACATTTTTTATAATTTATGAAGGTGTCAAATTATTAAACATAATTTTGAGTCCACTGGTATGATGGATAACGAAGGCTTCCTTCTATTAAGTCACTTCCCTAGACAACAATAGTGGGATTCAAACTCCTTAAAACATTCACATCAGCTCTTTTAAAATTGTTTTTTTCTTCAAATTATAACAAGTGAAACTCAAAAGAGCCCTACATTAGACTAGCTATCCACTTTCATATTTTAAAACATGTTACAGTAACTCTTCACTTATGATTACTATAGCTCTTTCATATATTTTTTATTACTTATTTTTTCTCAAATGCTCCTCTCTCTTTTTGCCTCTCTTTCTCTTTTTGCAATTTTTTTAGATTATTTTAATAGAATATATTATAAAATAAAAAGTGTGATGTATAGTGTACTGTAAAAGTGAGTGGTTAAATTAGAAAAAATAGTTTTTTCTTTCAAAATTTAAAGCAACTAAAAAAAAAAAACTGATGCCAATGCTCGTAGCAAGCCAATGACTTAAAACCCAACAATGAATATCTCTTTTGTGAAGTGGTGTACCCAAATTAACACTTTCCTCGAAAGTGTTTGTGGAGACTGTCCAATAGGCTTATACCACGTGTGTTGGCAAGAGATCGCTGCGCAAGCTTTTCTTTCTAAAGTTTCTCCGTTTCACTTTCACCATACACTATGTCACTATCGCCACACTCACGCAAACAAAAGCAGCAGCTTTTGTATTCTATATAAACACCATCAAAGGCTTCGTTATTCCTTCATGCTAACGTTGCTTTTGCAACCCTCTCTAAAACACTCACAACTTGAGCTTTTGTTGATATCCTCCATTTTGATATATTCAAATTGTTTTCTTCTCTTCTCTTCATTTTCTTTTTCTTTCGTGTGTAAATTTCCTTAACAATATTCTTCTTAAGCTTAACTAGAAAAATGAAGAACAAGGCTTCTGTTATCATCAAACAGATTATATCTGCGTTGAGTTCTATTGCTAAAGCCAAAACAATGGCCATCAAGAACAAAACAAGCGGAGCCAAAGCTCGCCTTATTATGTTCTCCTTGTTGAAGCACAAGAAGGTTATAGTGGATTCACTCTCCGACAAGATCCATAGACTTCTTGGACAGCATGACAAAGAAAGCGACGACGAGTTAAGTGACGAAAGCAAGGCCATAGTTCTCTACAACGCCATGGCAAACGAGTCGCGTGCGAGCTCGAGTCACACTCACTTGATGGTGAAGGCGGAGGGTGATGAAGAAGATGACGATGATGATGATAAGTACCCAGATCTCAGGCACTCGTTATTTGATGAAGAGGATTTCGAGGAGGATCAGGGTGGATCCGTCATTGATATGGTGAGGAATTCCAAGGAGGATGAAGGGGAAAACTTTGTTCTGGAAGATGAGATTGATCATGTTGCGGACTTGTTCATTACCAGGTTCCATAAACAGATGCGCATGCAAAAACTACTGTCATTCAAGAGGTACCAAGAGATGATGGAGAGAAGTCTTTAATTGATCAATACTCCTTATTAGGGGACGGGGGAACCATAATGATTAGGGGCTGAACTAGATCTTCCTCATTTCAAGTCTATATATTTTAGGTTATAATATTGTCACGTTATTCAAAATTTAAATGATGTGATGTTTATATGATCATCTTCTCATAAGGTTCTTTTGTTTATCATGCATAGAGATGTTGTGTGATAGATGAAATAAGATCTGATCAGAAAATAAATGGTCCATTGCCTCTCTTCAACAGTATTGGGTTTCTTTGGATAGTTATTTGGGCCAATAAACCCTCTCTTTTTTTGGGTACTTTGACAATATACAAGCTGTAATATTAGTGTATAATTAGGCCAAATTTGCTAAAAATATATATATATTTTTTGAACATGACTACCAATCTTTATTTGAAAACTGTACTATTTTGAATGTCGTCTTTTCATATACTGAGCATTGACGACTCTTTATAAAAAAACTAAGTACATGAATGCCTTTTGTAAAAATGACATTTACGATCAATATCATCTTTTGAGAATACGACGACTCTTTATGAAAAAACTAAGTACTTGAACACATTTTGTAAAGATGACATTTACGGTCAATATTATCTTTTGAGAATACGACATTAAAAACAGTCTGGTTTTCAAATAAAGATTGGCAAAGTCATGTTTTGCCAAAAAAAAAAATTAAATGCATTTTTAAGCAAATTCCTCATGTTGCAGAATAAAATTTGGCCAGACAGACTATTTGTTTCATGGGCATATGATTTGGGGATGTATCCAGTCATTTCCCTTTCTTTCCCTTTTTTTTTTTTTTTTTTTTTTACATCTTTATATATTTTTTCCTTCTTCTTGAATCTTGATTGGTCTTCTCTACACCTACAATTGATGATGAATAAGCACTCTGAAACAACTATTAGCAGGCTTATAAGCATGATAATATGATATGCTTTTTTTTTTCTTTTTTTGTTCCTTTTTGCTTGTATACCTTGTTATGCACTTGACATTGCAAATTGAGGTGGTTTCCAGTTATATCACTTGATAAAGTTTTCATCGTCAGATAAGGAATATACGTTCGAATATCACTTATAATAAAACGAAATCAATGGATGTGTGATGGTAAATAACAATTATCATCGACATTGATTTCAAATCTTTCAAAAAAAAGAAAAAAAAGAAAGACATTACAGATTGCGTAGTTGCTACTATTAATCATTGTTATTAGGACAAATTATACTTTTCCCCCTTTTCCCCCTTTAACTATTAAGTCTATTTCAATTGCTCCCCTAATTTATAAAACCAAACAATATCCTTACTGATGTATTAAAAATATGCAAATAGCTGCTCCATCATCTAATTTTTTTTATTAAATCAAAGCACAAGTAGCGAAATCTGTTTATGTATTTTGTTAATTTCAAGTCATAATTCTCGAAATCTATCATTACATATTAATGGACCATAAAATATTTTTTTTTCTTTTTTGCTTGGATTTAACATAAAATTAGATGGCGTGGAGCTATTTGCATATTTTTAATATATCAATGGAGATATTGTTTAGTTTTATAGATTAGTGATGAATTAAGATAGACTCAATAATTAAAAGCGGGAAAATATAATTTGCTCTTGTCATTATTATGATTTTTAGTATTGAGATAGGCTGTGGATGTACAACTGGAATGGGCAATTGCTAGACCTGGATCAAAATGGAGAACTTTAAAGAAAAATCGTTTAAGAAAAATCGTTATTGTTTTGTCTCTTGTACTAATTAAAATTGAAAACAAACAAATCTCAGGAAAAGAATGGTGAATTAAAAAAAAAAAACCTTTATGAATAATTTTGTTAGAGGTGAGAGAAACAGAGCAATATGAAAAGGTAAAGAAAAAAAGTGTCCGGGCATAAGAATATAAATATGAGCTGTTGCTCCTTGAAAAGTTTAAAGAAATATTTAAAATCTATTTAAAGGTATTTCTGTTGAGGCAACCTTTGTCTTTTTGAAGACGACAAAGCCTCTTTAAAAACTCTTTCGGTAACATTACTTCAAGGCAAAGTTAATAGTTATAAAATGGAAACGTTTCGATTCTATAAACAGTTTCGCAACGCGTTTCTAACTGATTTATTTAGAAACAAACAGGCCCAGCCTAGCCCAACCCAACCCAACCTGGCTGGAAGCCCATAGTGGAACGCCACGTGGTACAGCAACAAGAAAATTGGCGCGAAAACTTCCCGCGAAAATAAACGCTCATAGATCTAGTTGCCCTGCCAAGCCTAAAAGGCACAAAACAATCGCCGCTCTAAAAACAAAAGGAAAGGAGAAAATGGCAGGAGGAGAAGATGGGAACTCAGGGGAGAATCCGGCGGCGTCAACACCGGAATCGCCGACCTCCGCAGGATTCAACACCGATCAGATTCCTCGCACCTCCGAGAACTTCACCGACGACGATGAGCTTGACGCCGACGACGAGGCCGCCGTGGATCCCGAAATCATCCGCGACGAACCCGAAGAAGTGGAGGAAGAGGACGAAGGAGAGGATCTTTTCAATGACGTTTTCTTGGAGTCAGTACTCTCATCTCATCATTCTGTTTTTCATTTTTCTTTTTTTGATTGTAAATATATAAATTGAATATGTGGAAATTGGTGAAAAACGCAGGGATTATCGTGAGATGAATGAGCAGGACCAGTACGAGTCGGTGGGGCTGGATGACTCACTTGAGGACGAGAGGGATTTGGCTCAGATCATGGAGGATCGCAGGGCTGCCGAGTTGGAGCTCGACACTCGCGATGATGTCCACGTCACCACCCGCAAGCTTCCTCAGCTTCTCCATGACCATGGTTTCTCTCTTTTCCCTTTCATTTTACCATTCTTCACTTGCGAACCCTAAAAGTCCCTGTTAGTTCAATGTCAAGTAAAAGAATTATTATTTGCATTTTAGTGTAATTAGAGCAGTACAATTACAAATATTGAACTAATTGCTACACTACTCCTAAGACTAATGCTAAATCTAATTATGAAGATATAATAGAAATGTTTGAGTAATTTGATCTTCATATTCCATTATTTGAATTGTTTGGCTTTATCCATTGCCACCAATGATAAGATGCCACACCCCCTCTCCGCATTAAAAAGTTAAAAATCTCACGTGTTGGGCCTCACTTATTAAGGGGGAGTCTAGGTTCACATGTGAGGGGAGTGTTGAGAATTTAGAATTATGGTAAAATGATTAAATTCATCATTTCCTTATAGCTTAAGCTTTTGGGAGAACTGGTAACTTATAAATTATTGTGCTCAAAATATGCCAATCTATTTTAGTATGCTTTAGGCCTTGTTACTATCGACTAATTTTGATAGATTGACCCTAACCATATGAAATGATAGATAACCAAATTATAAGGAAAAGAAAGAAGAAATGCAATGCATACCTCATGAGCTTTGGCTTCTGAAGTTAAACATGTGTGGCTGCTGAATTCTGCATTCATAGTTTATGACATTGTACTTTTTACATTTTGGTTACAGACACAGATGATGACAACTACAGGCCTTCAAAGAGGTCTAGAGCTGATTTCAGGCCTCCTACTGCACCAAGAAGCTATGATGACACTGATGGAATGCAAAGTTCACCGGGAAGATCACAGCGGGATGTGCCCATGACTGATCAGACTGATGATGACCCATATGAGGTTTTTAGCTCTCTTAAATTTATTCTGTTAACTCCCTCAAAGCAATGTTGCCCCTTCACCTGAAATTGTGGTTTACATTATTAGTGCTTCTCTAATTACAAATGGTGCTTATTTGTAGGATGATGATGATGATGAAGGTGAGTTTGAGATGTATCGTGTCCAGGGAACACTGAGAGAGTGGGTTACAAGGGATGAAGTGCGTCGCTTTATAGCAAAGAAGTTCAAGGATTTTTTACTCACATATGTCAATCCAAAGAATGAGCATGGTGACTTCGAATATGTTAGGCTAATAAATGAGATGGTGTCAGGTAAAATATCTGCTTATGCTTAGCTTTCACTTAGTGAACTTGACACCCTGAAAGGTTAATTTATTCAGCATGTTGTGTAAGCTACAAAATGCATACACTCACCAAGCTCTTATCCTATTTTATGTATTATTTAAACTGAATCAATGTTGCTCTTGCAGCTAATAAGTGTAGCTTGGAGATTGATTACAAACAGTTTATTTATATCCATCCCAATATTGCCATCTGGCTGGCTGATGCCCCCCAATCTGTCCTAGAAGTCATGGAAGATGTTGCCAAGACTGTTGTCTTTGATTTACATCCAAACTACAAAAACATCCATCAAAAGATCTATGTCCGCATTACCAACTTACCTGTTTATGATCAAATTCGTAATATTAGGTAACATTTGACAATTCATTGCTTGACAGCTATATTACATCTTATTCTTGTTTTACTTAAGATCCCAACTTCACCTTTTTTTTTCCATTGACAAAATGTGGATTCCAACTTTACCGTGGTTGGCTGATTTGCAGGCAAATCCATTTGAATACCATGATTCGTATTGGGGGAGTGGTGACCCGACGCTCTGGGGTCTTCCCTCAGTTGCAACAGGTAAAGTATGATTGCAACAAATGTGGGGCAATTTTGGGGCCATTCTTTCAGAATTCATATTCAGAAGTGAAGGTTGGTTCCTGCCCAGAATGCCAATCAAAAGGACCATTCACCGTCAATATTGAGCAGGTGAAGCTTCTAGATCTTTATTTGTATCTGGGGTTTTTTTTTTTTTTACTGAAAATCCAAGGATAAGAAAGCAAATTAATATTTTGCATCTGATACCAAAGATGTGATTGGTATTCATAAATGCCAACTAATCTAGACAGATGTAAAATACTCCTTTATTCAGCAAAATAAAAAATGTTAAATGCTCCTTTGAGTTTGAGGATTTGTTTCGTTGGACCCTGAATATTAGAAAAAATCTAGACCTAAATTTTTAAATTGCTTCTTTCATGACACTTCTCAGCAATGAGAAAAAGCCTTCCTTACACACAATCTGAAACTCATACGTTTATCTTTCTATGTCTTGCTGCAGACAATATACAGGAATTACCAAAAGCTTACACTCCAAGAGAGCCCTGGAATTGTGCCTGCAGGTCGGCTTCCTAGATACAAGGAAGTGATACTTTTGAATGATTTGATTGATTGTGCCCGCCCTGGCGAAGAGATTGTATGATCCTCTTCTTGGACTTGCTTGTTTGTGCTTGTTATTTGTGTTAGTGAATTCTTCCTGATTTTCAATTTTGACATGAGATATATTGCAGGAGGTCACAGGTATCTATACAAATAATTTTGACTTGTCTTTGAATACAAAGAATGGGTTTCCTGTATTTGCCACTGTGGTCGAAGCGAACTATGTCACAAAGAAGCAGGACCTCTTTTCTGCTTACAAACTTACCCAGGAAGACAAAGAAGAGATAGAAAAGTTGTCTAAAGACCCCAGAATAGCAGAAAGGGTTTGTTACTGACCATTTTCATTATCAACTATTCCCATTTCATGATCATGAAGTACCCATACTGAGGGTGTTGTGAACAAATACTTTCAGATTGTCAAGTCCATTGCCCCGTCAATCTATGGCCATGAAGATATAAAAACTGCACTTGCCCTTGCTATGTTTGGAGGGCAAGAGAAAAATGTTAAGGGGAAACACCGATTGCGAGGGGACATAAATGTACTTCTCCTAGGTGATCCAGGCACAGCGAAGTCGCAATTTCTAAAGTGAGAACTACTCTGATCTAGTTCAAAGAAATTTAATTGCCTTTTTAGTAGTGACATGCATTTAACTTCTCATGAATTCCTTAATAGGTATGTTGAAAAGACTGGGCAGAGGGCTGTGTATACTACTGGTAAAGGAGCTTCTGCTGTAGGTCTCACAGCAGCAGTGCACAAGGACCCAGTCACAAGGGAGTGGACCCTTGAAGGAGGGGCCCTTGTTCTTGCTGATAAAGGAATTTGCCTTATTGATGAGTTTGACAAGATGAATGATCAGGACAGGTAAAGGAATGCAAGTTTATATTTAACTTTCTGAATTATATAATATGAACCTCCCTCCCCCAACCCAAAAGGTAAAATTTCATTCTCACTAGAGTACTGAAAATACATTCATGATCAGGGTGAGTATTCATGAGGCAATGGAGCAGCAGAGTATTAGCATATCAAAGGCTGGAATAGTCACTTCTCTTCAGGCACGATGCTCTGTGATTGCTGCAGCAAATCCTATTGGGGGAAGGTATGAAAATAGATATATTTATTTAGGTTGAATATTAATAGTGGGGAAGTTGCACTGCTTAATATGGTTTTTGCAAAATGTCCTCATAATTGAGAATAGTTTGAGCACCTATAAGTTGGACCACTTAAGAAAGCTTTAGGATGGCTGGTATTTTGCTTTTCAGCTTCTGTTGAATTTGTGTCTGGTAGTAAAAGGTATCACTTAGTTCTCTCCCTTTCCAACCCCACCCCCTTATTATCTTACCCTTTTGTTTTCACCTACCAGACATGTTTGAAGCTTTGAATTTACTTTCTTGCTTCTCAACC
Source organism: Fagus sylvatica (assembly GCA_907173295.1). NCBI lineage: Eukaryota > Viridiplantae > Streptophyta > Magnoliopsida > Fagales > Fagaceae > Fagus > Fagus sylvatica. The sequence goes on along the minus strand of OU015772.1, from coordinate 17,553,060 downwards.
TTTTATTTCTGACTTTAGCCATAATTCTAAGTGTATACCTGTTTTTCAGATATGATTCCTCGAAAACATTTTCACATAATGTTGAGTTGACGGATCCCATTGTTTCTCGTTTTGACATCCTCTGTGTTGTAAAGGTTATATCTCTACAACCTCAATTCTTAATTTAGATGTTTCTTACATACTAGATGATGTTAATGGGAAGGCAATTGATAATTTGCAGGATGTTGTTGACCCTGTGACGGATGAGATGCTTGCAAAGTTTGTAGTTGATAGTCATTTTAGGTCACAAGCTAAGGGTGCTAACATGGATGATAGGTCTGTAAGTGAATCCCACGAAGATAATCAAGCGTCTGCCAGGCCAGTTGATCCTGAGGTTCGACACTCCAGGATCCTTCTTAGTTTCCCACCTAGTTGCTTCTAGATTTGTTCAAACCTGGTGTCCTGCTTCTTAATTCTTAAGAGTTCTATCCTTTCTATTTTTCAGATACTTTCTCAAGATATGCTGAAGAAGTACATAACTTATGCCAAGTTGAATGTTTTCCCAAGGTTGCATGATGCTGATCTGGATAAGCTAACACATGTTTATGCTGAACTGCGAAGAGAATCTTCGGTAAGGTTCTCTTTTAATGACATTTGATAAAAGGATTCTCTTGTGTGTTGATGATTTCATGATATATCCCTCTCTTTCATTGTGCCAATCTAGCATGGACAAGGAGTGCCTATAGCAGTGAGACACATAGAATCAATGATACGGATGTCGGAAGCACATGCCAGAATGCACCTCAGACAGCATGTCACACAAGAAGATGTAGACATGGCTATTCGTGTCCTGCTTGATTCCTTCATTTCAACGCAAAAGTTCGGGGTGCAGAAAGCTCTGCAAAAGGTATTGAAATAGATCCTCTGCCTCATAATCTTCTCTAGTAACCATGATTCCTTTCTGGTGTCTGTGGGGCATGTTCTTCCAGATGCTACTTATACCAATATCAATATTTTATATTGCAGCACTAACTATTTATGTCACCTTGTAATCAAATCTATCATTTGTTTACTTTTTCATAGCACTCTTGTCATTACATGTCTATAATGCATGCACGCGAGTGTTTACTGATATTGTTGTATAGTAATTTACATTATGCTGGGTTTGATCAAGAATGTTCATATTTGGGATTTTCTAGTACAACACTGATCCTGCTGCTTTTACCAACATTCTTCATGGTCTATGTACTTGGGCTGCTTTCTATTTTACTAAAGTATCAATAACTGTTAACAAGGTATTCATGGTTGAATTCAGATGCTATGTAGTCTGCTAATTCTGTAGACCTGAACCATGTTGGACATCCTTTAAGCTATTACTGATGCTTAGAGTTTATATTTTTAAACCATGATACTTATCATTGTTCTGAGTGAATAGAATGCAGTTTTAGCTGATCTTGTCCCTTTATTAACTAGAAAGTGTTTATTTTCTTGTACCCAATTAAATGAAAGTTTACTGATTGTTATATAAAATTTTGAAGTTCTTGATCACTGAGGCAATTGGTTGACAAGGATTTGATATGTTCTTGCAGAGCTTCAGGAAGTACATGACTTTCAAGAAGGATTACAATGAACTGCTCCTATATCTTCTTCGTGAGCTTGTCAAGAATGCTCTGCACTTTGAAGAAATTGTTACTGGGTCTACTTCGAGGCTTACCCAGATTGATGTGAAAGTAGAGGATTTGCAGAACAAGGTAATGGGATCTTAAAGCTTTAAGTAATTCATTTACATAAATTGGCTTCATGGACCCCTTACTGTACTGAATTTTTGGTTTGTTTTCACTCCATGCAGGCACAGGAACATGAAATCTATGATCTGAAACCCTTCTTTACCAGCCCCCACTTTTCTAGAGCCCATTTCGTGTTGGATGAAGAGAGGGGAGTGATTACGCATCGCCTTGCAAGATTATGAAGAAAATGTTCTGTATGAGTTTTACTTAGGTAGGTTCATCAATCAGTAGCCTTTGAAGAAACTATTCAAGCAATGATTTCTTGAGAGCACTTGAAGTAATTAACTACAATGATTTAATTTCTTAAATGACTTAAAGATGAGTCTGACAGGATCCTATATATAATTAACAGTATGTCATTTTAATGAATAGATTACGTCAATAATGATAGATGCAAAACTATTTTAAGCAATCGGATATAGCCATCCGTCTCGCTGATATAGTGATATGTTTAATACCAATTTTCCTCAGTTTAGAATTCAGAAATGAAAATGAAAAATTGAAAACCATGAGTTAACTCATAGATTGGAACATACTTGTTTAGCAAAAAAATAATAGATTGGAACATACTCCTACATGTGGCATTAGTTACTATTTTAATATATATATATATATATATTCTTTTACTTTGAAAGTTGGTCACGAGGGGAAAGGAATAGTTTTTTTTTTCCTTGTGGGGCTAGAATGCGTTCTTCTTGTTGTGTTGTTGGGGTCCCTTTTGTGGGTACTTACTTGAAGCTAGGGTTTTTTGGGGGTGTCAAGTCCAGAACTTAGACCTGAGGTAGTTTAGTGGCTGTCATTGCACTTTGAGCTAATGAAACAAACCTTTACTGGTTTATATGTAGGGCTAAAATCACGTGAGTTCGGTGGTAAATTAACAGTAAAGTAACACGAGTTTAGCGGTGATATAACAACAAATAGAACAAATAAGTGGTTCATAATATTTCAAAAAAAAAAAAAGTGGTTCATAAGAGTATTCCGATTTGATCCACTTGTACCTCGGCCAAATCACCATATTTAAATTCAGAAAAATGTGTCATTAATTTCACAATTTAAGAATGAGGTCGAAATGATGATTTCACAGGTGAACGGTAGAGAGATGAGTTTCGTTGATGTTTTTCTATTCCTTCTAGAGAAGGAACTAATGGGTGATGTAATAATAGTATGGCATTTTGTTAGTGATGGTGTCTTTCGGGCATGGTTTTAAAAACTGGATCGAAACGAAAGAGAACCGAAAAAAATAATGGTTCATTAATTTCTTTAAGTATCGGTATTGGTCTGACCGAAATCGAACTGATGGTCAAACCGGTGATGTCAAAAATAATTTAATTAATAATTTTAAAATTATATAAATAATTACATAAATAATTTATAACTAATATACTATGCGTTCTAAACTTTCCAACCAAAAAATTTAACAATTTTCTTACTTCTCTGCCATTAAATTAACACCCAGTGAGATTTTAAAATATAGGACAGTAAAAAAAATGTTTTCAATATAAAAGAAGTTGGAATGAAAAACCAAATCGTGAAAAGTAAGAAACCAATATCTCTTTTGTTGTACAAAGTTGAATATTCTCAATAATTGAATACAAAACAACAACACAAATCATTAAACTCAAAATTTTCTTTTATTTTCTCTAATCTTCCAGTAGTGTGTTTTCCTCAACAGCTAAAAAAAGATGGTACTAACATTACAAAATCAAATCAGAACTTTATTTCCTAAAAAGCAAAGAAAAACCTCACTCTGCAAAGACAATAAATTTTTATTCTCAAAAAATAAACGACAACAGTTCACAAAAAGACCTTGAGTTCCACTTTCTTTTCTTTTCCTCTGTATTCTCGGCAACCAAACAACGAATACACACAACATGAACCAGTTTAGTTTCTGGTTAAATAGAGCTATTTCCTCATATTTTAAACCAAAATTTCCATTATTCAAACCCTAAAGCCTTTGTTTGGTTCTCAAGAAAGTGTAGGAAAATAATAATAAACAAATCAAAGCCTATCACAACCACAACCCAGACTAATAATGTCCCTATAACAAAACCAACAAAAAAAGAAAAGAAAAAAAAAAAAGAAACCGTGACAAAATGAAACCCATAGAACCCTAATCATACAAATACCCAAATCAAAATCCACAAAACCCAAATAAAAAAAAAAAATACCCAATTTAAATGGGCCGTGAGCGAAAACGGACTGAGAGTGAGAGACTGTGAGACATAGAGGTCGTGATACCGCAAAGGTCGTGAGATGGCGGAGGTTGTGAGACGATGGAGGTCTTGAGACGGCAGAGGTCGTGATACCGCAAAAGTTGTGAGACAGTGAAGGTCGTGATACCGTGGAGGTAGTGAGACGGTGGAGGTGAGGCCATGAGAGATCGAGGCTGAGAGATATCGTACGATGAGAGTGACAGGGAGAGGGAGAAACGGTGTGCGAGGAAAAATGAGGAGATGAACAAATTGTTTAGGTTTAGGTTATGAGAAAATTGAAGAAAACGGTGTAGTTTTGAGATTAAAAACAGTGAGTTTTGGAATTAGCAAAACCGGACCATAACCGGTTCAATCATGTCGGTTCGTTGTTTACCTGGTTGAACCGCCGGTTTCCGGTTTTTGAACACTTTTATCAATTTTCTGGTTTTTTAAGAAAATCAGACCGAATTAGGCACCAGTCCCCAGTTCAATCAGTCGGACTGGCTAGTCCAGTCTGGTTTTTAAAACCATGCCTATGGGTTATTCTTGTTGCTTATAGATAGCTGAGAAAGTATGGCACATGGACGAGATGAAAAGTAAAGTTCTAACTTTTCATCTTGGACGTCTATTCAAATAACATTAAAAAAATGTTAAAAATATTAAAGAATTTTTTTTTTTTTTGGTTGGATGACCAAGAAGAAAAGTCATTTTTCATTAGACAGTCAAGATTAAAAGTATTGTTGAAGTAATTTTTTTTTATTTTTTATTGCATGGGATCTCAATGTGATTGTTTAAAGCGTTTTGGTCTTCCTCTTTAAATAGAGTAAAGAAAACCATTCGAAATAGGAGAAAATGGTATGGAAAAGCAAGATAAGTGATGTGTAAGAAGCTTTATTCTTTGGATGGTGGGTCTGTTATAGACCTAAGGTTTGTCTCGGATCTAGATTGCATGGGCAATAGTATGTGGACAATCGAGATTAAAAGTTATTTTTTCAACTTTTCATCTTGGTCATCCAAACAGATATATTAAAATTAAATTACAAAAAGTTAAAAATTTAATGTTTGTTTAGACGACCAAAATAAAAAATTGAAAAAATAACTTTTCATAGAAAAATTATTGTAGATGATCTCGATCCATCTATCTCAAGCTCAAGCTTACACATGTGACACTTCAATGAATTTGTTTATGGGTTGTTGAATTGCACTCAGACCCTGCAAACTACGAAACCGAGCTTATCCCCCCATGAAATACATGAGCTGTTCATGATTTTGAAGATTGAAGAGAAAAATCATGTTCCCTTGCTGTGGGTGTCGAGTTTTCCATTAGAAATCAGTTTGCTTGAGTGTCTCGGTCTTGGTGCTTCAAGCTTTGACAAGTCTTGTGTTTTCTTGTTCAAGCAAGGAGGAGAATGTGAGCTGGCCAACTTTTGGAGGTGTGATAGGCCAAGGGGTTCATTTGTTTACCCATGATCTCTCTGCAGTGCCTCTTGGAGAGTTTTTTTATTCAACAAACCCACTTATTTTGCTCCCTAAATGATGTGGGCTTCAAAGATTCAAGGCGTTATTGGCCTATATGGCATGTAAGAACCATATCTTTGGTTTTTCCTTAAGTGGTCGACCTATTAGCTTGAAAATAATGTGGACTTGGATATTTTTCACTTCTTTTTTTTTTAGCTCAGATTGGGTTCGGGAAAAGGGTATTTTTCACTTATTAGGCTATTATGTGTAAATACAGGCTATTGATTGTGGGATCAAACTTGTGAGGAGAAAGAGAACATAAGCATGAGCCCAATCGGTGTTGACAGAGAGTACGGGCCATTAACCCAATCTGTACAGTAGTAATTTATGGGTTGTAAAACTTATTTGTAGGATGAGAAGACTAACATGGGTCACAAAACTCGATAAGTGAAATAAGTGGGCTCAATGAAAGAAGATGGCTAACTCTTGCCATGTAGATTTAGTTGGAGTTCTTAACTTGGGCTTTGCATATGTTTTAGCTCAATTTCTTGCATTGTGATGATATGGCCTCCAAGTGGGGCATCCAGGGACAGATGAAGAGGCGATGAAGGAAAATGTAAAGTCAATCATGGAATGTAAATTTTAGAAAATTCTCTCCCCTTGGTATATTTTCTATTGTCAAGTTAAGAATGAGCAGTTTCTATATTACCATTGTGAGAATCATGTCCTGAAAAATTGGCAAAGGGATCGAGTCCTCAAGGTGGTTACTAACCAATAATATTATACCATCAAGATTGAGGGTTTTACAAATAGAATTGCCACTTAGGCTCCGTTTGTTTCGACGTAAAACATTCTCCACCGTAAAATGTTTGCAAATAAAAATGATCTCAGAGAAAATGATTGTTTTTTCAGTGTTTGTTTGCACTTAGGAAAATAGTCCCGAAAATATTTTACATGTTTGTTACAACGTAAAATGAAAAAAAAACACACACGTAAAACACACCCCAGCACCACCGGAATCACACCCCAGCACCACCACTGCCAGCCAACCACCCAAACCCACCCCCACTCCCACCCCGAATTGATTAAAAATGAAATTTAAAAACCCAACGGCAGCAGATTGTCTTTCATCGTCGTGCTTCAGAAATAGCCTCACGATTTTGGAAAATGGTTTACGGAAAATTTTTCCGTAAACCGTTTTCCGAATTTTTGTGAAGGTTTTTACGGTCAAACCGAAAACGTTTTCTGTTGACTTTATTTTACTAAAACAAACGTCCGAAAATGATGAAAACGTTTTACGATCGTTTTACTAAACAAACGGAGCCTTAATTTAATTAAAAGAGAGAACTTAAGAAAACCTCTTGAAATAACTATTTATTGATTAAAAATGAAATTTAAATTGTCTTAAGAAATAAACTTAAAAAAAAATACACTACTTTTGCTTATTAGAAAAAACTTTCTTATTTTTCTGGTTACAATCTAGAAAATAAAGTTACATAGCTTATCTTCCTTGTTAGAATCTAGAAAAATAAAAATTATTGTGGGAACCACGTCCCAAAGAGGGCGGATGAGTCCTCAAAATGGTTACTTAATCAATGATATTTTACCTCTTAGATCAAGGGTTGTACTTGAAGTTGCCACTTATTTTAATTAATGGAAAATAAGAAAACGAAAAGATATTATATTATTTATTTATCATTAAATGCTCTTTTTCTTAATTAAAATCAAGGTTTTGACCCATACCAACTAACACAAGTTCAAGCCATCTTGAAAAGTCCACATTTATAATAATTTAGACTAAAGTATAGTTTACATCCTTAAAGTTTAGGGTAATTTTGATTTTCCCTCTAAAATTTCAAAATTTGAATCTATGCCCCTAATATTAGGTAGCGTTTGGAAAAAAAAATCTTTATGTCCATATCAATTAATGATGTGGTCATTAAGTGCCACTCATCTCGAAACAACGTAGTTTTGATCTATTCAAAATTATGTTGTTTTGTCTACGTCAATAAAAAAGAAGAAGACTAAATTGTAATTTGAACCCTTAAAGTTTGAGGTAATTTTGATTTTGAGATGAGGTGATACTTAACGACCACTTCATTAACCGATATGAACATAAATGTCTTCTTTTTCTTTTTTTTTCTTTTCTAAACGCTACCTAATATTAGGGGCATAGGTCCAAATTTTGAAACTTTAGGGTACAAAATCAAAATTATCCAAAACTTTAAAGGTGTAATATGCAATTTAGTCAATACTTTTATTTCAAGACATTTAACAACAACAAACAAACATAATTTTTCCATTTAAACACACACATAACACACTGAAATGGCTAGTGTAACTTACGATACTTATTTTTTTTCTTTTTCCTTTTGCTATCAATTTTATTATGCAATTTCAATTATGATAGTGCTTTTTTATTTTATTTATACATGGCATGGCCTGCATGGCACATATATTCTTTTACTATTTGGTCCATTTCAATCCACCATAATTTATAAAACTCGAGCAATGTTCCCCACTGATGTATTAGAAATATACAAATAGCTCCACAACCATACATTTTTCTATTAAATTGAAGCAAAAATAACGAAATACTTTTATGGTACATTAATATGTAATGATAGATTTTGAGTATCATGACTTGAAATTAATAATATACATAAAAAGATTTTGTTGTTTTTACTTGGATTTAACATGTAAATTAGACGGTGGTTGCTTATTTGCATAGTTCTAATACATCAGTAGGGACATTGCTCGATTTTATATAATCGGAGTGGATTGAAGTAGACCCAATAATTAAAGGGGGAAAAATGCAATTTTACCAATATTTCTAAGAAAGTTTGAAAAGAAAGTTATCCTTTTAATAAAAGTTTGGTCTTACAACATGTTCTTTTGCCGTGTAAGTTAAGAATTTTTATTTATTTTTATTTTTAAATTTATTATGCAATTTCAATTATGATGGTGATTATATACATAAAAAATATTTTTTATTTTAATTTGTACATCAGTACATGTAGGGATGACAATTCCACCCTGATCTTTCTCGTCCGGTATGGGTTTCCCTCGACTTGAAAAAGTGATTGGGTGGAGATGGATTTTGGTCACCCCCATTTTGAGTATATTTACTAAAATACAATTATATCTTCCATAATTACAAAATTACCACTATGACTAGTAGGAACTTTTTATTTTGTTTTATTTAATGGAACGTTGAATAGATTAGGGGATTTGTATTATTATTTGGTTAACAATTTAGTGAGAAATTTGTGATATCTATTAGTGTTAAATATTTGGGTTTTTGAGTATTATTGCTTGGTAAAACTTTCGTTTTTGTTATTATGTTGGTACATTGAGACTATTATTGTAATTTGATGTGAATTTTTGTTAATTATATTAGTGTTAAAAATATATATATATATATATATATATATATATATATATTGTTGTTGTTGTATTATTAGATATCAAGGTTTTGTATGAGTTGGATTAGGGTCTCACAAGACAGGAACGAGATGGACAGCCCTGCGGGGTAAGGTCGGGCGGAGTGAGGGTAATACCGTTGTGGGCAGGGGTGAATCATCCATAATCCAACTCTGCCCCCACACCATTGGCATCCCTCTGTACATGGCCATATACTTCTAGGAGAAGTTTTAAAAGAAAGTTTTGCCTCAGAAAAAGAAAAAAAGAAAAAAGAAGTTACTCATGAAGTAAATAGCTTTTGCAATTTTGGAACTTATAGATATGTCTAAGTTGATAGAATTCTTTGGATAATGTGCAAGTTTTTTTGCATTTATAAGAATACCATATTTAGTTGTTTACTTTCACTCACTAAGCAAATATCTTTTGCAATTTTATTTTATTAAAAAAAAAAAAGATATTTTATTCAACAAAAGTAAAGTTTTAGTGAAACTCTCATATCAAATGATAAAATTAAATTAGTTAAAAAAAAAAGACTTGATGAGATTCTTTTTTGCTGAATTTATAGGTATAGATAATTGGGCATCAAGAGTCTAGAAAGTTCAATGAGATGGTGTGTAAATAATAAAAGACATAATGTCTAAAATGACCCCCAAGTGAGAGCCGTGGTTAAATCTACAGGAGGCCTCGGTCATTATAATCACTCAAGTCATCTCTCAGCATACTACACATCTGGAAAACGCTAAGATCGTATCGTATCGTATCTTATTCTTCTCTTCTCAGCTTTTTAAGATCATTTTGCCTATCTTCTACTACTACTAGTGGAGTAGCTATATATATATATATATCTTGTATGCATTTCTCACTTTCAATTTTCTTGTTTCACTTATAAAAGGCTTTTCTTTCTTTGATTATTACGCCTAGGGTTTGGTGATGGAACGGAAGCACAAAATCCCTCAGCTGCTAGCACTTTTGCTGATTGCTTCCTTCGCCTTTCAGATCTGTGCTTCTGCTTCTGATTCTGATTCTGATGTGGTAATCTTTTAATAATTTCAGAGTTTGCTGGACTAATATATATATATTTGGTAAATTTTTATTTTTATAATATATTATTTGGTAATTGAATAGATCTATTACGAGTCATTCGACGAAGCATTCGAGGGGCGGTGGATTGTGTCTCAGAAGGATGACTATAAAGGTTCGCTCAATTTATTAGATCCGTTCTTCCTCTTTCAATTTTTATATAATAAATATTTTTTGGTTATGTGTTTGTATTTATAGAGTTATGTAAATTATGGTTGCTATTTGTGCTATGATCATCGCTCATGATAGTTGGCAGTTGCAATTTGTTGATATTTTTAGTAATTTAATGTTGATGTGTGATGCAACCTGAAAATGAAAATGAAAATGGTTCTTTGCATTTTGAGGATTCAATGTGATTGCTCTACTTATTTAGGTGTCTGGAAGCATTCAAAAAGTGAGGGACATGATGATTATGGCCTTTTGGTTAGTGAGAAGGCAAGGAAGTATGCGATAGTAAAAGCGCTAGACGATGTTGTAAGCCTCAAGGACGGAACAGTTGTTCTGCAGTTTGAGGTTCGGCTTCAGGATGGTCTAGAATGTGGTGGTGCATACTTGAAGTACCTTCGACCCCAAGAGGCGGGATGGCAACCTAAAGAGTTTGATAACGACTCTCCTTACTCTATAATGTTTGGACCTGACAAATGTGGCTCCACTAACAAGGTTCACTTCATCTTTAAGCACAAGAACCCCAAGAGTGGGGAGTATGTCGAGCATCATCTAAAGTTCCCCCCTTCTGTACCCGTTGACAAACTTTCCCATGTCTACACTGCAATACTGAGACCTGATAATGGAGTTAGTATTCTAATAGATGGGGAGGAGAAGAAGAAGGGGAATATCCTCTCTGCTGAAGATTTTGAGCCGCCACTAATTCCGGCCAAGACTATTCCTGACCCTGATGATAAGAAGCCAGAGGACTGGGACGAGCGGGCTCAGATTCCAGATCCAAATGCTGTGAAGCCAGATGATTGGGATGAGGATGCACCCATGGAAATCGTGGATGAGGAAGCTGTGAAACCTGAAGGATGGTTGGATGATGAGCCTGAGGAAATTGATGAACCTGAAGCTACGAAACCAGAAGACTGGGATGATGAGGAAGATGGTGAATGGGAGCCACCGAAAATTGATAACCCAAAGTGCGAGACTGCACCTGGTTGTGGTGAGTGGAAGAAGCCAATGAAGAGTAACCCTGCTTATAAAGGAAAATGGCATGCTCCACTAATTGATAACCCAAATTATAAGGGCATATGGAAACCTCAAGATATCCCAAACCCTGATTACTTTGAGCTTGAGAAACCTGATTTTGAGCCCATTGCTGCCATTGGCATTGAGATCTGGACAATGCAGGATGGCATATTGTTTGACAATATTCTCATTGCTGGTGATGAGAAGGTTGCAGAATCATACAGGCTGACAACATGGAAGCCAAAGTTTGAAGCTGAAAAAGAGAAAGAACAGGCTGCAGAAGCAGCAGCTGGTCAGTCAGATGGCCTCTCTGACTTCCAGGTAGTCTCCTATTCTCCTTTATGTTTTAGTTTTCTTTGCATTTCGAGGATTTCTTGTTTTCTCATGCCTAACAAATTTCTTGGATCGATACTTGCAGAAGAAGGTTTTTGACCTTCTTTACAAGATAGTGGACATTCCTTTGTTGGATGCATACAAACCGAAGATCATTGTAAGTTGAAGCACTTGTCATTATTGATACATCTCCATCTAATGCTTTGCTTTAATTGAGCTTGGAGAGGTTTTATAACTGGGATTACATTTTTTTCTTGCAGGATATCATTGAAATGGGAGAAAAACAACCCAATATAACCATTGGCGTTATTGTTTCAGTTGCGATTGTTATTTTGACAGTTTTCTTCAGACTCCTTTTGGGTGGCAAAAAGCCTGCAGTATGTTTTTACGCATCACATCATAATTGCATTTCTCCAAAAAGTATTTTTATGGTTAGAGATTGAATCATTGTACTTGGTTAATATTCTTTCTTCCTGTTACATGCAGGTCACTGTCAGTGAAACAAATACGGCTGCCCCTGCAGAGACTTCCAACAATCAAGGAAGCAATGGGGAGAATGAAGATGAAGATGAGAAGGAGGATGATGATGCTGCTGCTCCTCCTCCTCGTAGGAGGCCTAACAGAAGGGAAAACTGAACTAGGAACATACGAATTGTCTTTGGTTGTTACCTACTACAATTTTGAGGAGATAGGAACTGTCTGGCTGGATTCTCCTGAAGTGATGTTTCCTGAATTTTCATTTCTTTTTCTGTTTCAGAGTACTTAGATTGGTATAGCTGGCTAAACTTTGTTAGTATTGATTGCTGTTTATGTTGCGTAATGTGCTTTCTTAGTTACCATATGGTTTCATTACATTTGACAGGAAGTAATTTTCAACCATATGTGGTTGGTTGTATTGAGCTATTAGGATGCTGTTCATGTTTCGAACCAGCCACGCTTTGATTGTCACGTTTTTTATTAGTTTTGTTCTGCATATTTTTTGAGGGTGGTACTACTCCTTAATCCTTATCCTCCTCTATTGGAAGATTATATTTTTTTAAAAAAAAATTAAAGGATTTTTTACTTATTAGAGTAGAATATACCGCTATATTTCACATTTTTCTAAGAAAAATGTACTTGTCAGTCTCAAATCCTGAGTAATCTCAAGTGTTAATAATTTTAGGTTTTAACCCATGTGAATTTTAACCTATAAAATTTATATTAAACATGGTAAAATTTATGTTAAAAGTTTTAACCTATAAAATTTAGGGATAATTGCACCTACTGAAAGAAAATCTTGGCTTTGCCCGTCTGACCCTCGTGAAGGCAGCGCATTTAACCTTATAAAGCTTCTTTCCATTCAGCTTTGCGTGAACATCAAATAATAAGTAAACGACCCAAGAATCAAAATATTAGTATCTGAAACACCAAACATCAAAGCAAAAAAATCACCAATAGTTGTCACATGAACAAAATCCATCTCTAAAATGATGGAAACAATTTAGGTCCTTAAGTATGATTTCTCGTCCTGCTATCTTGGATATAACCTTGGCACAATCATGGCAATTGCGGCACACGCGGAGGTTTTTAGTTACACGAATTGTTGCACCAGGTTGAGTGCTGATGAGCCCAAAAGAAATGGCCAACATTTCACTATGTCCAATTTGAATGCACTCTCGTTCATCTTCCACATCATGGAGACTAAAGTCTGGATTATGCTGATGTCCTTCATCTTCCATTTTCTTTATCAAACACTCTAATTCCCAATATATCCTCCCTGATCTTGGGTGGGATACATCGCCCGTCCCAAACACGTGAACTTTGTTTCGGAACTCTATCCAACTATAAGCTTTCTTAGGCTTCAAACCCATATCTCTTACTGTTTGTCTCAATTTATCAACCATGTCCCATCTTGTGCTGTTAGCATACCAGTTAGACAGTAACACATAGTTCTCTGCATTAAGAGGTTCCAATTCGCACAGCTGCTCAATGACTCGCCTGCCTAATGCTGATTGTTGGTGATTTCTGCAGCCATCTAGCAGTGCTCTCAGTACCTCAGCATGTCTTTCAATCTTTCGTTCCTCAATAAAGATTCTTGCCTCGTTGAAGAGTCCAGCACGAGCTAGAAGAGCAACCATTATAGAACAGTTTGAGACATTCGGTGCCTTAATGCAGTTGAAGTAAAACTTTCCTTGTTCAACCATGCGTGCAGTGCTACAAGCATGGAGGACAGCAACATATGTGACTTGATCTATTTGTATGGTTGAGTTCGAATTCTTCATTGCACAGAAAAAATCAACTCCGTGCGCACCTTGTCCATGTAAGCTATAGCCCAATACCATCACAGTCCATGAAATAACATCTTTATACTTAATCCTTGTGAACATCCTTGAAGCATATTCGATAAATCCCGACTTCACATACATGTCCATAACAGCATTCTGGACCATTAGATTCAAGTCAATACCGTTTCTAAGCAGATAACCATGAATTTCTTTGCCATGCTTGTGTGCAGCCATTCTTGCACAAGCTGGGAGAACGCTAGAGAATGTGAGTGAATCAGGTTTTAATCCATCCATATTCATCTGCCGAAATAATTTTAGAGCCTCGTTGAATCCTCCTTTTCTCACATACCCGTTGATAATTGTCGTCCCTGCAATGACATCTTTTGATGGCATTCGATCAAAAATTTCCCGAGCATCTTCAATACTACCACAATCTGTATACATTTTCAAGAGGGTATTGCTGACCAACACATCAAACTCTAGTCCACATTTCCTAGCAATCTTGTGAAGGTTCCTTCCTTGTTGCAGCGATTTTAACATGCCACAGGCACCAACTGCTGTTGCCAATGCCACCGAATCCATCTCAACCCCTAATTCAACCATTTGATTAAACATATCAATAGCTAAACCAGGCTTATTTTCCATGATATACAACCTGGCTAGCAGAGTCCAAGAAACGGAATTCCTACTAGGAGACTTATCGAAAAGCCACCTCGCGGTATCAATGCTATCAAGACGGCCATACATATCAATCAAAGCAGTAAGTACATAGTGATCGGAAGAGAAGCCAAGCTTGAGAGCATGAGCATGAAGTTGTTTGCCAACAAAAATATCACCACAACGGCAAGAAGCAGCTAAAACGCGAGGGAGAGTATGCCTATCAGGACGAACACACCGGAGCAGCATTTGTAGGTAAGTCAAAACGACAAGGTCCAATTCTCCACTGGCGAGGTGGGTTTGGATAAGATTGTTCCAAGCAAATGTGTCTGAAACAGGTATTTCATCGAACACTTGGTGATCCAATGCCAATTCACCAGCCACCTTAGTGTTTGTGTTGACTCCAATATTGTGGGAATGCTTGTATTTAAAGGGCTTCTCGGACATGAAAAAGTAATGCTGATGCTGAAACCACGCGTGTGTGGATGGAAGGACATACATTTTTCTTTATTTTAGCTCTGCTTGTGATAATACTACGAAGATGAGAGCTGTGAAGTCACAATTACTAGTGGAGAGGCATAGGCATAGCCACATGTTTATCAATTGAGATCTGTGAACTTATCAATTGACTGCCTGTGATAATATCTCTTGCTTTTATTTTATTTTTCCTTAAATGGAAATTGGAAAGCATATTTATTTGTCCCACTTCCCAGGCCAATTTTGACAAAAAAATGCTTCTTCTTCTCCTTTTTTTTCTTTTTATTTTTTTTTTATTTTTTTTTTAGTCAAACATGTTTCTTTTGATATTAATTTAAAAAATTAGACTGATTACAAATCATCTTTGTGAAAGACTATTTTTCGCGTGAAAGTCATCTTTAAAAAAGACAATTTTTTATTGCCTTTTTCGTTTATAATTTTTCAAGTGTTTTTTCAAAATTTCAAAAAAAAAAATTATATGAAAATTGTCTTTACAAAAAATAACTTTCATCTAAAAATTTTGTTGAAAGTTGTCTTTTTTAAAGACGATTTTCAATTGGCTTATTTTTCAAATTAACATCAATAGGGACATATTTGACCAAAAACTATAAAAAAAAAAAAAAAAAAATGCATTTTTTTGGTAAATTTGGCCCACTTCCGAGATGTTATTGGTGTTTTGCTTTTTTCTTAAAAAGATATTGAATGGTATAAAAAATTCATCACTTCTATTATTATTATTGTAGTTGGTTTTTTGTTAGTTTCTTACAACTTGCAATAACCTTCGCTCTTTTACTGACCCTCAATACTTCAAAATTTCTAATAATGTTTATCAATTGAGAAATGTGTGCTCTAGCTGGAAGATGAATTTATCTTCTCAAGGGCGCATACAATGAATTTCTCAATTAAAGATTCTAGTGGTCAACATTAATTCCTTAGTCCCCAAAAGAGGGGAAAAAAAAAAAAAAAAGGTGGTCAACATACAATTTCGTACAAACAACTTTGTAATATATTTTAAACTTTCCATTCAAACTTATTTAGTGATTTTCTTGAATTTTTGTCTCAAGCAAGTTTCGTGGATTTTGAATTTGTTTACGAGCCTCTTCAACAAATTTGCAATAATAGAGAGTATTGTACATCTTACCCTACAATGCCATCCTTTGCTTACTCCCACTTGTAAGCAAAAAGGTCTTTGAAAGCATATTATAGTAAGGGTAAAATGGACCAAGCCACCCTTTGGATGGTGCAAATTAAATTATGTTGGTTTGTCATTAAGAAATCCAGGCATTGCTGGTAGTGGAGGGGTTACATGTGATCGCAATGGAAGCTGGATTAGGGGCTACTTGGACCAACGGTGTTTTAGTTGGACAGCTAGAAATGGTCTTCAAGTAGCAATTTCTTTAGGCATTTCCCTGTTGGTGAACTTTGATGCTTAAATACTTCTTTACATGCTTATTAGCCTAATTTCTTTGCTCCTTTTGTTCATGATTGCAGGTCACTCATGACATGGATATCTTATCTCGTGCTTCATCATTCCTATCGTGACGGAAACCTTGTGGCGGACTCTTTTTGGCATGGATTGGCTACATCCCTTATGTGGCTTTTTGTCTACATGATAATTGATAGTCCGCTTCATGGCATTCAGTATTTATAGCTTTCTGTAAAATTTTACCTTTCTCCAATTAAACACATTACCAGTAACATCCTTTTTACAAAAATATTATTTAATTAATAATTATTTAAAGGTAAATTACATTTTTTTTTTTTCACCCTAATCTTTCACTCAATTTACAATGCCTCTAAAACTTCCGATCAAATCAATTTATCCCTCAACCGTCTAAATTGGGTATTAAGTTGGATGAAAAATAGTACACGTGCAAATCACATGTCTTGTAAGCTCATACATTACGGATCACTTTTTTAGCACACTTTATATGATAATTGTAGCAATTCTCTCCAATTAGGGAATAAATTGATCAAATCAAAAGTTTGAGGGAAAAATTGTAAATCAGATAAAAAATTAGGGTAAAAAAAAAAAAAAGTAATTTACAAAACACACTTTTTATTTATTTATTATTACAATGATTGGGGGGACATATGCCCCAAGAATTCAAAAGTGGGCCTTCCATTAAGGGGAGGTTAGGGCCGGCCTAAGGCTTAGGCCTAGGCGTAAGGCCACACTTACTCTAAAAATTTAAATGGTTTTAGTGTCCTCTATTACATAAACAAAAGACATCCAAAACTATCTAAAAAATTATAGGATGATAATTGATTTATTTTTTTTTGTTAAATAGAAAATATAGATGAGTTTTGCATTTTTTCCTCCATTTCCAAAAAGACCTTCAAATATTTAGCCAATAAAAATCCAATCTGAATAAAACCCTAAGTTGTTTCACTAAAAAATAATATTTAATTGATATTTAAAAAAAAAAAACTCACTTAAATTTATTGGCTTAGTTACCCAAATGTATTGAGCCAACCTCAGATCAGATGTATCACTTGAGCATAGAGACTAGGTGGTCAAACGCACATTTTCAAATAATTGTTCCAAACAAATTATTATTACAACTTTTCACGAAGATGGGCATGGGATTCGCATCATGTATCTAAATGTCCGAGGGGGCGAGGAGAAACTATAAAATATCCCTTGCAACAAGCATACTAAGTCATCCATGTAAGAACCTCACGAGTGAATACTATCCATATGAAACAATTTTATATTTCTTTATTAGAGTTGATCTCACCAACTTTTTATATGGTATTCACTCGTTAGATTATTATTACATAGATGAATATATGATGAAAAACTTGAAAGGCATAACTTTTATCACAATTGTGAGATGACAAACTATATATATATATATATGAATGAGAGAGAAAAAATGATGGGTTCATATGAAAGTGATGATATACTAATCACAATTTGCCATATCCTACATAGATAAATACTTGACGAAAAAACTGGGACATAACTTTTATCATAACTGTGAAATGATAAACTGTGAATGATAGAGAAAAAATAATAGAGCCCAAAATATGAATCTAATGAAAGTGATAGTACACCAGTCATAGTTTGTCATATCGGAACTGTTGTGACACTTTGTGGTACAAAAGTTTTATTCTTAGCAGTTTTATTCTTACCAGTTTTGAGAGAAAATTTAAATCCTTAAATGTTTTCATTGAAAAAAAAAAAAAAAAAAGCATTTTTTTCATAGTTTCTCGAACGCAAGGAGGCTTAACAAGTAGGTACCAAACGCAGTGCGAGTGTGATAGAACGGTGGGGTAGGGACAGGAAGTTAGGCATTGGTTGACGCCGCACGTTTAATGTAGTAGTAAATTCCGCACGTAGCTTTGAATGTAATTGTTGCAGTAGTCATCTGGAATCTTTCAATCAAAAAATAAATAGTAATCTGGAAAGTGACTTTGTTTGACTATTACTTTGTCTTTTTCCCCATCTCATCTTGGGGTAGAAGGCTCTTGAGCCTACCAACTCTTCACCGAAGACCACACAGTCCAACTACATCTGCTATACATTATACATGCACATCCAGACGACTAGGAATCTAGGATAATTATATTTACTTTTTCACTACAAGCTCAATATTTGTTAATTGCTACTTATTTATTTGTTTATCTAAAATCCTAGTGCCTTTGTGTGTGGCTTTTAAGCTGAAATCAATCTGGACAAAACTGCGTTGCGCATAATTGCGTAGAAATAAATATATAGATACGTCTTTATGAGTTCATGTAGTGAGTGATCATTGTGTAAATCGTGTAGTATCTGGATTAGACCAAAATAGCATAAATTAAGCTTATCACCTCTAACGAGCTGTCAATGAATTAACAATAGACTTTTTTTTTTAACAACAATGGCAAGGGAGATTCGAAGCTTCCTAATTCTTTTCTTAAATGAGAGTACATATGATCACTAAACTAAACTACAAGTTATTAAGTTATTGGCATAATGAACTCATTCTTTCAAATATCTCTAGCACAGCAAAATGTTTATTGCTTGCACATAAAGGCTTGTTGATTAGACCGTGGAAGTGATCAGCTCGGAGCATAGGCGGAGCCACTGAGCTCCTTCAAAATATCCCCTATATTGGTTGATATACACATAAATGAGATTTTCTAACACCTGACAGTGACAGGCCAGTTCCATATACAATAAAAACTCACTCTTTTACGTGATAAAATCATCAAATCAAAACCAACCAAGCCATTTACTTCCCACTCTTGATCATTGTGCCAACCCCAATCTCACAGTAATACTATTACATTCTCTAGGTGTTATACTGTTATGTTTAAATTAATTAGTTTGCCCCTTACAAAGACATAATTAAGATATTAAAATAAAAACAAAGAGATAAAAATAAGATGTTATCAAGAAAAAATAAAAAATAAAAATAGACAAAGAGATAAACATAATATTTCTTTGAAAATTATATAACTCACTATACTTTTGGCCTTTCACGACCATCGAAATTCAGTTTTCCTACATCTGGACAGTTTTTAAGTTTAAATTAAATTTATCTTTCTCATGGCATTTAAACTCAAAGTAGAGGGATGAACTTACAATAATTATAAAAAGAAAAAACATTGCTTATATTATGTCTTATTTTCTCATGAAAATAAATTACTAATGCCTCCATTCCTTCACTATTTTTTCCCCTCAATATCTTGACTCTTTCACAGTTTCAAACTCTAAATTATATATATGCCTGCAATTAATTGAGATTATGGAGAAATCTTAGCATAATAATGAGTCAAATCAAATTCCAAACGAATTTGTATTGAGATAGATTTTGTCAATCTTCCAGTGGATTCCTAAGTAAATTAAAATAGTATGAAAAATAAATTATAGAGCATATAATTGACTAGTTCTTGTATCAAAACAATTATCCTGAATGTAAAATATTTGACAATAAGGGCAAAAACAAAAAGTGCAATGAGATAGAAATTGCATTTCAAGAGCATATAATTGACTAGTTCTTGTATCAAAACAATTATCCTGAATGTAAAATATTTGACAATAAGGGCAAAAACAAAAAGTGCAATGAGATAGAAATTGCATTTCAAGAGCATATAATTGACTAGTTCTTGTATCTACAACTGTAATCAAGTTTTACAGAATAATACTGAGATATCAAGGTCCAAAAAAGCCCAAAAAGTAGGAAATAAAAGGGCTTGTATTGTACTGTAAATATAATCATTTTCTTGATTTAATCTTGATCTTGGATTTTGAAGGAGGCTTGGTACAAGTTACATGAAGGTGGTGTTCTGATCTGACAGTCTTTTGAGGTCCTTTAGATTGAGATTTCTTCCTTCTCTTCATCCCAAATGAAGAGAGTTTTCTCTTCTTCTCTGTCTCTTTTATAGTTTCAAGCTTCGGCTTCCACAGACGTGACCCAACAAGCTGCGCATACTCTTTCTGCAACTGAGGCGTAGTGCATACTACACTACTACTTGAGCTCTCGCTTTTTTCCTCCTCTCTCATCTTCCTTTGTTCCAACAATTGCGATATGAACTCATCCGAGACACGTATCCTTAAACACCCAGATGGGGTTTTTTGTATATCAAAAGGCTCGCAAGCGGCTGCTTTTTTTAGAAACGCAATCCTTGAGTCTTTAGAGATCAATGAAGGTTGAAGCGGCGATGATTCGTGTTGTTGAGAGGAGGCAAACGAGGCTACGGTCACGAATGATAGGACAGATTGGAAGAAATGCTTGGGAAGAAGAAAGTACTTGTGGCCTAGTTGAAGTTGGTCATCCTCTGAAAGAGCTGGGATCTTCTGGCCTATGTAAATCGAATCGGAGCGACACACCAAGTGTTTTGGAAACTCTACCATGAGCTCTGAGGCGTGGATTGGACGGTGGTAGATCTTGACTAGACCGTCCGATGTGATGAGCTTTATAGTCCTCACTGGTGGCTCTGGCTCAGACTCAGGCTCAGGCTGGAGTTGCATGCAAGAGACATGGGCTCCCATCAAGTGGAAACACCGTGGTTTCATTTGAAGATTGAAGTATTTGATGAAGCCCATTTTTAGTTCGTAATACTTTGTTAAAGTTTAGTTAGACATAAGCGTATAAAGGCAGAAGGCTTTGTGTGTTTGTTTATGGGGGGATGGGATTTTGATTGGAAGGAAATGAATAAGAAGGTGCAGAGGTGAGTTTGTGTGATTATATATAGAGATTATATGGGTGAATGGAATTGTGTATGCGTGTAGATTATTATTCCCTTTGGAAATGGACTTGTTCTAGAGAGAGAGCAGTAATGCTATGGGTAGTAGAAAATAGAAAGGATAGCTTGGTTTTTAGCGAGAAGACTGAGAAGAGGCGTGAGACCCGGGTAAAGCTTTTGGCAAGTAACAATCACACACATAGTAGTTAGTACTTTGCATTTGCTTTTGTTTATTTTAAAAAGTTTGACTGACTGAAACGTCTTTCTAGCTCATCATCCCTTTTTCCGAAGGCCAAAATAGAATTTTTTTGAATTGGATCCCGCCTTTTATGAGGCTTGCTTTTGTTTTACATTTTACTCTACTCCAACATTTTGACTGACCAAAAAAATAAATTCTACTCCAATATTCGAGTAATTGATCCACGAATATTATATAGTCATTCATCACATGATGTGGGCCAAACCATTCAACACTAATTAATCATCTAATGAAGTAGATGTTAATCATGCACTTATGAGTCTTGAGCATAGTTTTATAAACCAAATGAGAGAGAGATAGATTCTGAGTTTTGCGATCAAACTAAAATCTAACGGGTGATTAGATTATTGATGTCATAAATAATTAATCAATATAAATAAATAAAACAAATTTATAATAACTAATAATATTTATTAAAAATATCCAACAAGATCTAAACAATTTTCAAGTGAGTTTTCAAGTATTATAATAATAAAGTAGAAACAACAAACATAAAGAAACAAATTAAATACATAAAAAATAAATAAAGAAACAAATTAAAATTATTGCTTCATTTGTTTTGTCATAAATATTTTTTTCAAAAAATGTTTTCTACATTTTTCAATATTTGGTGTGATGAAAAATGATTGTAGAGAAGGGAAAAAAGCAAAAGAAACAGAAAACATTCTTTATTATTCTCATCTTCTTTTTTTCTCATCTTCTCGACTCCTATATGCCCACCAATATCATCATGACTACAACCACCATAATTGTTACTACCACCACCCCCCTACCATTACCACTACCACTATCACTTGTTATCGTAGTCATTGCCTTGCCATTGCCACCACCCAACACCCAACACTACTACTACCACCTTGGCCCTCACAACCATCACCAACAGTACTATCGCCACAATCGCCACAATCACCACACCACTTCCCCATTGTCACCATCATCGCCCCCCACGCCACCTCCAACATCACAATCAACTACCATCATTAAAACCATAACACATTTGCAACTGCCACTACCACCACATCCACCATTATCGTGCTATATGAAATGGGTTCGAAATAGGCATGAGAAAAAGCTTATTCTATTCCATTCCCAAAAGTAGAAAGAACACTCATTCTTTGTAAAATAGACCAGTTTTGAGAATAAACAAATAAAAGATAAACCATTATAATTGTAAAATTATATAATTCTTTTCATTTAATTTTTTTTATAAAGTTCCAAACACACTAGAAAAATATACCATACTATTACATTGCATTCAATTACATTTCATTCTTTTATGAACTTTACCTTACATTCTATGTCATTCTTTTAGAAACTCCTAAAATGTAATGTTAAATTAAGTAAAAAAAACCAGTGTTAAAAGATACCATATTACTATAATAGGCATCTATCTCGCTTCATACATGGTTCATTATGCGATTAGCAATATCATTTAAATATATGATCTATCATAGTCAGACCGGTTTCTAAACTTTTGTATACAAACAAAAGAATATCTCTTTTTTCTCTCTTCTTGCTCCTTCATGTGCTGCATGGTCTAAGGAAAGGGTAACAACTAACTACACCATACAATTCCCAATGAATATTGAAACCTCTCTCTCTCCCCAGTTTATTTATTTATTTTCATTTTTTGATTGGTCCCTAGGCTTTATAGTTTATGGTTTATTGTTATACCACTCGGAATTGGACAGTATTTTTCAATTGATATAATTACGAAGTATTAAAAGAAAAAATGGAATAAATATTTCCCATGAGTTTTGGCTTTTCGGAGTTGTGGATAGTTACATAGTTCTAACTTCTTATCGTTTCAGGCACTGTGGAAAAAAAAAATTAGAAATTAAAAATCACAGAATTCACAATTCTGTTGATTAGGCATAGTTTACATTATAATGGTCTTAAAATGGAATTTTCTCTCTGACACACACAAACAGTCACACATGTTCCAGACTCTCCAGCCAAGGAGGCAAATTAGCAATTTTGAAACAAGATATAATTTCCATAAAAATAAAAAATAAAAGTTTCCGTATTAATTTTATCCAAAAATATTCAGATTTTTGCCACCAAATAATCTGATGAATATTCTTATGATGTATATCACCGATGCGCGATGCCTGTACATAACGAATCAAAAGAATTACAAATAAATAAATAAAACATGGGCCCTTTTTTTAATGACAAAAAAAAGACATGAATTAGTTTTTCAATGATTCACCCACACCAAGACACTGATCCCTTCCGTATCAGCCACTCTTCAAAGAATTAAGGTTGCGTACGACAAGGATTTGTGTCACTGAGTCCTTGTTTGGGGAAGCAAATCCTACAGATACTGGAAAATTTAGTATAATGGAGTTGTGACTTGGGATTCTTAAACGCTGACCGTACTTCCCCTACCTGACCAAAAAAAAAAAAGTTTATTTTTTTTATCAAATTTATACAATAAAATTTAGGGATATCAATTTTTTCATAATTTTTTTTTTATTACAATTGTATTTTGTGATTGATACATAATAAAAATTGTGATTGATGTATACGTATGAAAATGATAATTTTCTTAAAACTTGTCACCTTGTATATTGTGAAAAATGTAGTAAAATATTTTGTGTTATGCTCAAATGTAAATGTCCTGAATAACAGACTTAGGGCTTTCAGTAAAAAAAAACACACCAACAGGCTACAGTCACTGAGTTAAGCACACCCCTGAATTACAAATTCAACTAACAATTAGTGAAACCTACAGTAGACTAAGGTAAATCCCTGCATAACAAAACAAAAAGGGTTCAAAATAGGCGTCTTGGACCCTGGGGGGGCCGGCCATATATGGTGTACCTCTAAAAATTGAAAGATCAGGAAAAGGACAGAAAACAATTGGGTCATTATACTGTAACCCAGCCATGGATCATGAGGCCACCTAACCTTTAGGAAGACAAATTGAACGAGATATCTTTTGAAATTGTCAAGAAAGAGAAGGGTCTTTATCCAATCTTTGACTGGGAAATGCACGTGTTCAGGACTAAAGGGAAATGTGGTGGTATTGGCAAGAACAAATGTCGGCGTGGAATGGATTAGAGCCCGAAATCGATTTGGGCACGAGTCAATGACAGAGTCTTCACAGCCCTAACAATAACAAACATGTGGTTGGCAACTTGGCATTTTCTCTTTTGGTTGGCTCCAATGTTAGCCCTCTCTTTTTTCTTTTACCTAAGGGGGTTGGGGGATTGAGGGGTTAGCAAACAAATGAGCTTTTACTTCAATGCTATATTCCCCTTTCATTGTCTCCTAAGTTGGGAGTTAGGTTCGATCCAACCTCTCTAAAAATTATATAATCGTGATTGCTTTTAAAATAGTTATTTTCTTATTTTAGGCAATTAATTACACTCTTTACACTAAGTGAGTGTTATTTCTTAAGTTTTGTTTGTGGTTGCGCATTTCCAGGAGATTCTCTACAATCTCACTCACATGTAGAGAAGAGTTCTCTATATCTAACTAACTACTTTTTCAACTATACTCTAACAAACTCTTTATTTTTTCTCTATTTTTATGAAAATAATATTTTCATTTTTTTTTTTCTCTACTCATTTAATATTCTGGGATGGGAGAAGCGAGGAGAGAGGTGAGAGGAAAGAAAGAGAAATGGGATAAATTAAAATAGAGTAATGCTAGAAACACAACTTATTTTACAACTATTTACTTACAAACTGACATGGTACTAATGTGGCAATATATCACATCAGCAATTAAAACACCAAATTAACCGGTCAACATTAATTTTTTATAAAATCATTAAAACGAAAATTAACCCAATTGAACCCAGCGCCGCCCCAAAAACAATCTGAACCTGAAAACTTCTGGTGTCCACCGTCAAAGTGGAATTCACAAATTTGGGACAAAGACTACATTTTGAATTGCAAAAACTACATTAGCTTATCAAAAAATCAATCACCCATATCTCAAACAAGAACAAATAATCCAAATCCAAATCCAAATCATTTCGCATCAAAACCACAAAAAACCAAAAACACCTAGAAACTTTAATTGAATTAGATCCCCAAAAAAAAAAAAAATTTAACCAAAACCCAAAAACACAAACGCAAAGAAACATGTTAGGTGATGATGCCTGGATTTTCATCGTCAGTTGCACAGCCAATTCGAGTCGTCGACACCTACAAAAAAGAAGAAGAGAATCGAAGAACCTGCTGGGGTGAGCCCCAGAGGGGAGTCTCCGATGCTTAAGTCAGCAAAAGATTTTTATATTTTCCAAATTGAGAGAGATTTCTCTGAAGATGTGTGCATACCTGGTTCAGGTGGCTCCGTTGGCCTTATATAGGCCAAGAGTGATGTATAACACAATGAATGTCAGATATAAATAGCATAACGGTAGCATTAATAAGGGAATTAATGGAGTTTATGGTGTGTAACGGTAGCATTAACAAGGGAATTAAGAGAGTTTATGGGTCTGTAACGGTCGTTCATCTAAGGCATACTTTGGTACGTCGTATTTGGACGGCTTGGATTTTTCTATACTCATCATTAGGGAAGCAAAAGCTTACTGGGTTTGAATCAAATAACGAAATGGGTCTGATTCTGGTACATAAAAACAAACAAACAAAACAATTATAGATTTGTACGAGAGAGATCTGAATGTGAATGAAGAGAGGCTCAGATTAAGGTCTATAAGAGGAAATAATTGGTGCAGAGAAAGATAGAGAGAGAGATTAAGAGAGACATAGACAGAGAGAGAGATTCAAATCTTAAAGTTTTGCCTTGCACAGCTATTTGACTCGCTCTAAGTTTGTTTTTAATATTGTTTGATAATTTCCATGGCTGTCACCGGAGTCCTTGAGGACTGGACGGTGTGGAGTCAAAGGCATAGTGGCAACAGCGTGGAGATGGAGGACTAGACGAAGTCGATCCCAAAGAGCAAATGAAGGAGCGATCGAGTGGAGGCGGCGATGTAGGTGGCGGCGTGTAGAAGGCAACGACTTGGAGGAGGCGGCGGCTTGGAGGCAACGTGACAGAGGAGGCAAAGGTTTTTTTTTATGTTGTTTTTTTTTTTAATTTATTTATCTGACCTGGAAATATATTGTTTTAGGGCTGATGTGGCACTCTCCACTTAGGATGCCACATCAGTTTGTAAAGGTTTAATTGTAAAATTAGTTGTATCTCTAGTATTACTCATTAAAATATATGAGATTAAATCATTTTTTATTAAAGTGGGGAGCTACAGTAGCTCTCCTCATATAATAGCATTTAAGATGGGTGGAGAGCTTGAAGATAATCTGTTGGAGTACTATTTTTGGGTTTTGCTCTTGTGGTTTAACTAGTCTGGAGTTGCTCTAAAATGTTTGTTGGAGCTTTTTTCCTTATATTAAAAAAAACTTGAGTAAATTACATGATTCTCCTATGAATTTTGGTGATCTTAAATTAAATCATAAATTTTAAAAACTTTCATTTAAAACTGTATTTTCTTAAATCATTTCATTTTGCATCTCAATAAGTCACTATTAATTAATCATATAAATTGTGATTAAGATTTATCCAAACTTAAAAAGTCATTCCATGTGAAATTATAATACATCTTGTGCACTGTAAAATTATATAATAATTTCTCATTTTATTATTATCACTAAAATATAAACAATAAAATTATGGATTTTATAGTTTAAATCATATCATATACTAAAGGTATATATCTCATTTTTGCTATTAGTGAAAGATTCAATTTTCAGCCAAGGCAGGGGTAAAATTGTTTTTTCACATATCTAAGGGGGGCAAAAAGTTTAGTTTACACTATCAGAGGTATATTCCATAGTTAACCTAACAAAAAATTCACATTTAATTGGATCCTCATGGACGAAATTGTCATTCCCTACCTGAAATTTGGGAGCTTTGTTCAAGACATACGGAAGTTTAATTTGTTGTTTTTCTAAATGAATAATTATTTTGATAATTCAAGAACTATTACTTCTAAGGTTATCCCTGTATCTTTGATATCAACGTATTTTCGGAACTTTACTGATGGTGAGACAAAAAGTGGAAATAAGAAATAAGTTAACTGGATTAAAAAAAAAAATGTAGTTATCCCTTAAAAATACAAAGAAAAAAAGAAAAGAAAAGGTAATCTAGAGTAAAAACGTTGTACTTTTATCAAATCACAAAATGCCGTTCTAGACACTCTATATGCCGATCAATTCTCAGGAGTTTTATCATCACTTTGTTTCTTGACTTTTGAAATTTTGTGCTTTACACAATTTTTTCTGACTTAAATCCATTTTCCAAATTTTTTTTAGGGTAAACACAGGATCAATTATTAGAAGAAAGAGGTTTCCAAAAGTCTTAAAACATTAATGATCTCCACCCCAATAAATATAAGGAAGGATCACAAGAGCAATGATCAATTTTTTTTTTTTTTAATAACTTTGAGACCCTTTATTTTCGCTCTCTCTCAACTCACCATAATCAGAAAATTTTCAACAATTCCTGGTAGAAAATCATAATCAAGAATAATCTAAACAATATAATGAAGAGAATATAAAATGTAAAATGGAGATGAAAGCAGGGGCGGAGGCAGAAAAAAATTTTAAGGTGGGCTAATTGAAAAAAAAAATCTTGACTGGGCTAATTAGGTAATTTTTTTTTTATAAAAAAAATATAAGTAAAAAAAAAGAAAAAAACAAACCTTGACTGGGCTATAGCCCAACCAAGGCTTGCCTTGGCTACGCCCCTGGATGAAAGGAATTGAGAAAGAGGAGACTAGAGTTTCACGTGGTTCAGCATTTTGGTCTACGTCCACGGGATATAGCCTAATAGGTTATATCTTTGTTAATATTTCAGTATACAATGTTTTAGATGATTTCAACGTGTTTAAAGAAGCCCTATCTATAGTAGAATACTAAATAACAAATCCTATCTATAAAGGTCTTGTCAAGAATTTCATGGTTTTTTGGTTGAGGAATGTTAAGGAATCTCACATTCTTCAACCAAAAAACCATGAAATTCTTGACAAGACCTTTATCTTTTAGTCTACAAAACACCATTTCATAAAAAATCATGACACAAAGTTTTTATCAACATCATTTCGAAGATAAAGCCCTAGTCATCTAGGCACTCATCAACATCAACACTCACTCTCAGCAGCAACCAATGCTCCATCTAAATTTAGGAAAGAGGCTCGTTAATCATCATTTTAAGGCAGTGTCGTGTTGATTGTCAAAGGACATTTTCCAAGCAAATTCACGGTCAAACCTCTTGAGTGGAGTGGTGCATGCATGTATTACTTTCATTTAGATTTCCTTCATTCCTCATAAATTTTGTGTCTTTTCTTTCATTGCATTTACATTATGGTGCTCTACATGTGATAATGATTAACTTGTTGATGATAATTATTAAATGGTCAACCCGTGAAATAAATTATTATTTTTATTTTTTCCTGTTAGTGTCATGTTTTGATCAATATAATATAATTCTGCATCATTCAAGATTTGGCCAAATTTGAATTTCGCAACAAATAATCGTCATGATTATTAAAGAGTGTTGAAATTGTTTTGTTGCAGGCTTGCCATCCTACGAATACTACTATTTATGAGAACTGGGCCATCTCAGAAAAGCCCAAAAAAGTGGAAGCCCAAAGATTGCCCTTTTGTAGTTCTGTGGGAGTGGTGGGCCCATGAATAGGAAATTAACGTTAAGAGTGAGAATCCGAGTGCTTTCGTGTACAAGGGAAGAAGGAAGAAGGAAGTCTGGTATCTCTGTGAAACAAGAAAAAGAAAGAAATGGGTGATGCTGGTGGTGGTGGTGGAAGAAGAAAATGGTGGATTATAGCGGTGGTGGGTATAATAGGAATAGGAGTAAGGGAAGTGAGTAAACGGTACGGATGGGAAAAGGAAGAGGCAATGAAGGTGTTGGAGACATTGTCGGATCGGTTGGGTGTGTGGGCCATGCCCGCATACGTTGGTGTCCATACCCTCACGCTGGCGCTATGCTTGCCTTCCGCTGTCTTCTTCGAGGCTGCTTCTTCTCTAATCTTTGGCTTCTTCCCAGCTGTTCTTTGCGTCTTCTCCGCTAAGGTGCTCGCCGCTTCCCTCTCCTTCTGGATCGGCAGGTTCTACTTTCATTCCCCGCTTCTTCTTCTTTTTTCCGAATTTTACGATCAAATTTTTATTTGCAACATTGAAACGCCTGATTTATTATATATGTGTCGTGGCTAATTCGATGTTATTAAATTATAATTATGGGTTTGTTTTGTCTGGGAAATTTAGACAGATAAAAATTGAGGCAAGTGAGTAGTGTACTTTGTAATGGACTGTGGCTGAATCAAATGGAGAGCTGTGCAAACAGTCCTTGTTCCATGTGTTATGTCTACTTTTAGTTAATAGACAAAAACTTGGATGAGGTCCTCTTGCTAATGAATGCAATTTGTTCTAGGGTCAGACTTGAGAAAAGGAATATGGTAATATTGTTCGTCTATTAGTTTCAAAGATACAATCTTGGTGATGATGCCTTCCATCTCAGTTAATGAATCCCATGCTAGTTGTTCATACACTTGAGATATGTCCATGCCTCTTTGCTTTAGTTGTTTCTCAAAGTTTTGTTGTGGTATTGCAAGATCTTACTTCTGTCCTCCGTAGGTGGAGAGAATTGAGTTTAAATTAAGCTCTAGCATATTCTTTAATGGGGAAATACGCTATACCTCCTGGTGATTAGGGTCAATATCACATTGCCTAATTTTCAAATTTTACACTAAACCCCCTTTACCATGGACCAAATCCTGTTCTTATTGATGGAATTTCACATGTGTAACAAATTCCATGTAAATCCCCCAAACACCACCGGCACCATCACTTTCACTGCCAGCCACAAAACCATGATCAAACTTCCATGGAATACTCTATTGGTATCCACATCTAAAACACCAATCCGTCTCGAAACATACTGCTACCAACAAACTAAGAGAAAGCTTCAAAGAATGGGAAGGAAGACGACTGGTGTAATGTATGATTGAGATAAGAATAAAAATGCGAATCAATGTAGTCAAAGAAGAGCTGGGTGCTTGCCTAGGCACTCGGGTAAGGCAAGGGGCCCTTATACCTTTGAAGCCTTGAAGTGAGGCACTCGCCCTTAGAACCTAGGCAAGCGCCTTAAACAGACTGTAAGACGCTTGAAGCGAGATCCTCAATAAAATTCAGAAAAAAGAAGAAGAAGGCGGTTTTGAATTTTGTAAAACAGGGTAATTCTATACTTTAATTCAAGTTGGTGGATTTCTCTTTCTCCTGCTTTCTTCTCTCTCTCACCTCTCTTTCTGCATCAATTTAGAAACAATAAGTAGTAGATACATATGATCTGAGTTCATTATATGTATAATAACTATATTTAGAGTTTGGCCTCTCACTTCACTGGGAAGAGCGCCTTTTTGGTGCCGCTGGCCTCAGGTGATACAAGGGCATGACGCCTTAAGGTTTCCTTTCGCCTCTGACTACATTGATGCAAATTGTATAGTCAGCATTTGAGAGAACATGCACTGTCCAACCTCCTAGTTGATCAAATTATTACTTTTCGCTTAGTGGTGGAAGAAAGCTTCACAGGTTCTGCATTGATGATTTTGAATATTTTGTTATACATCCTCCTTAGGTAAGAGACCATTATCTATTAATGTAGGTGCAGAACAGTGCATGTTGTCTTTTATTACTTATTAAGAGCCTGTTTGGATGAGCTTCTTTTCCTGCTTTACCTAGTTTATTTTTTTAAGCAAGATAAACCAATGAAAATAAGCTCATCCAAGCACACACTAAGAAATCCAAAATAATGTTCGTGGAGCATTTTCATGATAATTTCTAAAACACTTTAGAAATGGAAGACCCATTTAACGGATGTCTGATGCAGTTATGCCTGAATGAGATGGAATTCATAAAGTCTATGCTTTAACTTATTTTCCTAACTCATGGGGAAAATGAATTTGTAGTGGACATGTCTGGATGGTGAAATTTATGGTCAGGAGAGATCTGAAAGTGATTGTTGTTATCTTTGACTAGTGATCTGGATTTAAGATTTTAAAAAATGAAACATCAATGTAGATTTGAAGGAGAGTTTTATAAGGTCACATGATTTGTGGCACACCATGTTGCACATTGAGACATAGCATGTTCAAAATTGAACATGTTTATTGAAAATGTTTGGGATGGATGAGTTGCAAGAAAGTAAAAGATAAAATAAAAAATGATGAGTTTGTGAAAAGAAGTGCTAATTAATTGAGGAAAGCGAAAGTTGCCGTAGTTCATAGGTCATCTGCTATTGACTGCATCTTTAAAGAGGAATATATTTCCTGCTTACTTGAGGTAATGTCTCTTAGTCAATAAAACTTATTACTTAAAAAAAGAAAGAGGACTCATTTAATTCAAGTTGAATACACTACAAGTGCAAGAAGAGCCACAGGAGAATTTGGAGGGAGGATTTGCCTTTACAAAAGAGCTTGATGATGTAAGAGAGTATGTATGGCTGATTAATGTGATTAGTTCAATGCAATGTCACTGAGCTCGATATGATATAAGAACTGTTCACATTTGCCCCTAATGTCACTGAGCTCGATATGATTAATCTCTGTCCTGGTGGTGTATCTACAGTTCTATATATCAAATTTGTTTTTTAAATTGCACAAGCCTCTCTCACTTGCATGTATAAGAATGAGACACACACTTGTGCACATGGTTCTAATTAAATGCTTGTAA
Source organism: Fagus sylvatica (assembly GCA_907173295.1). Classification (NCBI taxonomy): domain Eukaryota; kingdom Viridiplantae; phylum Streptophyta; class Magnoliopsida; order Fagales; family Fagaceae; genus Fagus; species Fagus sylvatica. The sequence goes on along the minus strand of OU015772.1, from coordinate 17,521,074 downwards.
GGACAATTACGATAATGTGGGTTATTTCAGGTTTGTATTCAAGAGTTCAAGTTCAGCAATGGACTGGGCCCAAAGAAACAAATACTTCCATATCCTTTCCAGAGGAGTTGAGCGTGATGGTTGGAGATTTGTCCTTCTTGCCCGCTTCTCACCCATGCCTTCCTATGTCATAAATTACGCTCTTGCTGCTACCAAAGTTGGGTTCATTGTGGATTTTCTGCTGCCAACAGTGATTGGATGCCTGCCAATGATCTTGCAGAACACATCCATTGGCAGCCTCGCTGGTGCTGCTGTTGCTTCAGCATCTGGTTCTCAGAAATCTCAGCTTTGGTCATACCTTTTTCCTGTATTTGGGATCGTATCAAGCATTCTTATTTCCTTGAGAATCAGAAAGTACTCTATGGATATCTCGGTGGCTGAAGTGTCTGCCAGTGATCATGTTCATGACTGTAAAAACGATGTTGGCTCATCTCAAACCTTGTCTGGTGAACAAGGAAGTGAGGGCCTGAAAAAGAATCATTGACAGTTTTTGATGTAGGAGAATTTAAGCCTAATGGAAAAAAAAAAAGAAAAGAAAAAAGAAGCCCCCATTAGTCAATTGTCTTTTATTTCTCTTTGTTATGTTTTAATTATTTATTATGACTTCACTCTTTAGTGTTTTAAAGGGTCATGTATTGCATGTGGCTTTTAATGAGCTTAAATGGTTAGGATTTATTTCTTATATGTAAGATGAAGAGCTAGAACTCTGGGGTTACTAAAGGCTATTATAAATAACTTATTTTGAGTCATTGTAGGCAGTCTTTTCTTGAAATTTCAGATTTGAATATTTCTTGAGCTATTTGAGCTTAGAAATTGATATTTGATTATTCCAACTTCAATCCTATTATCTTTTTCTTTGCTTTAATCTTTTTTGTTGTTGGAATTTCTTCTTAAACCCTTCTTTTAGACTAGACCTAAGTTTTTCTAGACTATACCTAAGTTATCCTCACCGCATCAAACTGATGTAGGACAGTTTAAGCCCAATGAAAAAAAAAATAGAAAAAGAAAGAAGAAGAAGTTGGATACTTGGATGGTTAGAATTTAGTTGTTATATGTAAGATGAAGGATTGGGATTCCAAGGTTACTACTTACTACAGATTATTATAAATAGCCTATTTTGAGTCATTTGTAATTTGTAGGCAGCCTTTTCTTATCTATTTCATGAAATTTCAGATTTGAGCCTAGAAATTGATATTTGATTATTCCAACTTCAATCCTATCATCTTTTCTTTGTTTTAGTCTTGTTTGTCGCTGAATTTTCATCTTCAACCCTTTTTCTAGACTAGACCTAAGTGGCTAAGTCCCCTTCGCCGCATCAGTTTTGTAAACTAATTTTTTATTCAATATGTTTCTTTTGTTTTTGTGACTGATGATTTGTGGTTTGGAATGCATTGTGTTCCAAAGATCTAATGTCTAGTTTCTTGGATGACATGCTTTTACTACATCTAAATTGTGTAATTCTTTTTCACCCTTCACTTATCTGACTGAAATTTAATGAAAGCTATATAACAAAAATTTGCGATGGAAAACTTATAATGGGAAATATGTTAGGCCTGATAGATATAATTTCAAAGGAGAACCTTACCCTATTTCGATACATTTATTGTCAATTGTGTAGGCTTTTCTAAATAATGAGGAATGAGTGTGTTGGAGGAAAAAGGATTTCCTACATCAGGCATATATGACTTTCCCCTCACAATTCTCACTTGTTGTGAGGGAAAAGTCATATGCCGGATATATGAGATAATGAGATACCCCCAAGGGGGGAGGGGGTAGGTCGTGCACCGAACTTCCCTCAAGCCTTTTTAAGTTTTTAGATTCGATTTGATGTGGAATGTCTAGGTGCAGGGATTGAACCCATGGCAAACTTGAACTTGTTCGGTCTTTCGTCCGGAGAGTTAGGGCATTGGTCTAATCTATGTAAGGAACATTGGGCCCGTCTTGGCAATATGGAGCACGTGTTTGGGCTTTAGCTTCGTTGGACTAGGCCAGTAGTGTTAGGCTTGCTCAAATTAGTTCTTCTTGGTCTAGCTCTTGGAGTCATGGGGTTGCTCATCTTGGGCTTGCGCAATTTCTCCTTCTAGTAATTTATTAGATCTATGAATGTGAGTTTTAGATAAATGTGAGTTAGTTGTATGTTGCATAATATGATTTTTCTTTTAAAAAATAATTGAAAGTAATGGATACTTCACAATTAAGCATATTTGGAAAAAAAGTAGTATTATAAGGACGAATAATTTCTTGGAGAAAATCATTCTCGACGTAATTCATAAAAAAAGGAAAAAGAATGGTAATAGTACTAAGACTAGTAGGTCATTCCCACAAACTTTTCTACTATTAGGTAACTTCAAAAGCCTTCTTTGACCCCAAAAAATAAGCGATCGAAAGTACAAGAAAAACCAACAAAGAAAAGTTGAAACCACCTTAAATCTACCATTGGAATGTAGCTCGGTCCCTTGAACTACTTTGACGCTGTTCATGAAATTTCTACATGAAGACTTGGTCTAATTGATCCATATTTTGGGTGAGTTACTCTCAGAAATAAGCTAAGCGGATTCGTGTGAATACTTCCCTATCGTCACACACACGTCACATCCCATAATGGCTCCTTCGTGGCTCAATTGAGTTAACAGTTGACTTGGTTTCGAATCAAACATATGGTATTCATTACGAAAATTCAAACCAAAGGCCAATATAATAACGAAGCCTCCATTACGACTTACCCTCATAAATTCCATTAATACTATCTACTTATTTCTAACGACTGACCACCCAACCAAAACGGATTTGAATGGGGTTTTTTTTTGCTGCCGACTACGTAAGATGAATGAGGCCAAAGGCAACATCATCTTGGAAAAGAGAAATAAATACTCTATCTTTATGTGACTGACCAAAAATAATAATAATTTTTTTTTTTAAAAAAAGGGCAAATAGTCGTAGCTCCTTTTCATAAATAATTAAATAAACCACTTTATGTCGGTGGTGATCTGTCTTGCGATTAATCAATACTCATAGTATAATAAATGCGTATTTCATTCTCGGGTAATTATATTATATTCTGGGAGTACATTAAATGCGTACTCCCTCCTCTCACAGAAGTTGTGGGTCTCGCTAATTAAATTCATGATGGGACCCATCACTTCTATAAGAGAAGGGAGTACGCATTTAATGTACTCCCGGAGTACCTAATAATTTTCCTTCATTCTCTCACATTAATTGTGAATTTCAATAATTAAATTTATAGTGTGACCCATCATTCATATGATGCTATATTTAAAAATACGCACTTATTTATATTCCAAGAATATCGAATAATTTTTCCCACCCACTTATTATTATAGTTATTTCCATGGCTGATGCCCTCATGATCACGGAGCTTAAAATTTTCCTTTTTGGTCAGCTACACAAAGATATATAATTTACGGTCAAATCCTGCGAAGGGGCGGACGCGCAAAACAACCATGTATGTCAACGGACCAAAAAAGATAAGGAAATTCCGAAATTGTTCGAGAAATTTTAATATGACATAGACCTCAACTAATGCCGCTGGATCATAGCTTCATAAGTAGTAGGTAAGTTGTTTGTCTTGAATAATCTATATGCATAGAAATGTAGTTAAAGCTTTTCATATGTGTTAAGAGTCAAGACCAAAATATTTAGAAAAAAAAAAAAAGTTAAAGACCAAAATAATTTTTCTTATTTATAGTATTATATATAACATACTTTTTAAAGGGTAAAACTTAGATATAGTTTCTTAGGTCAAGTACATTAAGTTTCTAGTTTAATTCAAATACATTGAATTTAAATATTCTTGGAAAAGATAACATTGTTTGTGTTTCATTGGTTAATGCAACCATGTGTTTGAATTCAATTGGGGAACCTAATGTACTTAGACCTAAGGAACTGTACCTAAGTTTTACCCCTTTTTAAAAGACATACGTCCTTGTGATTTACATTCAAAGTCAAATATATAATTTTCAAAACCCATGAAAATATATTTTTTAGTTGATTTTTTTTATTAAAAAAAACATGGGATTTCTCATTCTTTAAAAATACTTTTCCAAAAGATCCATTTTATTTCCTCTTGAAAAAAAAAAATCCCTTTTTTTTTTCTCTATTTCAAAAGATCTAAAAACACATGATTAAATTGTTTTGAAAATAGTTTTTGTAAAAAAAATGTTTTCCATAAAAAAAAAAAAAAAAAAAAAAAAAAAAAAAAATTCCAACCTAGTGATTTTCAAAAAAACTCTGGGACACTATACCTCTTGACCTCAAGGTAGTGCATATGCCCAAGGTGGAGGCTTTACTCAACAATAACAATAATAATTAACCCTTTTTGTTAAAATATTATTATTCGTATAATGAGATATTAAAAACTTTTATTTGTTGCAATATTTAATACAGAATCAACCATAGATGATTTTAATAATGAAAAAAAAAAGGGGTTAATTTTCATCTAATTAAATAATTGCATTGAAATGTATTAAGAAATAGTTATTATGTGTCTATTTATTAGTTGATATTTTGTTAATACAAATGGATGTTAATTTGGATTTTCATGAGAAAAAAAAAATAGGTTATATTTCGGCCCCCTCTATCTTGAAATCCTGGCTACGTCCCTAAAAATACCTCCGAAATCATCAAAATGATCAAAATATTTTCAAAACATCTAAAAATGTCAAAATACCTCTGGAGCTACCAAAATTATCAAAATAACTTCGAAACCTCAAAAATTATAAAAATACCCCCAAAACTTTTAACATGACCAATTGGAGGCTGTAAGCATATGCATGCACTTTAAGAACCAAAAATACCCCAAAATCATTAAGTTGACCAAAATACTCCTAAAATGTTTAAAAATATAAAAATTTCCTTGAAACCAACAAAATGACCAAAATACCGTCAAAACCTCCAAAAGTACAAAAATACCCCCCAAAACCTCTAACATGACCAAATTCGAGGGTATTTTGCTCAAGTAACAATATTATGAAAAATTGGAATTAAACTAACCAACTTGAAAGTATATAATGAGAATTCACTCAATCCCTGGGATTCCCAAAATATACGTGTGTGTGAGTTTAGATTAAAATTTCTAAAAAAAAAAGAATTCACTAAAAAATATAATTAAAATTAGTGGTGTTATTTTGGTCATTTTGGAGGTCCGATGGTATTTTGGTCAACTACACGAAATTCTGATCATTTTAGATGTTTTAGGATTATTTTAGTCGTTTTGGAGGTTTGGGGATATTTTGGGCATTTTGATAAAATGTTGGTTATTTTGGAGGTTCGTGGGATATTTTGATAATTATGGATGTTTAGAGGATATTTTGGTCATTTTGAAGGTTTTGTAAGTATTTTGGTCATTTTGGTGAATCAATGGGTATTTTGTAGTTTTCAAAGATATTTTGGTCATTTTAGATGTTATTGTAAGTATTTTGATCATTTTGTGGGTTTCCATTAAAGAGAGTTTTATTTTGGGTCTTGAATGTGGAGAGAGGTTTCGGGATGGTTTATTAGTTCTTGAAAATAAGTTTTTTTTTTTTTTTTTTTTTCTTAGAAGGGAATAAATATTATTTTAAACTGCATTCAACACTCAAAAATGTTTTCAGAGTATTTTCAAGAATGCAAAATACTAAAAAATAAAATATTTTTCTTTTTTTTGCTGAAAAATAAAATATTTTTCTTGAAAAAAAATTCAGTAAAAAATATTTATGTCAAACATGTTACACCGAAACAAATGTAACCCAATCTGCGTACACACCTATTCTTACATTTAAATTCATGAAATACTAAAGCTGACACGTTTTGAAGTGGGATCCACCATTGGTACTGCATGCCTTTTTTGATTTTCTTCACTAATCATAACTTACTATTTGAACATCTAAATTTAGATGTGAATTCAAAATATGTGTGTCTAGAGTTTTCCAATGCAACCTTAAGAGAAAAAAAATCCAAAAGAACGACACGCAATTGTTGGGACTTGGGTGTGATTGGATAAGAATTAGAGTAGACAACAGAAGGAGACAAGCCAAAAGACTCACATGTGCCTAGGATATTTTTTGTTTTCCCTTTCGGTTTATTTTCACATCATTGTGGTTAGTATGGAGACAACTAGAAATTGTTGAAAAAAAATACTCACATGTGCCTTGGATCTTTTTTGTTGTCCTTTTGTTTGTTTTTTGTTTTTTTTGATAATGTTCCTTTTGGTTTATTTCCACGTCATTGTGGACTTGTGGTACTGATTACTGGTTAGTACGGAGACAAACTAGAAATTGTTGATGTGACATCATGCTAATGTCACAATCTCATAATGAATTTCATAATCTCTTAATATACAATTTTTTTAAGTGGACTTAGGGTTTATTTTATGCCTAAAAATAAAATTTTAATATTTATAAAACTGTCATTCACATCTATATTTGCTGAGATTAATGAAACTAATATCTATTTTTTTTATAAGAATGAAACTAATATCTATTGATTTGACAGAGCTCATCAATGATATCATTATTTATGTATAAAATTAGAATTTGCATACGTATCCATTCTTTTGGAGAGACAATTTAAATTTAAATTTCTGCTGGGCCATAAGAGCCTTCTTTGTCAAGGATGATACAGTATAATATCCATCAATTATCCTAGAGATTCAAGTGTCAAATCAATGAAATAAATTTTTTAGAAGTCATATTGTCTCGTGCCCTTTCCGCCTTTACTTTAATGGGTGACGTCCTAGTAAGTATACACTTGTACTTTTATACATATCAAAAATCACCGCAGAGAAATCGAAGGAGAAAGCAAAATCGGAAAGGATCATGACTCATAGTAATTAGGTACTAGTGGCTCCCACCACAAGCCAGCAATGTATTGAGTTACATATCTGTGGGGTCCTCCTCTAACCCTCATCTTCTTTTGAAGAGAGAGTTTCCAAGTATTATATTATATATATATATATATAAAAATATAATACATGCACCACCACTAATTGCGGTGGCCTAACCAGGTTGATGAATGTGCTGAATTTTGTGTATACAATAAGCACCTCAGGACATACTCAACGCGGATTTACGAATTGTTACTTTCACATATGCTTTCTTCTCCCTCTTTTAAAAATTCTCTTTATGGAACTCAAATTTAGTGGAGGTCTTGTGAGAAAAGTCAAGAGCTAGATTCTTTAACTCCTTCGTTAGTGCTGGTGCCCCACAATAGAAGACTCCTGCAATTTGTGGACAAGACAAACACATTTTCGTTATTATAGGAATACAAATTGATTAATTGAGTTAATTTTCAACACGTGGTACACAAAAGAAGGTGGACTACGGTTGGTGAACTTACCAACTCGTGTATTTGGGTGGTGGAGAGCGATTTTCTTATAAACCTGGCGCCAGTTGGGTTTGGCAAAGTGGGATTTGACTCGTGTGCCTGACACCACGTCTACACCATTCTTCGCATGGTGTAGTGATTGAAGCATGGCTATGAGTGCTGACCTTGCATCTCCTTCTTCGTACACACTGGTGCAATAGTTGTGTAATTCTATCATCTGCTTCTCATCCATTTCAGCCACCTCATTCATTATTCCTTTGAACCACTCGAATGACCCTTGTTCTCTTGTCACCCAATAATAATAGGCTTTCCTTGTCTTGAATCCTCTGTTATTTTTGTTCTTGTGACTTGATGAGCTCCCTCTCCCACTTTCCAAAGAAGACTCAGCTGTTGAATCTTGATCTTCGTTATCCTTGATCGTTATGTTATTGATTATGTCCTTTACAATGCTGACCATTGGAGTGGCCCCAATCCCAAGCCCCACTAGCAACACCACCTCGTATTTCTTGTAATCTTGTGCTGGAGCTCCATATGGACCGTCAATCAGGACTTTTGGAAAGCTGTTATTCATTTATTGAATCAACATTAATTATGTATCCCAATACACATTAAAAAAACATTATTCGTCTATATACATCTGGCATCACTAATTAAGAGTCACTAGCTTTACTGTAGAGTTAGAGACCTCGTAGTGTGAAACCAATTATTTCTTAGAGCGCGTTAATCGGTTAAGAAACGTCCCCGTCTTATTTCAAGTGCTTTAAGGCAGATTCCTCACGACATTGACCAATCATGATTGGCGTTCTTAACTATAATCTATCCAAGTGTGAACATGCCTAACAAAATTTCCAAATAAATTACGTATTTCAAACAATGTCCATATTGAGCACTGGCTAATAATATAGTTATCTTTTATTAGATAAGATGAATTTTTAATTCTTGATGAGTGCTTATAGTTATTTCACCGCTAACAATTATGACTTATGACTTAAGAGAGTATCTCACCTTGGGTTGTTACTTCCTTGCATGAAATCAGCTCTGAGTAGTCCGCTCTTTCCACCAGTTGGAGGCTGACACACCTAATTAACCAATACAAACATAAAGTTGTAATGCTAAAAAAAACAAAAGTGATCGATCAAGAGGACAATTTCGGAAGCAAGTTGCAAATATTGTGGAATTAGAACCAACCTCAGAGAAAACAGTTTTGAGCTGCCGTGTCCAGTCACCTAGTGTTCGAATGTGCACACTTAGGTAATCATCTCCTGGTGCTGATGTAATGGAAAATGGGTGCCTGTTCAACAATCAACAAATTGTTTTAAGTAACAAAGGGCCTTCAAAAGATATAATTATTATAATTTTGGTCAATTTAACCGGCACTAACAACAATGTGCATCCAGTTGTATGTCACAACATTTTATATACATACCATTCGAAGGAAGAGACCGCAGCGCAGTTGACAAACATATACTGCCCACTCTTGTATCTAAAACCCTGAGGCTTTGACATGTGCAATGCTAACACATTTCCCGGATAAACAGCAACCTTCGAATTGAACAAATAACACATCCAATCAGCGTCTTATGCCTCAATAATTAATTGTTTTAGGATTGAGATAAAAGACTGAATTTTATTACCTTAAGCATCTTAACAGGCTTGATACTTGATCTAAAAGCTCTAATCAACCTTTCACATCCGTAAAGGATTACAGGAACAGCCAAATACATCCATGTCTGCCAGCAAAATACAGTAGCTACAATGTCAAGACACAATCTATAAAAGAAAAAAGGTCAAGAAGATTTAAAGAAATGAAGCTTACCGTTTTCTGGTACCATTTCTTTGTGAGATAGAGGTCAATGCCATGGACAATGAGGAGAGTATAGACTATGACAAAAAGGTGGTGGGAATACCAGAAGGCATTGAAACCAGTAAATCTTTTGAGGGCTTTGGGTAGGTTGAGCTTGTTTCGTCTAAACCAAGGGGTGGCTAGTGTGAATGCTATGGCCATCAAGACCACCATTATTATACCAGTCACGCCTTCAACTCCCTTCACAAACCACCAGTAGTTAGGAGGCTGTTCATCACCAAAGTAAGGTTTCATAGGTTCATACTGCTCCTCAGTTGCGTGAAGAAGTCGTGGGAAATCACATGTTAAATGAGAAACCGCGTGTAGTCCAACTCCAACGCCAATTCCAGCTGCAATTACCTGAATTTTAAATTCGAAAAAAGAAAAAAAAAAAAAATTAGATATTTGAATTCCAAATAGAATATACCAAAAATTTTAATCAAATGACTGTAAAGATTTTCTGTATATCATATAATTATACCTTATGGAAATTGAGATTGTCATCAAAGGGAACAACGACCCCTAATTTGGTTTTGTTTCTGAGCCAAGTAATGGTGTTCCGGCAGACTGGTAGTAATATCAGAGCCATGTTGAATTTAAGAGTCTCAGCCCCTCCTTTCGCAATGCTAACACAATAGCCCATTACTTCAAACGCGGCCTTGTTTCGATACTGCACAAACTTGTAGGCAAACAGACCCGACACAATCCCAAGCCATAACATCATTACCCAGACCCTTTGCCAGTTATCCATTACAAAGTACTTCATCCTCTGGTACCATCTTCTCACTGGGTTGTCCTCCTGTGTAGGCTTCAGCTTCTGGCTCAACATTTGACTCAGAATTCGGCTATCAGTTACCCTCACAGATTGATTAGGAGCTTGCAATAGCAGTGTTTCAAGATGGTAAATCTGTAATTACCACCAAACAATACCAAAATTGAGTCAATCTAAACAAATTTATATACAAAAGGTAGACTGATTTTCATGTAAAAAAATATATTTTTACCATGATGTATCCTGCATTATCCGGGTCTAGCTCTTCCATAATTAATGCTGCATATTCCTTGGCTTGTTTCTGAATATTGGACAATTTGTTTGCCGAAGCACAGAGACTGATAATCTGGATAGAGAAGTTGTCATCAATTATGATGTTGTTAAACATTAAATGCGGTCAAAGTTTGGGCAAAGTGCTTGGTGGCCTACCTCAGCGACTTCTTCCTCTGCGATTCTTCCATCTGCGTCCTTATCCACCCTAAAATTATTAAAAATTAAATGTGAATTAAACCAAAAAGTTCATGAAAATTGAAAATTGAAAACTGAAAGATTAAGATGTATGATTAAAAATTTACATGTCGAAGAAAATTTGGAGCCTGGAATCGAAGCTTTCGTCAGAAATTTGCTCCCAGAACTCTTTGAGTTGTGTCTTGTTAATAGAGTCGCCACTTATGTTATGTTTCCGAGCGAGTGCTCGGAACATCTCACCTGCGAACTCCTTAGACTCCTTGTTCATTCCTGTTAATAACAAAAATCAATTCATATTTACTAATTGGAAAAAATAATAATAATTGGATTCCGGATAAGGAATTATTTTATTTACCTATGCATTCGCCGAACAAGGTAGAGTGAAGGAGTCCATTGGTGGAAGCTGTAAGATCATCGAAACGCTTCTCGATGGGTGGCCAACCAGAAGCGCCACCAGTTTTGGCGGCGATGAACTTGAAGCCTTTCAAAGCATGTGCTGCGGCAGACTTAGTCCGGTCGAAACGTCTAGCAGTGTAGGAAGGTCTTCTGGAGAAGGAAGTTAAACGTTTCAGCTCCTGCGACACCTGGCGTATATGAGACGAAGTGTTGTGAAGCAAAGTGGATCCGAACGAGGAATGAGACTTGCTACGTAGAGTTCTGTTCGCCAACAAAGCCAATTCCGGATCTTCCTGAATACCACCTGAAATCGCCGCCGTTTGAACGCTGTGAACAGCGACGGAATCGTCACGGATATCCAACGTGATCTCCACATAGGCATCGTCGTCATCGTTAGTTGAAGTAGTTGTTAGGTGGTTGTCGGTAGGTAAATTGAATCTGGCGCTCTTTCTGGAAGGTTTTCTGCTGTTGCTATTCAACTCGTGAGGCCTCAAAGGACCACTGAATGCTCTTATGTCGTTTCCAACGCTCTCTGTGTCGGAGTTGTTTTCCGAATAAGCTGCTTTTCCATCGCCGCCTCTCATTTTTTGTATTTATGATTGCCGATTCCCAAAACAGCTTTTCTTGTTTATATGTTTCTGATCTTGAAAAGAAATCACTCCTCGTTTTCTGACAAACACTGACCACGTGGATTTAAGTAAATAGTTAAACGTTTAAATAAACAAATGAATGGAGCCTTTGGTGCACTCTGAGAAGAAGAATTGGCCAGTATTGATAATGTCCAAAATCGGATGATAAAGAAATATATATATAGAGGAGCTGGTTCCAAAAAAGTCAAGAGATTGAATTATTGTGAAACCGTGAAAAGTAGAAGAAATGAAAGAAGAGAATCTAGTTTTGAGGCATCCTTTTTAAATATCTTTAATCATATCCCTAAAAGAGTGAGGCTCGCCCGTTTATATACACACAGTCGTAGACGCAACGCAACGCAACATTAACCAACCAAGTTGAGACCCTGAAATAAGATTATTTTTATTTTTTCTTTTTCTTTTTAAAGTTGGTGCAAAAGGGTTAACACAGTCAAACATACTTTTTTTCAATCCTTTTGGGCGGAGGTCAAACGTACCTATAATAAGACCAAACAACTTCTCTGCAAATTTATTATGAGACTGTTTCCTTTCATACTTCTAGGAAACTTCCTCTTGCAATTAGTATAGTAATATATGTATTAGAGAATATTATACTATGTCTTCACCCACATTTTTTTTTTGCTAAATATGTCTTCACCCACATGTAAAAACTATTCATGCCATAGAACTTAGCATCTTAGCTTGTTCGGTGGACTTCGATTAAAATATCATCACCAGTGGGAATGAATAGTTTATTCAAGGGAAAACTATTCAGTAGTCTCTGACTACAAATAAATGCGTATTCCCCTCTTTCACAGAGTGATAGATTCTACCATGAATTTAATTAATTAGATTCATCATTCATGTGGTGGGACTTACTATTCATGTGAGAGGGGGACTACGCATTTATTTATAATTGTTGACTACTGAATAATCACTCCTATTCAAGACACATACCTAATGAAAATGGTTGTTCAATATATCCAACTCACCTTTACTTATGAACAAGGGTGTTACCGTTTTAACTGCGGAAGAATGGGAACCAAGAACAAGAAATAGAGAATCACTCCATTTATCCTTCGAACACCATTAATTTTGATGTGGTTGGGAGGTTTGAGGACGAGCTACTGGAAGTGAAGGAACAAATGGGAGCAATAAGGGACGCGTTCAAGGCTAAGGCTGCGCAAAACTTAGACAATCTCGTCCATCAGGATAGATTCACCTTTCACGGCTAAGGTGATAACCTACTCCTTACTAGCCAAGTTTCGTATACCTCATCAATTCAAGACACATATCTTATGAAGACGGTTGTCCAATATACCCAACTCAAACGAAGGACCGTTACTTAAGAACACAGGTGTTACCATATTAAATATGCCCGCAGAATCTTTAGGCCACTTCCTCATAAATCCTCCTCGTCCATCGGATAGATTCACCTTTCACGGCTAAGGTGATAACCTACTCCTTACTAGCCAAGTTTCGTATACCTCATCAATTCAAGACACATATCTTATGAAGACGGTTGTCCAATATACCCAACTCAGATGAAGGACCGTTACTTAAGAACACAGGTGTTACCATATTAAATATGCCCGCAGAATCTTTAGGCCACTTCCTCATAAATCCTCTTGTAATTATTACCTTTAAGCCGCTCATGTCTTGCATTTATTGAGCAAGCCATTGCAGATGAAAGTAACAGCCACCCATGACCTATATATGGCCAACAGAATCACCTGAAACAAGTATCCTGATTTCTGTCATTTTGAACATTGACATTGAATTCTGTGAGATTTAACAAAAGTATTAGAGAAATTTTGGCTAACAACACACCGGTGCTCCTTCGACTGAGTGTTCTTCTTTTACAAGTCTTCCAAAGTTGTCTATTTGATGATGATTGACCCAATGAGATTCTAAGCATCATCATCATCTTCTCCTTCTTCTTCTTCTTCTTCTCATTGTTGGGTACAAATAAAATGGGCTTGTATGCCTTGGAATATGAAAATTTAAAAATTAAACTTCAAAGTTCAAAACAATTTTGTTACGTAGATTTCTTTACTTTCTTTTAGTTTGTATTTAATACCATGGGCGCAACTACATACATCTCAATGGGGTTAATTGATATATCCTACTAAATTTTTTTTTTTTTTTTTAACCTAGGTATATATATATTTTAGATTGTTAGAAGTTGACATCCACTGAAAAAAAAAAAAAAAAAAAAGGGTGTTGTCCATATTATTAAAATCACGCGATGATCTCATATGTTTTCATTTTATATTTTTAACACACTTCATTTCCTAAGTATTGTCTTTTTCTCACTTTCATGTATCAAGTCTCAACTCCCTTTCTCTATTCTCTTTGTAAATTGTTTAATTATTCCAAAAAAACTAAAATAAAACAAAATCAAAACACTCAATGAGTCGGTGCAGTGTTAGTTCTTAGACTAAAGTCAACTTTTAGCCCCCTAACTTAATGGGTGTTTTCATTTTGGACCTTTAACTTCAAAAAATTTCATTTTGGCCCCTTAACTCTCTTTAGCTATCAAATTGCACATTCCTGTCATTTGATGTGGCCAATTTTGATACGTCATCAAAAAGAAAAATATATATATATTTACACAGTGAAATTCACAAAAACAACGCCGTTTCATCAGTTCATATCTTCACGTTTTCACCCAATTTCAACAGATACGATTTTCACCCTATCTCCAAAATTCCACCGCGGTTGTGCCTGCACACAAAACCACAGAGAGAGACCTGTTAGGAAACTACAAGAATAAATAGAGATGAGAATCTGTTTGCATGGTTGGTTTCTAGGTTCCAGCTGTTGAACTATGTGTGTATAAGAGACCAAGAGTGATCTGGTTTCAGATGTTTGTACAGAAGAGAGAAATAGTGTGTAAACTAAAGCTAAAGTTAAATTCTGATTCCGTCTCTCATTATTTGTTTTTTAAATAACAACGTTTATGAATTTGTTATTTATTTTTTTATTTTTATATGAATTGAATACTACGCCACAATGTCTTAGATTCCAAAATTTTATATGTTTATATAAAATCCTCAAATTCATTTACATGTACTGATTCATTGAATTTTGGCCGCTGAACATGTTGAGTCGAACTCCATTTGAAAATTATCCAAGGACATGTTACGTGCAAGGAATGGAAGTCATTTGTGTGAACTTCATAATTGTTGTTGGAATTTTCATTAATTAGTTCTTTGTTATTGATGAGTCATGGGAGTCCATATCAAGGGAGTGTTGAGCTAAGAATGTGCCCAAAGTCATGAACATGGGTTGCTTATCAAGTGGTTAGGAATTTTAGGAATATATGTATAAGTTGTTGACGTGTATTGACGTCATGAACACATGTTTATTCACGTTTTTGTCTGAAAACGCATATTTGCCCCACAAAATCGCGGGGCCAAACTCACCCTAACCATGTATTAATTCCTTGTTTTTTAGTTAGTGGAGTTCTATTTTATTGCTTTGGAAGTTAGATAAAGTTGTAAAAATTTTCCTTTAGTTCTCTCAAATAAAATCATCTAATTAATCATAAAAATATTTGTAGTCTTTAAGATTGTTGGGAAGTTGTCTCGAAAAATCTGTATCTAGAGGCCAGGATTTCCTCAGTTAAATCCATTTGAGATCAGGATTTCCTCAATTAAATCCATATATTTTCTTTTAATTCCTTTTTGCTCCAATTCTATTTTCATCATTTATCCAAAAATTGTGACGTATTAGGACGACTGGTCATAGGTGGGTACAGGGTCCACTGAGAACCAGTGTGTAAACTAAGGCTAAAGAGCATCACGCTTCCCTCTTAGAGAGGGAGAGCCGCGGTGGAATTTTGGAGATAAGGTGAAAATCGTATCTGTTGAAATTGGGTGAAAACGTGAAGATATTAACTAGTGAAACGGCGCTGTCTTTGTGAATTTCACTATGTAAATAAATTTTTTCTTTTCTTTTTGATGACGTGTCAAAATTGGCTACATCAGATGACACGTCAACTGTCCAACTAGGCACTTAACGGGAGGATTCTAACATAGATGAACGGAAAGTGCAATTTAATAACTACACAGAGTTAAGAGCCAAAATGAAAAATTTTGAAGTTAAGAGAGCCAAAATGAAAACACCTCCTAAGTTAAGGGGTCAAAAGTTAACTTTAGTCAAGTTCTTATATGGGGAATTATTGTTGCTGCTACTTCCAACCCAACTGGGCAATTGGGTGATGTGGTGGATGTGAATATGTTGATTTGTTAGGTCCGCATCGATCATTGATTAAAGTTAGTTCATCCAAAGACTTGGATTTTACTGTGTGTGACTATAAGTAGAATTGATGATGTTTTAGGTAATGTAGCTTTTATTGTTTGAGGATGGTCGTGTAAAGTTTCCAAAACTAAGCCAGTGCGTCTAAAACCAATTTCTAAGAATATCCGTCAAGATAGACATTTTCTTTACTATCCTGTTCAGAGTAGGTCTAGTTCTTTATTAGTTTTCTAGATATGTTTGAAACTTATATTGTTCGTTGTGATTATGATGATGAGTCAACTGCTGCTAGGAGGAAAATATGGTGGGGGAAGGTTCTGGCCTCCTGGGTAGAGGAAGAAGAGATTGGCGAGGGTACAAATGAAAAAGAAGTCGAGTACAAAACTAAATTAAAAATATAGATATTATAATAATGATATGGAAATTTATGAACACTCCAAAGATGAGATGTCAATACTAGAAGAAATATTTACTTTGCAGTAGTCTAGTAGTATCTCCCTTTCCACATTTGATCTTTATCCCTTTTTGAGAGTGTATGCTAGTTATGAATTTTTATTTCAACTCTAATAGAGTGACCTCTGAAAAAATAAAAAAATAAAAAAATTAGAAGAAATCAACTTAGTGTCAAAATGCCTTTATTTTATATATAACTAGTATTAATGCCATGCAATATTATACAAGGAAAAAATTCTATATAAACACATAACTTATGTATGATCAAAATATTCATAATTATTTTATGGATAATATGCTCATAATAAAACTAATAATAACAAATAAATCTCAAAGTGCAATCAATAAATAGTAAAATATATATTGCATAAATAATGAATACTTAGGACTTTCAAAGTTGTGTAGTAAATCTTTTTCTTTTCTTTTCTTTTACTTTTGAAGAGATCAACTTTTATGAAATCATGTATATCGTATTCCAATTTTGTATTGATTTAAAAATTAGAATAAAGAAATAAAATAAAATTCTTGAGCAAATAATTAAGACTTTCTGTAAAGAAATAATGCAAATTAGTAAAAGAAAGAATAATGGACATATGAAAAGTAATGAAAACTTACAAAATGTGAAAAGGACTTAATATGTAGATGATGAAAAGGAAGGCATCTAAACTTTGCACATCACTCCGGCATATTAAGAGAGTAGATGCAAAAATCATAAGCAATATATATATATTCCAAATTTAATATATCCGCCAAGAAGTGTGACCTACGTTAATAAAAAAAAAAAATCTATAAATGTTTATATGGTCTAATAAGAAGTCTTTTGATATTCAAGCCTAGTTTTGTAGCTTTTCTTATGCATCTTTATTTTTTTGCCTTAGATCATTTACTG
This sequence comes from Fagus sylvatica, assembly GCA_907173295.1. Taxonomy (NCBI): domain Eukaryota; kingdom Viridiplantae; phylum Streptophyta; class Magnoliopsida; order Fagales; family Fagaceae; genus Fagus; species Fagus sylvatica. The sequence continues at coordinate 17,504,002 of OU015772.1, read as the reverse complement.
GATTGTCCATAATGTTGCCCATTAGGCCTCTTTTTGTAACTCCTAGGGACTCCAACTAATCAGCTCTATTTCCTTATAAGTTCTAGTTGATGTTGTTGATGGCAGATTCCGTTTGACTCTTTTTCTTAATAGATTATCTTATTCATCCAAAAAAAAAAAAAAAGTGATAAGGTGCAATGTTTTAGTTGAAACCCATAACTAGAAAAAAGTGTAAGCCATACATTAAAGATGTAAGTAACCAAAGTTTTTTTTTTTTTTTTTTTTTTTAAATATTGAAGCACATTACCAAAGTATAAGAGTAGGCCTTTTTAACTTTAACTTGGAAATCTTGTACAATTAGATCTCATTATCGATAGCCCCATTGCTCGTGCCAAAGAGACGACGTCTAGTGTTGCAGTTTAGCCTTTTTCAAAAAAAAAAAAAAAAAAAAAAAAAAAGAGATCTCATTATAAATGAAAGAGAGAGAGATGGGCCGGAAGAAGAATTTGTTGTTCTAAGGAGATTCTTTTCACTTCCCAGAAAAAGAAAAAAAAGTAGATAGATATATAGATTGATAAATATATTTTTTTTACTATAGGTTAAAAACAGGTGTCTTGAAAATTATATGAATAATAAACCGTTATGAGCAGATCGATGTAATAAACCTTATAAGAAAAAAAAAAAAAATTGTGAGCAATCTTGAGCCTTAGTAACAAATTCTCCTTTAACTGACTTAAGCATCACAATGTCCTCCTAAACATCTCCTAGTGGCTTTTCGAAATCTTCTTTTTGCATTTTTTTTATTTTTTTGCAGGCATTCATAGATCGAGGTCAATCCAATGATCAACCGATTCATCAATATATATAAATGGATACTTCATTGTAGGTAAAAATTTAATGAAGATTATATCATTACACTAATGTGGCAAGATGTTTCTTTAGCCAACGTCGATATTGAAGAAAAAAAAGAAAAAAAAACCTTCTAGCCCCAAGTTACAGAAAATGATTGACACTTCGTAACTTTTAATGGTGTAATGTGCTCGGGAGTAATTAATTTGGGAAAGACTTGGGTCCAGTATACAAGAGCATTAGACCTGTTGAGATGCTACCACGTGTCTAAAAACTGTACAAAACTGGACACGTGGCAGCATCTCAACAGGTCCAGTGCACAAGAGCATTAAACCCGTTGAAATGCTGCCATGTGTCTAAAAACTGTATAAAACTGAACATGTGATAGTATCTCAACGGGTCCAGTGCACACTCCCTATTAATTTTTTTTTTTTTTTTTTTTTTTTTTTGATAAAAAAAAAAAGGGACTCGCAGGTGCGTTCATTGTCCCGACCCACTTAAACCCGATTTTGACATGGCGTGGGGCACATCTGGGCAATAATGGGGCGTACCACTACCCGAACCCACAACTCCCGGACTCGCAGGTGTGATGGGTCACGAGGGTTTCCTTCCATTAAGTCACCTCCCCAGAAGGCGGTTGGTGGGATTCGAACCCCTGCCCACGTGGTTAGCACCTTTGGTGCTAACCATTGAGCCAAGAGCTGAACCCCCCTATTAATTTACTCTTAGAATTTGCCAACCAGGAGCAACAAATATTGAATTCGAAATCTCATTTACTAAAATAGAATAGGAACATTATCATTTAAAAAAAAAAAAAATCAAAAAGGAGGCTGCTGTAATCTGTTAAATTTTTTTTAAGGAAAAAAAAACCATAAATAATTAACATAAAAGGTACCCAAAGAAAAGAAATCCCGTTCGTGAATTAATTTTTTTTTTTTTTTAAATCAATGTTTTCATTTATTCGACGATTTGAATGACGGGAAGCTCACGTCACCTTACCAACCTCCATATCAAACACGCTAGAAAATCAGCAGGAATTAAAACTGAGCCGAAGTTCTTTTACAAGAATCTAATGAAACACAAGAAAGTTCTAACCAATTTGCAACGACAGAATCGAAATTATGATGACATGCAATTTCGTCTTGGATTGTTAAGACCACAATATTTGACTCTTGACTAAAGAAAATTCTTGGTTCTTTGATTGATTATTTCAGCCATAGCCCATATACCATATGGTGAGGTTGAATGATGCAACAAATACAGCATAGACGAGGCCAGCTATGAAATTGGTGTTCGAAAAGTAGCTTTGCACTAATTAAGAAGGAACGAAGAACGTATATAAATTGACAAGACCATGTAATCTCCAACATGTTTATTACAATATAGACCACGCTCTATATCCTTTTCATCATTATTTCCTAATTCCGTTTCTTTTGCTTTTAGTTTTTGCTATCCACCCACGTTGAATGGGGTGTCCTTTAACTGAGGGTGAGGGGCATGTTAAAGCTTTCACTCTATCACTCCGTTTGGGAAGGAGAAAAAGAATAGAATGGGATGGAAAAAAAGAATATTTGTTTGATATAAAATCAAACTTATTCAAAGTTTGTTGCAAACTTTGAATTAGAATTGCTAATCTAATTTCGAACTTCAAAAGGGTGTGCTTGATCCAAATTATGACTCAATTAAGAGGACTTTTTTCGTATGCCACCAAACAAAGTATAAAAGATGAAGTAGAATTGTAGATCGAATAAGATAAATACATAAATATTTTGCAATAAAGGTTACAAAGTACAAATACAATAAGAACAACATACAAACACTAATGAACACACTTAAATATACTTGAAGAACACACGTTGAACACACTTATAACACACTTTAGATCACAATGGATCTCTTGCACATGGGTTGTGGAAGTTGAGTTGTAGAAACTCTCTTTGAAGAATAAATATTCTTATTAATAGTTAAAAAGGTGGTTATTTCCATCAAATAACTACCCATTCCTCCATAATCCCTCCAAATCTCAAATTTTCATTCCCTCCAAAATTGGGAGGAATAGGAGGGAATGAAATTTTGTTTAATGACTTTTTCACCAAAACTCCCAAAATGTCCTTAATATTTTTTTTTTAATTAAATCCTAAATGATCTCTGATTCCTCACCTCTATCTTCTCACATCTTTTTGTACTACCGCTCTCATCTTAAACCTAGGAGTTTTTTCTTTTCTTTTTTTGGATACCATCAACACAATAACAAAATTAACAATATATATATATATATATATATATATATATATATATATATCATGTTTGTTTGTTTGTTGTGTTTTTTTTTTTTCTAGTTAACGTGAGTTTATATTCATTATGTTGTGCATTGTTGTGTTCACAAAGGCTAAGGCTATATATGATGTTGAAGCAATAGTTGCTAGTTGATATGGAGATTCAATAGTCTTTTTTTTTTTTTTTTTTAATATCTTTGGATTATATTTATCCTCTCCCCCAAAAATAAAAGTATAGGAACAGTAACTATTGTAGAATTGTGGCATAAAAAAGAATTACAGTTTGATAAATCCACTTTTTATGCCAATTTAAATTCAAGGGACTAAAGTAGTTGTCGGGAGCAAACTATTGTATAGTAAATCTACAAAATTATTTTCACTGTGTCTAAACTATAATAAATGAAGGATTATAGTAGAAATATTGTTATAAAATGATTCATTTCATTCCTTCTAATATTACTCATAAACAAGGTTACTTACATTTCATTCCATTCTATTATTTTATTTTAAAACATCCAAACAAGATTACTTAGTTCCGTTTCATTCCATTCATTTCTTTTCTATTCATTAAACACATTTCATTCCATTCTATTCTATTCTATTCCATTCCATTTCATTCACTTCTAAACTCCCAAACGAAGCCTATAGCGAGATACTACACTTCCACCTTCGCAATTCTTCAAATGCATTCTACCACTTTAATACCTTACTTGGTGATAAGTTACATTTTGAAATAAAATAAAATAAATATAGCTCATGAGCAGCATCGACTTGATGTATTTTAAGGTTAAGACAATAATTTTAAGTGTGATATATTTTTTTTATATTTAAATATCAATTAAATATTTATAAAAAATATTACCTATAATTAAAAAGCATTTAATGTATTTTGAGAGAGAATAATTTAGGTAATGATGAATTTTGAACAAAATTTGGATTCTTGGTGGAGAGAGAGAGAGAGAGAGAGAGAGAGGGAACTTGTTCAATTGATCTATATTTGTATGTGTGGAAAACTAAGAAATTAAGAATTTAAAACTTACACACAAAAATGCACGACCCACGAAAAGAGAGATTTTTATTTAATGACTAATATTCGAGGGTTAATTTAAATTCCTACACCAGAGAAATCCACATCCTAAATTGTCTTTTAATTACTAGTTAATACATAAAGATTTAAATTACAAACAATGGAGAAAGAAGTACATGCACACTTTTTCTTAAAAGTAATTGAAAAAAAAAGTTGAGGTTTGTGCAAGTACTTCTTTAGTGTGCAAGTACTTCTCTCTCCATTGAAAAAAAAAAAAAATTTAAGTGAAACGTTTTTAAAAAATTTAGCTAAATATTGTGTTTTTAAAAGACAATATTCTCTTTTTTAAAACTATAAGTGAATATCATCTTTTCAAAAGACGACATTCAATTAAATCTAAGTGACTAATTTTATGGCCACCTCAACTTAATGTTGTTGAGTCAGCACATGAAGAAACGTTTTTCAAATAGTCCAATTTTCAAATTAGGATCCATAGAGTTATGTTTGGCTAAAAATCCTATAAAAAATGCTCTTTTTTTTTTTACAAATTTGGCCTTTAACTACATATTATTTGAAGGAGATACTAAGGTTTTCATCAACGTAATTATCAATCATGATGTTTGTATTTGCTAGGAAAATCATTCCATTGTATCATTAATGGATACTTAAGCCATCCTCTCCCATTTTCTTGCTTCTGATTATTGTTTTTATGAGGACGAAGACGGACCTCAATCTCCATCTTTCCTTCTTTGGGCTCTTGATGAGACTACCAATAGGTCGGTTCTCCTAATCTTTCTTCTTTACACTAAATTTAAGAACAGAGTTTACCTCTAACCTGATTTGGAGGAATTTTCCTTTAACCTACCACGTGGTAAGCAAATAGATCATTTACATGTGTATTTTAGAAAGTCACTTGACTCATTAAAAATATTATGTAACTAAAAGTACACATGGATAATCTATTTACTTGCTATATAATAGGTTGAAGAAAATTTTTTCTAAGATTGGAGGTAAACTATTTTTTAAATTTAACCTCACCTGACAAAAAAGAAACAAGAAAGATTCTTGAATAAATGAATAGTGGATTTCCATCTTTGCTAATGTGATGGACGGTTGAATGACAAGCACATAGAGAGTACTAATAGTCATCGAGGGATGAATATTCAATGTAATAGTTTTAGATAGCCGAATTTAAAAAGAAAAAAAAAAAAAAAAAAATCTCAAATATTGAAATAAGTATATTAAAAAATAGAAAAAATTTAAAAATAAATAAATAAAAAATTGACGGCGAAATGAAAATTGAAAATGCAAGTAGTAATCCAAAACTATCTTCACGTGCAATAATTACTGATGTCGGTCCGTCATTGACACGATGGGATTGTACGTGTGAAAAGTGAGAATGAGTTGACTTATATATTCAACCAGGGACCCACTCCGGAAGGAAGTTGAAGCTTTGGAACGCGCATTCACAACCCTCTATGGCTATGAGGAAAAGACAGTCAAGCACTCAAATACACAACCATTTCTTTTGACCCAATCCCAATCAGGGCCGGCGCCGAGAATTTATTCTCTAATTCCCTCCTAATTTTGATTACTTATTTATTATTTAATATTAAAAAAATAACACAAAGTCCAAAAAAAAAAAATTTATGTAAAATCAAAATTACATTGTACTTTTAGATTAAACTACAATAAATAAAAATATAGCTCTGACTCCAAGAAAATTACTTCTCCTTACATTTTTTTTGAAGCAAATACTTCAATTAAGTCATCGTAATTATCCGAATACTCATTCTCAATTGAGATCATAGCTAAGCAACTTGTGACATGGTAGTCCGAAAATAAGTTTTTATTAACTTCAACTTAGAGTATTAATATTATTCTACGTTTAATAGTCTTTTAACTAAAAAAAATGTTTTAGTGTTAATAACACTATTACACTTTATAAAAGAATATATAAAAAAAAAAGTACAATACCAAAAAATAAATCTAATACACAACACTCCCATCCAAAGAATAAAAATAAAAATAATACTAAACTACATGCTACACTACACTATTTTGTCACATGCCCACAGGCCACACAGACACAGCACAAGTCACAAATGTATAAGCACAGCAGAACAACATAACATTTAAAATCTCAAATAAATACTCAATAACACAACATTCAAAATCTCAAATAACTCAACAACACAACATTCAAAGTCTCAAATAAATACAAAATAAATACTCAGTGCGAGGGACTCTTTACAGCACTCACAAACCACAATAAGTGATTATATAATTTATATTCAGTCAAAAATTTAAAAGAAAGCAACACCACTGTCCACTAAGCCACTCACGGACTCACCAGTGCACAAGGTCCACAAATAATTCATAAAAGGAAAACAGGCAAGCAGCACAGTAAACATTTGCATTTTTCAAAAATCAAAATAGCATTGAGATAGAGAGAGAAAAACCTCCGCCTCCAGTTGCGTCGCTGCGTGCGGCCCATGGATTTTTATTTACGCCCTTTGGGAACCAGTAACTTGTGTATTTGTGTTTTGCCGATTATGTGTTTTCTATTTATTTGTATTTTTTCTGGGTTTAGGTTTGGTTATCTGTTGGTTTATAACTAGATCTGGTAGTTTTAATCCGTTCTTCTTATAAAAAATAAAATAAAATCTTGATCTTGATCTATTGGGTATATTGGTTTATGAATCTTTTTTTGTTTTTTGTTTTTGCCCCTTTGAATATATATATTATTATATATATATATATATATATATATATATATATATATATATATATATATATATATATATATATATATATATATATATATTGCCCTCTAAATAATTTTAATGTATACTAATAAAAATTTTCTTTTATTTATACAATTTTTTTTTTATGTATGTATATTATGTATAGTATAATTTTTTTTTTCCATTGGTTGCCCTGGGGTGAGGGGTTGCCCTAGCCCAAGGGCTTGCTGGGCTTACCCCAGGGCCGGCCCTAAACCCAATACGTTAAAACTTGCAACCGGTTTCTATAAAGCAGTACTAAACAATACGAGCAAAAAACTTCCAAGAAAGAGACCAAAAGTAAATAGCTGTAATCAAAGTTGGTGATACCGTTTTGGCACCCGTTTTGGTTTGGCCATTGGAATGGAATATTTCGGTATCAATCAATACCATTCGTTCCGTTTCGGATTTACCGCAAATATATATATATATATAAATATATATATATATATATATATGTACACATTTTTAATACCAATAAAATTAGCAACTATAAACAAATAATATCAAATAATACAAATTCTTAACTAATATCACATAAAGAAGGTTTATAAAATCGCATTACATAACATAACATAACAAGGAAGTCTAATTAAACAAAAAAATGAGAAGAAAAAAAAAATCTCCAAAAAAATGTATCGGTCGAAATGGCCATCTCACCCAGTATTTACTGAAACACCCCGAAACTCCCGAAATGACCTGAAACACCCCGAAATTTTATTCGAGGTGAAATGAGAGATTACCTCATACCAGTTTGCATACCGGTACGAGATATTCCGCCCATTCCGGTCAGAACGGAACGGAATCAATAACTTTGGCTGTAATGCTAAAGAAGTTGATATTACTATGCTGGTTTCTTTTAGTTTAGGCGTTATATACATACCCCATTGAACACTTACAAATTACAATCGGAATAGGCTTGACTCTTAAAGAATGCTCTTCTTCTTATTCTTCTTTTTTGGTTAAGAAATGTTCCATTAAACAAGAGAAAGGACTTCAAAATGTTCCATTAAGCAAAAGAAAGGACTTCTCTCTCGTCCAGGTAGAGACCGAGTTAGAAAATTCATTGGGTGAGGTCTTCAACATGCAAAATAAAATCGATGATCAATATTCCTTTGCGGGAATTTATAGTTAAAGGGCTAACAAATAACTTTTTGCATATATGCTATTATAATTTCATCTTGATCATTAAGAAGATACTTTGATTTTTTTTTTTTTTGGTGATCCTAGATCCATGGGAAGATAAAATCGATGAACATCACATCAATATCCCAAACAAATACCTTCTCATTCTGTAATTTAGCCTCCGGTCTTGGATCATTAGTTCTATACTTCTATATTAGGATTTTTCTAATGTAATTTTAAATTCTTTAGAATGTAACTAGAGGTCAATGCTATTTACTTTTCCTTAGATTATAACTAGGAAGCAAAGTTTTGCAATTTCTATTTTCCATTCTTTTACAATGTAATAAATATGCATTTCATGTATTTTCATTTTTCTTGATTTTATGCCTCAATAAAACAAATTGCGACTCCAAATGTAAAACCATATATTCATGTAGGAGTATAGTATTGTCAGTTGGGTCATCATTTTGAGAAACAATATATTCTCAACCCCCCGGTTCACTTGGGTCAAGGTTGTAGTTTCCCACACTATAACTATTAGTATCTTACAATATATGATACGATTCATGAAATGGTTCACATATTTTTTACAATTTCAATATATATCTTATACGTATATCATAAATCATTGTTAGTATATCACACATTACAGTACAACACAATACATAATACTGATACTTATTGTAGCAGTCCATACACTCAACATGCTTAATTGACATCATTTTTCTTCACATTTTCTTTAATTTTTAATAATTATTTTAAATATTTTCTTTCTAAAAAATTTCTTATAAAACTATTTTAATTAAATATTAGAATGTTCATATAGGATTTTAAAAATTACTATATTATTTAATTATACGATTAAAAATGATTGAGATATGCAGAATATGAGATTTCGTGTGACCCTTGTCATACATGTTATCGTAAGTTATAGAGAAAAAAAAAAAGTTGTGAGTAATGTGATTATATTATTCCAATGAGTATTATGATGTTATCATCATTTAAATGAGACGACGATTAATTACAATAATTTTGAGAGAGTTTATGAGTTATTACATACGTACAGACATATATTCTACAAGAGATTGTGAAGAATGAAATTTTTTAAGATATTATTTCAATTAATTATCGCATGGTTGACATAAAAAAAAAAACACTCAAATATGTACAAAAAGGATATAACCTATGTATGTATGCATACTTCTTAAAAATAACGAGTCTGAAGTGAAGGCAACACGAATGCTTGATTTCCATTGTGTATGTATACTTCTTAAATGAAAATTATATTATTTTAGTAAATTTTGAGGTGTGTGTACGTATTTTATGATATAAGATCAAAATATTAAATGGATTCACGATTTGGAAATAATGGAAAATACAAACTAATCTCATAGTTTAGGGGGTTGATTGCTGAAATTTAAAATTTTAAAATTTAGAGAAAAATATTATAGATGATTCTATATTTTATGATGAGACAATGCAATTTATCATTAATCAAAGACGTTGAAAGTTTTTTTTTTTTGAGAAAAGACGTTGAAAGTTCAATTGATTTATTTTCGACATTGATTCAAAACTGAATTGAAATTTTTATATTTCCAAATACTCATTATTATATGTTAACAATTTAAAACCAAAATTCATGTAAATATCTTTAAACTTATATAACCTATAAAAATAAGAGAACGCAGATAAGTTACTTCTTTTCTTGTCTCTTTATTTATCCGGAACAAGGTTTTTTAAGATGCCCCAAGGTTTTTTCATTAACATAAAAGATCTAAAATAATATTTTTAAGGTGCCTTTTTTTGTGATAATATTTTATTTTCTTGTTATTCTAGTTATAAAATCAGAATGACCTTTCGTATTCTTAAAATGGATGAGGAAATGGGGGCACACTCATTCAACTTCATCAAGTGATTAATTTTTTGAGGTAGCAAATGTTAAATGGGGGATGAGGCTGATGTTTTCTCTTTGAGTAATTCTTGTTAAGGCAATTCTTTATTTTAATATAGTGAAGATGAAATAAACTCTATTATTAATTATTAATAAATATAATTCAAAAGAGGAAGAAACAAAAACAAATATATATATATATATTGCTAAATGATAGAATATTTTGGTCACTTTGAAGGTTTCGAAATTATTTGGGTCATTTTTTTATGTTTCAAGGTGATTTTCGTCATTTTGGTGTTTCTTGAGTATTTTGGTCATTTTCTATATTTCCATGTTGGGGTGTAGGATTGCTATGAGATGTATTTTCCAAAAATTGGTTTACCGAAATGAGAAGAATAAAACAATTTAGGGTTGAGGGAGTGTGATCTAACCTTAACCATATTTTCATTTAAAACCAAAAACTTGAAAATGAATTATTTTTCAAAAATGTTTTTTCTGAAAATTAATTTAGGTCGAGACGAACATACCTAAATAGTTTTTATTTTTATTTTTATTTATAAAACATACCTAAATAGTTAAACCTCCCCGATTCGTAGAGAAATATAGCACAAGTCGCTATTGGGTATTTGTGGTAGTCGGCAATTTCAGCCCAATAACGTATTTTTTAATTTTTTTTGGCCAAAAAGTACCGTTCCAAAGTTAAATAGGGATGTAGGCCAGTTACTGAAAATCGTCTCTTGGAGAGACGATTTGTCGTTTTATTTTTTTTTTTTCTTTTTTTTTTTTTTTAAATTTAAAAGGACAATTTTTTTAAAAAAAAAAAAATTTAAAAGGACAAATCGTCTCTTGAAGAGACGATTTGTTCTTTTTCTTTTTTTTTTTTAAATTTAAAAGACAAATCGTCTCTTTAAAGAGACGATTTTGTTCAAAATTTTTTTTTTTTTTTAATTTTTTTAATTTAAAAAGAAAAGACAAATCGTCTCTTCAAGAGACGATTTTGTCTTCAAAATTTTTTTTTTTTTTTTTTAAAATGCGCCATTTTAAAAATGTAACAAATTTTTTTTTTTAAGGAAAAATCGTCTCTTGAAGAGACGATTTGTTGTTTTTCTTTTTTCTTTTTTTTAAATTTAAAAGGACAAATCGTCTCTTGAAGAGACGATTTTTTCTTTTTCTTTTTTTTTTTTAATTTAAAAGGACAAATCGTCTCTTGAAGAGACGATTTTGTCTTCAAAATTTTTTATTTTTTTTTAAATGCGCCATTTTAAAAATGTAACAAATTTAAAAAAAGAAATTTTTTTTTTTAAGGAAAATCGTCTCTTGAAGAGACGATTTTCAGTTTTTCTCAGAAACCGTGCCCCCAGCACTTTAAACTCAAACTAGATCTATTTTTCCGAACTCAAACCAGATCTATTCTTCTGAACTTCGCCCAGCTCTCTTCTTCCAGCAACAGCAACCCCTTAAACTTCTTATTCACCTACTTCTTCAATCAAAGGTTCCTCACACTTCATATGTAAGTAAATAAGTTAGATCTATACACTTCTTTTATTTTAAATGTTGCTAATACATTATGTCAGCCAAGATTACATTTTATTCTACTAAATTTGTGAAATGAGAAATCATCTTCCTTTTGTTCTATTTATATTTTTGAATTTACATTTACTTCTTTGTTTCTTCATTGTGCTTTGCTAAAACAGGGATAGAATCTGATATAAGGATTTCTTAACTGTGTTAACATATGTAATAATTAGAGGTTTAACTACTAATTTACATGTATTTGACATTAATGCAAAAGACAAATTTTAATTTGTTTCATTTGAGTTCTCTAAAATTCGTTTTCTTTCAATTCAGTCCATTCATTCATTTACATTAAATAGGTTGTTGTTAAGTGTCCAAAACAATGTTGATTTGATGAAAAATTCATAAAACTAATATGGTTAGAGGGTGCAAAGTAACGAAAATTAGAGTGTAATTTTAAAATAAATGAAAGTTAGAAGGTAAAACATGTAATTTAGCCCATATAAAATTAATATAAGTGATCTTTTTCATATAAAAATGATTTTATCTGATAAAAAATTAATTTTTACTAAAAAAAAAAAATCATTAACTACCATCATTTCAACAAGTGGAAAATATTATTGTGAAAAAAAAAAAAAAAATTGTGTATTCCTTCTTGTGGTTGATGTTGTTTTGTTTTCTGATTTTATTATTATTATTTTTTTATTAATCACCCCAACCCCATGTCACTGTCCCCTCCCATAGTCCCAAATATTTTGCTTACTGTAGCAATCCCTATAAAAATGACGAAAATGCCTCAGCATTAAAGTGGCGACGTGGAACAGTTGAAGGTTATTTTGGTGATAATCTTGATTACCTTTTTTTTAGTTTCTTTTTTTTGGGGTCTGGTTACAATGATTCCAGTCTCCAGACATGGTTTAATAAATGCTTTCCTTAATAATTAAAAAAAATGTTTTTGACATTTGGTAGATATTGAACCCAACCGCAAACTCACTCTACACAGCCCCAAAGCTCACCAAGCAAGTCAGATTTGAACCCAAATTTTGTGTAGTCAACATTTAAATAATTGTTTGTTGTTATTCTTGTTGTGTTAGAGAATGAATATGTAACAACCACATATTATGTTTAGTAATCCTTCAAGTAAAAAGCATTTTAATCTTGAATAAAATAATAAATAGCATATTCAAAATGATATGTGGAACAGAAGAGTAGACCGATCTCATCCCCATATGCTCCCACCGCTTCAAAGTGAAAGGTTCGTCAATAGGTGAGAGATCCAGCAAGTTGGAAGGGCCAGATGAGGATGAACCATCACTGCTACGGCTCTGAGAACAGGAAGCACATGGAGGCATTTTGAAAAATTGAAGAAAATGGAGGAAATGGATTGGGTGTTTAGTACTAATGAAGAGAATAAAGTTTTTACAAGATAGGTGAAGGCTGTGAAAGTGAAGAGCTTCAAAAGTGTACGCCTAATCAAGAGCAGCATACGCCGGTTCTAGTGATGCAGAAAGGTAAGAACTAAGAAGGAAGAGGTATGTGGAAAAATAATATATCAATCATTGTCAATTGTATTCATGAGTTTATTTGTATTAAAAAAAATAACGCCATTCAGTTGTCTTGTTATCAATTGTTCTTTTAGATATGAGATGTTCATATTGTTGATTCTCTAAATTCTATTATTTCTCATTGTAAATCTTGTATAGTGACTTCTTGTGGTTCAAACCTTTGCAAGATTTCTTTTAAAGGCTTTTTTTTTTTTTTGCTAAAATTTTAAAGGCTATTTTTAGTTCTTATATACCAGTGGTGTTTTCATTTTGGTGCCAATATTTTATAATGTTTTAAATTAGTCCTTATTTTTTAGACATATGTTATTTTTTAATAAAAAAGATTTAAAAATAATTAAAGTTGGTAAGGACTCAATTGAACTTGTATCCAAAAATCAAAGATTAAAATGAAATGTTATAAAATACAAGGACCAAAATGAAAACACCCCCAAAATATAAGGACCATAAATGTAATTTTTTCTTCTTTTAAATTAAGTGATGGATTGTGAGTGGGTTTTTTCACAACTATCAATTGATTGTTTGAATTTTGTTAGATATTCTCCTTTTATTTTTGGATCATCAATTTTTTCCACAAATTCAAGGATTAAGCTTTTGTTCTCTTGTGAAGACATTTACAGATTTACAATCACATTTTTCTAAGCAGTTACAAGGTTTGATTCGTTCCTTTTCACTTTGTGTTCCTAGTTCAAATTCTGAACTTGAAGAAGAGGCAAACTCTAGTTCGTCAATTTCATAACTACTGAATCAGATTCAAGAATTATTTGGAGAGTGTTTTTTTTTTGACTCAAGAGAATTATTTGTAGAACTTTGCTGAACATTTTCGTCTATCTGTAACTCCTTAATTTTTATTTTAAGTCTGCCTTGGTTTTTGAAATGTCCATACTTTTCCACATTTGTAACAAATAAGTAAATTTTTGAGCTTGAAGATTTCTTTCTTTTTTGATAATTTTGTCTATTAGGTCTTTTAGTTTGGCTGCTATGTTTTTGACTAGGCTTGTTATTATCTTAAAAACTGGGATGTGGTTTATTTTTTATGACAGAACCTGGTAAAAGATTTGTGAGTTTGTGATGGGAAGGTGGTGGATTTAGGATGGTGAACCCAAACTGGTCACGAAATGACCCTAAATCGTTTTTTGTTGTAAGTCTTTCTCTTTCGATTTGGCTACTAAGGTTGATATCTCAGACACAGGTGGATTCCTTCGTCATAGATTATATTTTATTTTATTTTTATTAGTATAAACTTTTTCAAAAAAATTTTTTTTTTTTTTTTTTTTTTTTTTTTTTTTTTTTTTTTTTTTTTTTTTTTTTTTTTTTTTTTTTTTTTTTTTTTTTTTTTTTTTTTTTTTTTTTTTTTTTTTTTTTTTTTTTTTTTTTTTTTTTTTTTTTTTTTTAGCCTTAAGAGAACATATAAGTATATCTGTGATGAGGGCTCTTTTTTTCCAGGCCCGCCGCATCCTAAGCCCAAATGCTCAAAGCAAACAAAAGCCCCATCTACTCAGTTAAAGGACTACACCAAAGGCCCAAGCCCAATGAGTACAATGGCCATCAAAAGGCCTACTAAACACCAACAACACGCCACAAGACGAATGAACTTCACAAGTCACATCTAAGGCCTAGCCCAACTGGTCCAGCAGGCTGTAAGAAGCCACCCGCCTCACGATTAGCAAATGGGCCATGCTGAACCAAACCAAAGGCTTCATCTGTTGGGTTCAAGAATGACAACTCATTTCACTCTAATTACTCTTCATTAAAGCCCAACAATAAACCTTATAGCACTCTATGCTCTAATAACAAAAGAGACTTCACGTTGACCTCAGCAAGACCAAAACAAAAAAAGATTTGTCAATGACTCAGCTAAACATGCTTGCTGCCCCACAGAGCTCGACACCTTTAGCTAAGTTTTCTCCTAAGTACAGCCACGCCTTGATGCAGATATTTCTTGAAGGAAGTAAGGTTTGGATGGTTAGGGATTGTAAGTGATTTCATGGATAGTACACCCATCCCTTCTTGATAGAGATTAGCTTAAGGATGCTCTGGCCAAGAAGTGTGTTAGAGTATAACTGATTAGGATTCACTTGTAAACCAATTCTGGTAGAATAACAGAATCTGGTATTTAGTTATTGTACAGATAAGCTTTAGGTAGTTAGTTAAATCAGTCTATATATATACTCTTCTGTAATCTGAGATCATTAACATGGAATATATTCTTTTCTTCATACACTCTCTTCTCTCTGTCTACAATCTCTCTCTTTTCTCTAATCTCTTCATGGTATCAGAGCAATAAAAATCCTTACCTGTAAAAATGTCTACTTCAAACACCTCTCTTCCTACAAACACCACCTCTTCATCATCCAACAATCAAACCCCAATTTTTCTTCTGTCAAACATCTCAACATATGTCACTGTCAAGCTTGACCACAGCAATTTCCTAACTTGGAAATTTCAGATTACACACATTCTTGAGGCATATTCTTTACTGGAATATGTAGAAGGTTTTAATACCTGTCCTCCAAGATTTCTTGTTGATGAATTTGGAGCCATCACAACTCAGGTAAATTCTGTATACTCACAGTGGCAAGCTAGAGACAAGGCTCTAATGTCTCTGATCAGTGCAACTCTCTCACCCTCGGCACATTCCCTGATTATTGGTCAGTCATCAGCTTTTGGTATGTGGACTGTCCTCCTCAAGAGATACACCTCTGTTTCACGCTCCAACATTCTGAACCTGAAAAAGCAACTTCATGATGTGAAGAAAAATACTGATACAGTAACTCAGTACCTGCAACGTATTAAAGAATCAAGGGATAAACTTGCAGCAGTGGGGACCGTTGTAGATGACGAAGATCTGCTACATATTGTCTTGAAAGGGCTGCCATCGGAGTATGAATCCTTCTCCACTGCAATGCTCACCAAGAGTGACCCCGTATCATTTGAAGAACTTCACGTTCTAATGATAACCCAAGAAGAGCTTCTCAAGAGCTCTCAAGAAAACTCGAAGGAAAATTCGATCATGGCCATGGCAGCAAACAAAGGTACTCCAACTTCAAATCCCATGCTTTTTAATAACCCATCTTCCAGGGGTGGCTTTCCTCATCGAGGCCGTGGAAATTACAACGGACGAGGCCGTGGTGGTAACAGAGGGGGTTTTTCGCAGGGTGGCTCTAATCAGGGAAATCAAGGTTATATTTCGGGTTACAATGGCTCTAATGGCTTTTTTCCCCAATCCTTTACACAACCCAACCCGAATTTCCCCCAATCCAACACAAATTTCTCAAACACAAACCCTAACCCCAATCGCCCAACTTGTCAAATTTGTTATAAACAAGGCCATACTGCCCTTGATTGCTACAACCGCATGAATTTCTCCTATCAAGGCCGCCACCCACCTGCGAAATTGGCTGCCCTAGCCTCTGCCGCACCTCCGTTCTCCTCCCCAAGCTGCTGGATTTCAGATACCGGTGCCACTGACCATTTTACCCCCGATCTAGGCAACCTCCCTGACTCCTCCATTTATAATGATTCTCAACTTGTTTCGGTTGGCAATGGCCAGCAACTTCCCATTTCCCATATTGGTAATGCTCAGCTTTACACCTCTTCTTATCTTTTTAAACTCAAGAATATATTGCGTGTTCCTTCCATGGCTTCCAATCTCCTCTCTGTAAACAAATTTTGCAGAGATAATCACTGTGTTTTTTATTTTGATTCTGATCGCTTTCACATACAGGATCGTCTTACGGGGAAACCTCTCTACAAGGGCCTCAGTAGAGATGGCTTATACCCACTTCATGGTCTGTCCCTTCCTCTCAGATCACATTCGTCTCCTTCTTCTTCCTCCACTCAAGCTATCTGTCTTCAATCAACCAAAGCCCCTGCCTCTGCTTCCACTATCTGGCATGCTCGGTTTGGTCATCCCCAAGATAGAGTTTTACGTCATGTACTTCACAAGTCTGTAAATCCTTCTGTGTCCATTAATTCTCATTTCTGTAAACACTGTACTCAAGGCAAAATGACACAATTGCCCTTTTCTCATTCTAATACAATTGCTTCCTTTCCATTAGAAATTGTATACAGTGATGTTTGGGGTCCTGCTCCTATTTCTTCCCTTAATGGTTTTCGGTATTATGTCTCTTTTATTGATGCCTATAGTCGTTTTACTTGGTTCTTCCCACTTAAACACAAATCTCAAGTGCTCTCTTCTTTTATGCACTTCAAGAATACCATGGAAAATCTTCTTGGAACTACTATTAAAATTTTTCGCACTGATTGTGGTGGTGAATATTCCAAAAATAGTTTTCAAACTTTTTGCTCCTCTCATGGTATTCTTCATCAATTTACATGTCCACATACGTCACAACAGAATGGTGTTTCTGAGCGTAAACATCGACACATTGTTGATATGGCTCTTTGTTTGATTTCTCATTCTTCCTTACCATACACATATTGGCCCTATGCCTTTTCCACCGCGGTTTATCTTATAAATCGTTTACCTTCCGTAATTCGTAATTACGTCTCTCCTTGGGAAATTTTATTTCACAATTCTCCTGATTACAAATCATTCAAAGTGTTTGGTTGTGCATGTTATCCTCTTTTACGTCCTTATAATTCTCATAAATTTAGTCTCCGCTCTACTCAATGTGTTTTTCTTGGCTATGCTTCTAATGCCAAAGGTTATCTTTGTCTTGATTTAAATACCAATCGGTTATACACATCTCGTCATGTTGTTTTTGATGAAAATTCTTTTCCATTTCATGATATTTCCCCTTCCCCTTCCTCTTCTTCTATTTCTTCAACTCATAATCCATGGTTAAGCAACTTACTTTTTTTTCAAGCTTGTTCTCACTCTTCCATTTTAGGCCCACATCCCTCTTCTCTATTCCCAAACCCATCCATCTTAGGCCCTCACCCGTCCACTATCTCCAATATTAGTCCAAGCCCATCTCCACATATTTCCTCATTAAATCCTTCATCTACAACCCACGGCCCAGTTCCTTGTTGCCCATCATCTCTCACCCAATCAGCTGCCCATAATGAGCCTAATGAGCCCACTGAACCTAATGAGCCCATTGCACCCCTTATACCTTCAGCTTTACTCGATCCACCCTTAGCTCAACCTAATCCCTCATCTTCTTCTATACAGCCGCCTCCCTCACCTGCTAATACCCATTCCATGGTCACTCGGTCCAAGAATGGTATCTCCAAAAGAAAGATTCTCCACACTACCACTACTAAACCCACACCCGATTACCTTCAAACCGAACCACCTAATCTCACCATTACTTCTAAAATCCCAGAATGGACAGCTGCCATGCGTGATGAATTTGATGCTTTACAGCGTCAAAATACTTGGTCCTTGGTTCCCCAATCTGCTGGTCACAATGTTATTGGCTGCCGTTGGGTCTTCAAGCTCAAACAGAACTCTGATGGGTCCATTTCCCGTTACAAAGCACGGCTTGTAGCTAAAGGATTCCACCAACAACCGGGTCTTGACTTCGATGAGACGTTTAGCCCAGTTGTCAAACCACCCACTGTTCGAATTGTTCTATCCTTAGCAGCTCAACACCAGTGGTTTCTCCGGCAACTCGACATCAGCAACGCCTTTCTTCATGGGTTTCTGAAAGAAGATGTGTTCATGATTCAACCACCCGGTTTTGTTCACTCAGACTACCCGAATCATGTGTGCAAATTGCACAAATCTCTCTACGGATTGAAGCAAGCACCCCGTGCCTGGTTTGAACGCTTCACTTCTCATCTTCTTACCATTAGGTTTACTGCATCTACAGCTGATCCATCTCTCTTTGTCTTTCGCCAAGGTTCCATTCTCTTATATCTTTTGTTATATGTTGATGATATAATCTTGACTGAAAATAGTACTGCTGCTATTACTTCTTTGATTACTCAACTAGCTGTTACATTTGAATTAAAAGATTTGGGTCCTCTCCGTTACTTTCTCGGGCTTCAGATTGAGTATGGCACTGATTGCTTGTTAGTGCATCAACGGAAATACATTACTGATCTTCTTTCCAAGTTCAATATGCATACTTGCAAAGCTGCATCCACTCCGTTTTCCATATCTCATAAATTACAACCTTCCTCTGAAGCTCTTTTACCTGACCCCACACCATACCGTAGTTTAGTTGGTGCCCTCCAATATGCTACATTCACCAGACCTGATATCACCTATGCTGTCAATCAAGTCTGCCAGTATATGCATAAACCCACTGCTACTCATTTTGCTGCTGCCAAACGTATCATTCGCTATCTACAGGGTACATTGTCACTGGGTATTCGCTTCAGATCTGGTTCTTCATTTCTTACTGCCTTCACGGACTCTGATTGGGCTGGTGATCCATATGCTCGCCGTTCTACCACTGGCATCACTGTATTCCTTGGTAATAACACCGATCACCTGGGTTTCTAAGAAGCAGCACACCGTCTCACGGTCCTCCACTGAGGCTGAGTATAGGGCCCTTGCCTCTGGTGCTGCAGAACTCGCATGGATCCGTCAAGTTTTGTGTGATCTTGGCGTAGTCTTACCTCATGCTCCTACTATGTGGTGTGACAATACTAGTGCCATTGCCCTTGCTTCCAATCCTGTTTTTCACAGCCGTACAAAGCATATCGAGGTGGACTACCATTTTGTTCGCGAACGCGTTGTCCGTGGTGATCTCTCCCTGCTGTTTATTTCTACTGATGATCAGTTGGCTGATCTGTTTACTAAACCGCTTTCTACACAACGCTTTCAAAGACTTACTTCCAAGCTCATGTTCTCCACTCCCGAACATTAGCTTGAGGGGGGATGTTAGAGTATAACTGATTAGGATTCACTTGTAAACCAATTCTGGTAGAATAACAGAATCTGGTATTTAGTTATTGTACAGATAAGCTTTAGGTAGTTAGTTAAATCAGTCTATATATATACTCTTCTGTAATCTGAGATCATTAACATGGAATATATTCTTTTCTTCATACACTCTCTTCTCTCTGTCTACAATCTCTCTCTTTTCTCTAATCTCTTCAAAGTGGGCATGCCAGTTGGTGCTTGCAATGGGTATAGTTTTTTTGGTAGTTGAAAACTCTTTCTTTCCTCCTTTTCTTCTCTTAGCTGAAACGGGTATGGCCATTAAATGCTCAATCTTCTGCTCAAATTGACCCAAGCCAAACCCACTAGAAAATCTCACTAACCAAATGCTAACCCCTTTCCTTTTTTGGGTAAAATCAAATCAAATAACTTAAATGACCTACCGTGTTTGTGAAAGAGAGCTACAATGCTTAGAAGATACTAAGCTTAATGCTGACCTGCCATGGCAAAGGGGATCTGGGGGCTTCCTAGGTTCTAAGCGATTTGAGTTATAAATAGATGGGGAAGGGGAACCATAAGGATCATCACAAAATTTCATAACCACAGTATACACGCACCCTTTAGAAAATACCATAGCCACTCTCAAGAAAGTTTCAGATCTACAAAACTTCAAAAAACCAACTTTCATCTCTTTGATCTAAGTCTTCTACCAATCTTTAAGTTCATTGCATGCATTGATTCCTCTCTCTCTCCCTATCCAAATCTTTACTTTTTAAGTTGTTTGCTATCATATTTATAAAATACGTTTACTATTCACACAATATTTGTTGTTGTCAAATGATACAATTGGACCAGTGATCCATTCTCAGTTAGACCAAGTCCAACAAGATAAGGTGCCACCAAACCACTGGATTGGGCCCAAGTTGCACATTGAGAGCCACTGAACCAAAACTCGTTCAGTCTGTTTGGGCTTGACTTCTCATTCCTTGAACCCAGGTCCATAGAACAATTAATCAAGCGTCTGACACGTGACAGAGTGACAAAAAGTGTAATTATCGTCAACCATATTATATATACATAGAGACCGCTGGGTCCTGCGCGGCACTTGCATGTGGAATAATCAAAGAGTGTGACCTATCAGGATTACCAAATCAATGAAAACCAAACATGCATGTATGGATTTTGGACAATATGCCTAAAAGATAAGCTTGTTAATTTGGACTAGTCGTAGAGCTAGGATAAAATATGCATGCATATATTGGCCAGAGGTAGTCCTGAAGATGCATTTAGCGTCTTCTTGGCTGCACCTGCATGCAATGGACAGCTTGAATACTGGAATAAGATTTTCCATGAGGCATTATCTGAGAGATTGAGATAGAAACAGCTAGCTGCATGATGTAAATTTGATTAGTTTAGCGTAAGTCGAATCCTGATGTGCCACATCAACCACCAACAGGTTCACAATGGACAGCTAATAATAAAAATTTGAAAAGACATGTGAAAGATTTTCGGACACCTAAGATGATTTTAGCATAATTTGAATGCAAATTGCACATCAAAACCAGGCAAAACATTAATGCCACATGTTTTGGCTTAAAGTTCCGTCCCTCTTCCTAGAAGAAAATTCCTTTCTTTATCTTTTTTTTTTTTTTTTTTTTGCTAAATAATTCCTTTCTTTATCTTGCCATTATTTTGATAATTATAATTTAGAATACATTAACAACGAGGTTTCACATGATGACCAGTAAAGTGGTACCCAAAACCAGATTGGCTTGGAACGTTGAAGGGAAGGGACTTCACAAACCAGCGTTGATTGTATATTTGTACTACAAAAAAAAAATTGTCGAGTATATATGTGCAGAGAGATTTCTATAAATTGAAAGAGGGACGAATTTTATTCTTTGAAATTTTATGACTATTACTATTTCTAAAGTAGGAAAATACTAACAACTGCTATATGTTGAGCAGGTCATGCTTGACATTACAGGCAAATCACATTTTTGTGCACGGGTCACTTGAAGCGTAAAAGGGGCGGGTATATACAATTAATGAGTTATGGTTGTAAATTTATACTATAATAATCAGTATATGCAATTGATGGTTGCTAGCAGTTCCAAAAAGGAGTATTCAATCTTATCAAAAAATAAATAAAAATAGGAGTATTCAATATTTAAAAATCTATATAGTTGTCAATAAAAAGTCGTAAATTTGTCATCATTCGGGCAATTGATAGTCGCCAGCAGTTCCAAATAGTCCATCACAAGTCAATAAGATCAATAAACAATCTTTAAGATTCTTTCTGCTTTCATGCATTATCAAATATATATATATATATATATATATAATATATATATATATAATATTATATTATATATATATATATATATATATATATAATACTTTAAGATTCTTTCATTGTCTCACTTTTTCTTTTTCTTTTTTTCTTTATTAAAATCATATTTATGTTAGGAAAAATACACAAAACTCTATTGGGTTTTTCATTAAGAAATGAACCTCCCCAACTATTGAATTAATAATAATAAATAAATAAAAACGAAATCCTCCTAAGGTTTTGAGTGCAACATATAACTTCATGTGGTATTGTGGAACACTTTTCTTTTTTAGAATAGTGTAGCACTTAATTACCCCTAGGAGATTTTATTGTAACACAATGCATTCATGTTGTATTATTTTACGTGAAAATATAGCCCTAAATTGACACATAAAACAAAACCACATGATGGTTTTGTTATGCTAAAAAATCCAAGGGGTTAAGTGTTACTCTTATGTCATACCAAACTAAAAGTGTATCTAATATATATGTGTTCGTAAGAAAAAAGTAACCTCTCTAATAACACTTTTTTCTTTTTTTTTTTCCTTTTTTGTGGTTAGGAGTTAGCAATCTTTATTACATTTATCTTTTATAAATAAAGTTTTCATTTAGTTTTTATTAATGTTATATTTTTCTTATATTGACTTCAATGTATAGATGTAGACTGGGGTTTTATTATTTCAATTATTTTAAATTAATTAAATATATTATATTTTAATAAATTTTAAAAATATTATTATAGTACTCTAAGAGTGTAATTTATAATTTTTTTTTAAATAATATTGAAATAAAACGTAATCAATATGATTTAAGAATTATTTTATAGTTTATTGATACAAAAAAATTATTTTGAGTTATGTCAAGACTAACTTGACATATTTTTTTAGTTAAATATAAAATAAAATTTGTTAAACCATGTTAGAGTAATACATTTAATATATATATATATATATATGTTAATAGCTTACTATTTGGATTTTAAATTTTAATATATTTAACTTCCCTTCCCTTTGATAAGAAGAAATTCTAGCTTTGCCACTATTTACACTTATAAGAATTTCATCTATTCCTGCTTCTTCTCCTTAATTACTTAGGGGAAGGAAAAAAATATATAGTCTTTCAAAAGTAGGGCTTTTTTTTTTCATCCTCTTTTTCTTTTTTTGTTTAGAGCATATTTATGGCTTTAAATGAACCGAGTTGTTCATAAAAAATATAGACTCGGTTCAAGAAAACACTTATTTATGTTTTTTTTTATTTAGGAAACAAGCCAAACTTAAGCTCAAGTTTAAGTTCGACTATTAAACTAGTCAATGACATAATAATATGTTTCTGAACAAATTCATGAGTATGTGACTTTATATATATATATATATATACTTGATATTATATTTTATGTTTGAAATAAGTTCATAAAATATCATATTATTATTTGTAATTTATTGATAATATAAATAGTCATTTCATAATAAAAATTATATAAAAGTCTTAACAATCTATGATTGGTGAATGAAATTTTTATAAGTTAATAAATGAAAAAAAAAAATCTCTAATTAACCCGAATAATATTTTTTCAATTAAATTTAATAATAATATTATTATATATTTGCAAAGAGATAAAAAAAAAAAAAAATTAAGTTGTGATTTTTATCATATATGAAAAAGACTAAATTAATTAAGTAACTCTAAATAAGTTCGAACTGGTTTAAAAAAAAAAAATAAACAAAACTTGAACATATTTGATGAGTTCAACATGACTCGGGTTCAAAAGAAAATTGAATAAATAATTCAAAACTTTTAAATTTCAATACTTTACTCAAAACCTTATTTAGAAATGAAGAAAAAGAAGAAAAGAGAGAATTTTGACGGTTGTCAAAGAATCTGAAGTGAGTAGGGAGGGCAGGTTGGATAGAGCTGGAACACATGACACGAGGCCAGTTGAGAATCAGTTAACAATCCTCAGGATTGGATTGGGCCATGTCCTCTCTCTATCAGTATCAGATAGCAGATAACAGATAACAGGGGATTTAGATCAAATAAAATTACATTAATTCTTTCTTTCTTTTTTGAGGAAAAAAATTACATTAATTCAATTCAAGTCATGTGCTCTGTTGGCAGACCATCCACATGTCTAATGTCATACTGACCCCACACTCTTCTCATCAGCATTCAGCAACCGCCCTCGGCCCTTGTAGGAAAACAGCCCCACGCTCTTATTTCCAACTTTGTGGTCGCTATGAAGTCAAATTAAGCACACCTACTCTATGACTCCCATGCATCTTTTCTTTTTTATGTCTCACCAATAAACCACGCGCTTTATCAAATGCGCGTAAAGTATAAGTTGCACTGCCTTTTTTAGACTACGCACTGTAGGGGCTCTAGGCTCTTGCTCATGATAGCTACTATGAGTCAAATTTTAGGTATGAACTGGCGAGTAGTTGTCTCTCAACTCCTCCGAGAAAGGTGTGAAAATTGGCAGAATAGAAGTAGGCAATGATTCTACGTCCTGACAAATCGTGTGAGCCTTGGAGTATGAGTGGGGGGACCATCCGTAATAGAGGGAACCATTGCTGTTTTCCATGGGACTTTTTTCTTTTTTTGTTGAGTGTTTTCCATGTGACTTTCGGAGTTTGGATTCTGGACATGTTTGAGAAGATGATTTGGCCTTTGGATTTCAAGGACCGGGTGCAACATTTAGATAAAAGTAATTTTTGTAAAAGTAATTTAGATAGTAGCACTCTTAGATAAAAGTAATTTTTCAATGGACCGATGAAATATGTTAGAAAATAGAAGAAAAAAAAAAATTGATCAGACAGTTAAGAAGAAAAGTTATTTGTGTAATTTTTAAACTCAGAAAATATTGTTTGATTTTTGAGTATTACATCCAATCTCGATCTAGACTTCAATTATTCCATGGTGAATGGTGGTGAGAGAACTAGAGTTGAACCGAAAAGGTAACTCCCGTGTGAAGGATTAATTTTTTGTTCTAAAATAAATATTATAATTTAGAGATATATCTAATATTATGTCATTTAAAATTTGGTTTAATTATAATTTTTGTTTGTAATATTTGTTTTATACTTCAAAATGATCTTTTAATTTTTCAAATGTTTCATTTTAGTCATTTACTTTTTTTATTTGTATTGTTTTTACTCAAATTTTGGTTTCTCACCGTCTTTGAAGTGTTATTAGGGTCACTGTATTCAAGATTGTCAATACATAGTATCATTTCCATTACATCTATTTATATCATAAAAATAAAAGATTAAGGACTAAAATAAAACATTTAAAAATGTTACGAATCATTTTGAAATATGATACAAATGTTGAGGACCAAAAATGTAATTAAAATCTTAAAATTTAAATAACATGGCATCATGTGCATTGCGAGATTCAGGAAATAAAATATTAACGGTGAAACTCTCTCAATTTTAAGTGAAAAGGAGTTGGACATGCATTGTTATATTTGTGATTGAAAGCTTTAATGGTTCATCCAAGGCATACACAAAAGGAGTCTGGTATGAAGTATAAAGGTGCCATTACTGATTCCCATCAATTAGTCACCAATTAGTATAAAGCTGTATACATGATTTTATCATAATGGTATTATATTTAATAAAAATAAAATTACATCCAGTTAGTCTTTATATATCTAAAAATATTTTTTTTTAATCAATAAACTGTAAACTAGTTTTTTTTTTTTACATCGTATTGATTACAATTAATATTCTTAAAATATTTTAGATAAATTAGATATTACAATTAATATTCTTAAAACATTTTAGATAAATTAGATATTACACAATTATAGTATTCTAAAACAGTTTTAGAATTATAAAATATATAATTAATTAATTAAATAAGAATTACACTTCTATACATATTCAAGTTAATATAAGAAAACCATATACAAGTTTATAAATAGTTTGGGCTCAAGGTTTAAAGAAACTTGTTTTTGTTCATTTGTTTATTAAACATGCCAAACTTAAGCTCGAGTATGGGATCGACTTTTAAACATATCAAATTCAAACATAATAATTTATTTGTGAATAAGATATAGAGACTCAATTAGTATATATAATATTATATATTATATTTATACATGTACAAAATATACTTATATAAATTGAATTGATTGTCTAAATTTATAAATAAGTTCAAAAGATATCAAATTATTAATTGTAATTTTTTGATAATATAAATAGCTCATTTCGTAGTTGTAGTAAAATTATATATGATTTTCAACAATAGAAGGTCAGTGAGTCTAATTTTCATAAATTCATAAATACAAATTATCTATCTAATTAAATTTAAAAATGTAATCGTAATCATGATTTAATTACTAATTATTAATATATTTTGTTCTATAATGAAATGAATCAAGTTTGAACATATTATCTACCTTTGTAATAAACTCAACTTTACTCGTATTTAGAATTAATCAACTTTGAGCTTTTAATATTCAGCTCGGAAAATGATGTTAGTTGACACTCATCTAATACAATCTTTCAACCTTAATGTGTGGCGGATAAAAATAAAAATAAAGAAGGTAAGAAGATAACGATGGAGGTCGCTATTGAACCACAACTCACCTACCAAGGGCAATATTGTATAGCCAAAACAATAAATAAAGCGCGTTCTGCAGACTGGTGTTGCAGGCTTGCAGCCAATGCAGCTTTAATAGCAACTCCCAAGCGCCATGAATCTATTGATTAGTCTTTCTTTCCTTTTTTGGGAGGGGCCGGGCTAAGAAACTGTTGATAACTCTCAAACATATTATACAAATGGAAGATATTTGTTATTAAAAAAATGATTTTGTTAACCAGTGTCCCTTAGGGCAATGGTTAAGGGGCATTTAATGTTTTCACTTAATGCTTTCTTAACCATTACTCTAAGGGCACTCGTTATTAACCCTTAAAAAAAAAATGGAAGATATTTATATTATAAAAAATGGTAGATATATAAATCATTATTTAAATCACTCTTTGTAAGCTTGCATGGTTAGCTTCTAGACTAGTAGTTACTATATCTGGATATTTAGAAAAAAAAATACTATATCTGGATTGACAATGCATGGAAATTTTTTTTTATATTCCTAGAGTACAAATAAATGTGTAGTTTTTCCTTTTATAGAATAGTAGGTCCTATCATGAATTTAATTAATGAGACCCGCTATTCATGTGAGAAGAGGACTACATATTTATTTGAAGTTATAAACTACTGAATAATCACTCGATAATACAATAATATATGCTTGTAATATTATCACAAATAGGGAAGAATTAATCCATACCATTATAATTTATAAATGCTAACAGAGCAGATTTGTTGTAAGTAAAAAAAGTACAAATTTACTTCCAGTCCAGAATAAGATTCTTTGTAATTTATGGTGTATTTCATTCTCAGTAGCATGGTAGTCTCTTAAAAAAAGTGTAACTCAATGACAAAATCCAAATTAGATTCTAATTGCAAACTAATTTTTTATCAAGTGTCATTTTAATTTGATGCCAAATGTCTTTAATTAGATTTTAAAATGCATTTCAATTTTGTGTCAAGTGTCATTCTAATTACACTTTAATTTTATGTGAAGTGTCTTTACATATAAATTCATGAATCTGAATTTAGAAAGTATAAAAAAGACTCAATTGAAATTCAATATATTTTTATGTAATACTACGAATGTGTATAGCTTCTAAACTTCAATGAAAATTTAGAAAAATGGTTATGCATTTCCAATAGATTTTCATATAATGAATGGATTTTCATAACTTATTTGAAAGATATAAGAAAAATTAACAAAATCTAGTGTATCACATTAAAAAAAAAGGGGGGGGGGGGGGGGGGGGGGATAAAAACCTAGTATATAAATAGTTCAAAAAACTACTTTCTTTTCTCTATTAAAATGAAACAATCAATAATAGGCAAATTTCATATTCTACTACCTGGTATCATTATAAAACTTTTTATTTTATTTTTATTTTAAGTTGGCAAAAATTCGGAAAGGAATATAGTAATATTCTAATATACATGCATGTAGGGATTTTTTTTTAATATTTCGATAGTTGTTAGAGGATGATTTGAACCCGTGATTTTTACATTAGGTACCAAAAAAAAAAAAGTCAATTAACAGGCTATTGACACAAATTAAGGATATAATAACATCGCTTAAAGATCAAAATGACACATGAATGAAAAGTCGATAATCAATTTGACACATTTAAAATGTTGATGACCATTTTGAATTTTGACATAGATACGATAAGTTGAGAACCAAAATGATAATTAAACCTTATTCTTAATTTCATCCTTACAAATATATAAGCTAGTTTTAATTGATAGACAAGGTCTTCTATGAAATGGTCTTTTAAAAAAAAAAAAAAAAAAAAAAAGGAAGCTATTATTTCCACAGCTCCATTTTCATTTTCTACATCGCCCATGGAAAATTTTTATGGAGATTCGGAAATATTATTCCTCTTATAAATATTTTTTGGATATAAATATTAACATTTTTTTTTATTAAGTATAAATATTAACATTAGAAGTAGAGGATATTAGTAATTTAATATATTAGGGTTAGCACTTTAATATAAAGTGTGAGTGGGAAAAAGAACCAAAAAAAAATGGGGGAAGGGGATGGGAGAGTGCCAGTCGCAAAAGAAAAAAATTTAGATGATTTGTACCTCATGATTACAGCCACCGTTATGGTTAATTTGGACCATTTCTTCTGTCCAATTCTAACTGAGAAAACTTGAATACAAGCTTCAAATTCTAAGCAAATGGCGTGAAAATTTATATTTGTCGGTTGAATTTAATGATTAGTTGTATGGATAACCTGTACTATACATGCCTGCTTGGTGAATGTGGGGGTGGGGAAACTCTTCCTCGTCTCATACCATGAGCTCTGCTGAAATATAGCCCACATATAAAAAGACAAATGGGAAAGAGCGGACCTCTATAAGAGGAACCAGCGACTCATCAACTACTGTCAAATAAACAAACCGTGAAACCGGACCCAGGTTCAGTGCTACCTGCTCAGTCCTAAAGAGTAAGCGATGCGGGATGGGAATGGTTTTAATAGCCGACACTCTCATGAGTAGTGTCTCTTTGGCCGCAAGCCAGAGCAATAATTTTTATTCATTATAGACAGGGAAAGGCTTGGCTCTAGTTTCACAATGTTGTAAAGTTCAAATTTATAGCCTTTTTTTTTCTCAATAATATTTTTTATAAAAATATCTAGTAAAACACTGTTTGAAAAATATTTGAAAAAATAGTCTTTTTTGAAGTTTCACCTGGATACATTCACGTGGTTAAATTAATGTATTCATCTTTTTAATATAGACATGAAATTAGTATAAAAAAGGAAAAGAAAAAAAAGAAGAAGCTATCTCTATCTAGTATTTTAGTGGAAATTTTCCTTGTAATTACCTAGTATATAACTATATATAGGATCGGGGGACTACGTACACCCAAAAGAATAGTTAAAGATTCGAAAAACTCTAAACGCTCTTGTAAAAAAATAATAATAATAATAATGGGTCATTTTTGTTGAATAATACATTTTATAAGAAAACAAAAATACTTGACAAAATAGAATTATTTGAAAAAAATATCATTTTTCTAAAAGCTCGTTTTTTTAAGAGACGAGTTCTACTAAAAATTTTGAATCTCAGAGTTCATAAATCTCATGAGGCCTTAAGAATTATTGCAAACAAAGAATAGCGAGACCACATATCAAAAGGTTTGAAACCCTGTCCTTCCTAACCTTCCGAGAGCCTTCCTGACTGGCATTTCAATCGAGCTTGTTCGCTTGACGGGCTCTGGTCACTGTTAGTTACCTCCACAAGACTTGAATAATATTTTTCAAATGGTCTTTCTCTAATTTCAAAGATGGATCGACTCGTTCATTGGGCTTGACCGGTGGACTAGATAGAGACAGGAAAGTGACAGGACCCCTTGGGGCTAATGACCTAAATTCATATGTGAGAGGAATATATATATATATATTAAATAGTATGCACTTGTTTGGCCAAAAAAACAATTTTCATTTTTCCACTATAGAGAGTAGTTTTCTGAAAACATCCCACACTTGTTTTCAATTTTCACATCTTTTTTTTTTGGGTGGAATTTTTGTAAATTACTTGATGGCATTTATTACTGTTAATACCCTCTCCCTTCTCTATTTCTCTCTAAGACTTTATATTCTTTCTCTCTTTCATGGTCTCAACAGCGAGTGAGTCTTTAGTTTACTTGGGTGTTGGGTCGTTGTATTGAACGATGAGTCGTGGCTCGCAGTTTGCTTGAGTGGCGGTGGTGAACGACAAGTGAGACTCGTGTTTTCTTGTGTCTTGGTTGTTGGGTCTTAGGTCTTTGTGGTGAACGATAAGTAGTGGGGGACTTGCATTGGTGAACAATAATTTGTGTTAGAGAATTTGGGTTTTTTTTTTTTGGTAAATTACACTGACACCCAATTTTTTTGGGAAAACTAGACTCATTACACCCTAATTTGGGAAAATGATACTCCACTCAAATTTGCAAAATAATTAACACTCAACCCCCCATTTTTAAAGGAATATTTCCACTTAAACTTAAAATAATTGAAATATAATTTTTCTTTTTAACTTTGGTTAGTTAGGTATTGGTTAAAAAAATTAATAAAAAATAAAAAAAAGGAAAAAAAAGAAAGAAAGAAAAAGGAGACGGAGTTAATTATTTTGTAAATTTGGGAGCAGAATGTCATTTCCCTAAATTAGGGTGTAGCGAGAGTATAGTTTCCCCAAAAAAATGGGTATCGGTGTAATTTACACTATATATTTTTTAATTTTTAATTTAGGTACTTTTTGTTTTTAATTGTGTTGTGCAATTGGTGGTTTGGCTGTGTGGTGCAGGGTTGGTTGTGTGTGATTTTTTCCTTGTTTTTTGTTTAAGAGAAAAAAGACTGGGTTAAAAAAATTGAAAAAGAAAACAAATATCAAACAGATTTTGAGTGTGAAAAAACACCCAAAAAAGAAAGAAAGTTTTTTAAAACAATTTCTCAAAACACTAAAAACAAGTTTAGAAAACATTAACATAAACTCAATTTTGGTTTTTAACCCACTAGTCCATATTGACGTATTCTTTATAATCTTTCAAAGCTTTTAAATAGTCCAATGTGACAAAAGAAAAAAATGGTAATGGTAGAAACGAGAGTCTTACCAGTGCTATTATTATTTTATTATAATCGCATTGTCCATGGTTTAATAATTTTGCACGAGACGAAACTAAAAATAGTGTGCAGGTAAAATCGGACCCTACAAAAGGGCTCTGCTTCCTTCCACTTTTCCTCATCACATCCTCACAGAGCTCTCTCTCTCGGGTAATGCTCTAGAAGACTAAGCTGTACTAGTTTACTGTATTAGAAGCATCTTAATTCTTAAATGTGCTTAGTTATTCTAACAAAACAAGCTGTGTTTCTTATTATGCAGAAAAATGGCTTCTTTTGTCCACGCTTTGTTACTGGGTTTCCTATTTATGGTCTCTGGAACCATGGGAGCTCCTCCAAGGAAGCCTGTAGATGTGCCATTTGGTAGAAACTATATGCCCACTTGGGCTTTTGATCACATTAAGTACTTCAATGCAGGTTCTGAGATTCAGCTCAACCTCGACAAGTACACAGGTAAAAAGAGCCACAACTAGTATTATATATTCTTTTATATCTTAAATATACTGATGCTATGGTTTCAGATTTAAAATGCTTGTACAAATTTCATCTCTCCAACATTTTTATTGTCTTGATTTTGCAAAGGTACTGGCTTCCAATCCAAGGGTTCTTACTTGTTCGGCCACTTCAGTATGCAAATAAAGTTGGTTCCAGGTGATTCTGCTGGAACCGTTACTGCCTTCTATGTGAGTCATTCTCATCACATTTGTTACATTTTAGATTTTTTTTTTTTTTTTAAATAGTGTTCAATATTGATTTTTATATTTATGTTGCAGCTATCATCCCAAAACTCTGAGCATGATGAAATAGATTTTGAGTTCTTGGGGAACAGGACAGGGCAGCCCTACATTTTACAAACAAATGTGTTCACAGGAGGGAAGGGGGACAGAGAACAAAGGATTTATCTTTGGTTTGACCCAACCAAGGCCTACCACGCTTATTCAGTTCTCTGGAATCTGTATCAGATAGTGTAAGTTCCTCACTTTTTCCTTCTTCTTCCTTCTCTTTCTGCATTTGAAAGTGACCCTTTTAGATCCTTGCCATGAAGCTGCTCGTATTTAACTAATTAGAATTACAGTAAAATGTACAATAATTGCTTAAAAGACAATATAGTGTTCAGCCCCAATTTTTTCACAAATCTAAAATCTTTAACAACCGTATAACTTATGTGGAAAAGTGGTTAATGAATATGTCTAGGTCCCCCCCGATTGACATAAATACATAATCAGGTGATTTGTTTCCGCTTTTTAAATGTCATTTTCCTTAAACTTTCATATATTTTTTTTTTGCTAAATCTTAAACTTTCATATATAACTCATATTCGATTGGCCTTTTTTATTTGAGATTGAGATATTAATATTGTATGATAATATGTCCAAAGAAATAAGCTTTTTAACTTATCCCAAATGATCTTAAATTTCTTTCCATTAATCTTCAGTTATTTATTTCAGCTTTGTGGTCATCAAAGTATCAGATAATTTGATTTTTGATGACCTTCTCTTACCTTAATTGAATCGAAACATCCAGAAAAAATAAAATAAAAATTGAAATGAAGCTTGGCCCCATTCTTAATATTTTTCTTTAAAAAAGTTTTATTCCTCTCAAGAACCAAATATTTGGCCGCAATCACAGGATACAGCTCGCTGCGTGTATTTTCCGACAAAATTAGAACATGATCAAACAAAGTAACATCTATAATGGAATTGAATTTGGAGTATCTGTATATAGTCGGTCAGCTGTGGTCATACTCATGGGAAAGACTAACAAAAAGAGGCACATAGGTTACATGTGGGTTTTTTTTTTCAACGAGGGATACCGACAAAAGTTTCAAAATCATATAGTATTTTAATAGGAATTCAAATTGGGAGTCGCTTTTACTTTTTCAAAAGTAGAAACAATAATATTTTATACATGGACATTGGGGAATGGAGGAAGTGATGTGTCTGTTTGTTATTGTATTTTTTTTGTCAGATTCCTTGTGGACGACGTACCAATTAGAGTGTTCAAGAACTGCAAAGATTTGGGAGTGAAATTCCCATTCAACCAGCCCATGAAAATCTACTCGAGCCTATGGAATGCGGATGATTGGGCCACTAGGGGTGGGCTTGAGAAGACAGACTGGTCCAAGGCCCCCTTTATTGCTACCTACAAAAGCTTCCACATCGATGGGTGTGAAGCCTCAGTGGAGGCCAAGTTTTGTGCCACACAGGGCAAGAGATGGTGGGACCAGAAGGAGTTCCAAGATCTTGATGCCTATCAGTACAGGCGTCTCCAATGGGTCCGCTCCAAATTCACCATTTACAACTATTGCACTGATAGAGTCAGATACCCTAATCTCTCCCCAGAGTGCAAGCGAGACAGAGACATATGATTCATGATCATGAATGATACTAGCTGCTACTCCATTATAATAATTTATTTATTTACCACATAAATTTATGGACCTCCTATTTTGGAAGACCTTATATTTAAAGACTATATCAAGCGTGATTTATGGGGATTTCTTTTTATTCCTTATTTTCCATCATGTTCTACTGTCATTATCAGTTAATCACCTGGCTGTCCTGTATTAATTATGTTTACTTCTCTCATATTTTTAAGCTATTGTTATTTTATAGTATGTAATCTTTCGTCTAGATGCATATTGCCCAATAGCATGTGGAGTCGTGGACTCATTACTTGTGGTCTGTGGATGGTTATAATCGTTTTTTCAGTTATTATTCTACTTCTCAACCTGTTATAAAACTTATAATAGCATTATCATGTCTATATATAGAAATGAATTAGTTTACTCAAAAGATTTGCATTTTGTGCCGCGTATCCAAGATTCCTGTGATCACATGCCGTGACCTATTAGATTAATGCTTGTCGTGATGCAATTATAGATACACGAGAAGTGTCCACGTGCACTCCAATTATCCGACCCCAAGATGTGTCAGCATAACTAGGCTTTGTATGGCTGTGTGATTGAGAGCCAGTCTCAGTAAATTTTGAATTTTGAACCCACTCTCCTGATATAATAAGTGTTTTAATCAAGTTTTTCCTTTTGGCTGAATGTGTTTCGAATCAGTGACTAGAAGAAAATGTAGTTTTTATAATGAAGTTATGAAGAGAGTTTACTTTAAAGACAAATTCCTAATTCGGTGAATCTCGTTTAATCCAGATTATAATTATGAGTACACAGACTACGGATCAACCAAATCTGACCATTTACCTGTCAACATGGGGATGATGCCCCACGCTAATTAACTTCTTTCTTTCTTTTTCTTTTTTTCCCGATAATTATGTTTGTTGTAATGCACTTGCAAAATCCCTCCAAACAAGTTATGGGGAAAAGGGAAGCTCACATTGCCCCAATAATTAATTACCTGCCACGCCCGTTCGGGTAAGGTGCCCAGTTTGCATGTGCATCAACAGCACCACATTTACTATTTTTATGTCCAGATTTTATTTCTCTGTCTTCATATATAGTTTCAACTTTCACGTCCAGTAGAAAAGAAAGTTAAAATTGTTGGAATAATTGACATGTCAGGGCAGTAGGGATTGAGGTTAAGTTAAAAAGTGAGTGATTTATTGATGTGGCATTGATGGGTGCAAATTCATTAACGTTTTTCTTTTTTGTTAAGAAATGCGGAAAATCTGATTTTTACCCCAAACAACTAAATTGCACGATTCTAAAGTTTGAATCAAGATAGAAAAGCACAAATAGTTATCTCAACTGTTATCAATCACCAAACCTAAAGATAGTAATAATAAAAAGCAGTAAAAAGGCACACAAATTTGATAACAAAGTCGAAAACTAATGAACAATCTTGTAAACTAATGAACAATCTTGTAGAAAATTCATTAGAATAAACAATACAACAGTTTATCTACAAAATATTTATACAGTTAGATTCTGTATTGTGACCTTAGGTAAAGGTTCCACCTCCCCACCACAGTGGCTCAAAACCTTTGAAATCATTCAATGTGAATTTACTCCATGAATGAACATCATCCATACGAGCAACAACATCAATCCGTTGTTGAGAAAAAAATAACACTATGGTTTCAAGGAATCAATGGTTTAGGCACAATGAGAAACTCTAAAAAATATCTCACTCGTAAAAGAATTTAGAACTATTTAAGCTCATGAAAGTTTACTCTCAGCATAATATTAATACGACAACCTCTTTTCTCACAATTTGTGCAATAAGGGTTGGTTTTATATAGAGAATCATTAGGTTAAGTCATTTGGCCTTCAAAGTCGGTTTACTTTTTCCTGCAATTTGGTCAAGCGAGTATCTAGCGAGAATCGAGCTAATTAGATTACACAATTTTGACAACTTCAAAGGGTCATATCTCACCATTTCAAATCTAAATTAGGTCAAATTTGTATCTATTTTGAAGCCCCATTTGTCTAATTTCCAATGAAGCAAGTTTCACTAAAAAAAATTTTATGATGTAAAAGATATGGGCAAAAGATCATCAACTCATTATCTTTGAGTAGATCAAAATCGTTGTCTTTGAGTAGGTTTTGACCTAGACTCAACCTTAACACAATTTTATTGCTATAACCATAATTAAATTAAAACCTTGCAACACTTTGTTTTGGCACAAGAATTTCAACAATCTCAACAATCTAAAACCTAACAATATCTCATTTGACAATTCCATGACAAAACATTACAATGCAATTGAAAGTTAACTTGAAGCAAAGGTTTTAGAGAGAAAGAAACAGAGAGAAAGAAAGAAAGAAACAGAGAGAAGAAAGAAGAAATATCTGTGAAGTATACTATGCTTTGCTTAACATCTATTATGTACTGTGGACAATATATATCTACATATCTAGATGTACAGCTATGACCTTTGATAGCTGGCTAACAACTTTCCCTAACAACTTTACAGCTGGCTAAACAAACTTAATTTACTAACAGAAGCAACTATCAGTAACTATAGTAACCCAATACATTTTCATCCCCCCTCAAACGCATGCAGCCGAGAGGAATGCAAGAGTTTGTTAGACAAAAGCAGGAACCGTGGAGAAGGAAGAGCTTTAGTAAGGAGGTCAGCAAGCTGGTCCTCTGTTGGAATGTAATGAACCTTTAAGTCACCACGAATCACACGTTCACGAACAAAATGATAATCAATCTCCACATGTTTCGTGCGTGCATGAAAAACAGGATTCGAAGCAAGGGAGATAGCACTTAAATTGTCACACCAAATGATTGGAGGAGAGTTAAGGAAAATCCCAAAATCACACAAAAGCATTCGAAGCCAAGCAAGCTCAGCGGCACCAACAGCTAAAGACCGATACTCAGCCTCCGTGGATGAACGAGCAACCGTGGACTGCTTTTTAGATGACCAAGTGATTAAATTGTTTCCAAGAAACACAAGGAAAGCCGTAGTGGAACGTCGATCAACGGGATTGCCTGCCCAGTCGGCATCCGTAAATGCTGTAAGAGACATTGGTCCTGGTTGAAACAAGATACCACAAGAAATAGTACCACGTACATAACGAAGCACACGCTTTGCCGCAACCAAATGAGCCACACTGGGGCGGTGCATATGTTGGCATAAAGAATTAACAGCATATGATAAATCGGGTCGAGTAAATGTAAGATATTGTAAAGCTCCAACTAAGCTTCGAAAGATATAAGGATCCGATAACGGAGTAGAGTCAGAAGATGAATCCCGTGAAGAAGAAACAAAAGGCGTAGAACACGGCTTAGTGGTAGACATGTTGTGGCGAGTAAGAATATCTAAGGCATATTTAGTCTGATGCACAAAGAACCCATTAGACTGATAATCAATCTGAAGACCCAAGAAGTAAGTAAGACGACCAAGATCCTTTAGTTCAAATACAGAAGCCAAGGCAGCAACCAACTCAGTTATAGCATCCTGGTGGCTACCAGTCAGAATAATGTCATCCACATAGAGTAGCAAATACAACACAGTAGGACCTTGACGAAAGATAAACAAGGAAGAGTCTGACTGAGATGCCGTGAAACCGAGAGAGAGAAAATGAGTTGAAAATTTTTCAAACCA
Source organism: Fagus sylvatica (assembly GCA_907173295.1). Lineage (NCBI taxonomy): Eukaryota > Viridiplantae > Streptophyta > Magnoliopsida > Fagales > Fagaceae > Fagus > Fagus sylvatica. The sequence goes on along the minus strand of OU015772.1, from coordinate 17,466,638 downwards.
GGCACGGGGTGCTTGACGAAGGCCATAAAGAGACTTCTGCAGTGAGCATATATGAGATGGAAATTGAGGATCAATGAACCCAACTGGCTGGCGCATATAGACCCGTTCCTTGAGAGCACCATGAAGGAACGCGTTGCTCACATCAAGTTGCCTTAAAGACCACTTATTTTGTGCAGCTAGAGAGAGAACAAGACGAACTGTAGCAGGCTTCACTACAGGACTGAATGTTTCATCATAATCAATGCCGGCTTGTTGGTGATTGCCCTTAGCAACCAATCGAGCTTTATAGCGAGCAACCGAGCCATCAGGATGACGCTTAATCTTGAAAACCCAATGACACCCGATGACATGAAAGTGTGGAGATGAAGGAACCAAGGTCCATGTAGATTGTCTTTGAAGAGCTTGAAATTCAGATGCCATGGCATCACGCCATTGAGAATACTTACAAGCAACAGAGTAGGAAGGTGGTTCAATATTGAGATAGTCAAGTGTGGATTTAGAATGAGCCACAAAACCTTGTTTCTTCTTACTGATACTAGCTTTGGACCGGGTAGTCATAGGATGAGTGTTACCAGAAGATGAGTGTGTTACAGGTAATAAAGTAGACATAGAATCTGACATATGGGCAGGTATGGAAGGAGACACGGAAGCTGACACAGGAACAGTGAGGGTAGGAGATGTAGACTGTGGAGATAAGCTAGATGTAGATGAAGTAGAATCAGATACATGATCATTTGATAGAGGTATAGGTGCACTGTGAGGAGAAATAGGATCGGAAAAGGAAGTTATAGGAGCAGGTGAGTGGTCATTGTTATGAGGTGTAGACAGAGGTGTAATAATAGTGGAAGAAGTAGGCATAGGAGGAATAGATGGAGGTGGGCCCAGAATAGAGTCAAAATAGAGAAGGTTACTTAACCAAGAAGAGGTAGACACGGGTGGGGAAGGTGGTGTAATATGACGAAAGGGGAAGGTAGTTTCATCAAAAATGACATGCCGAGATACATAAAATCAAGAAGAAATTGGGTTATAGCACAAATATCCCTTAGCATGTGTAGTATAACCAAGAAAAACACATTGTGTAGAACGAGACTAAAATTTATGGTGAGAATATGGACGTAATAAAGGGTAACAGGCACATCCAAATGTGCGAAAAGAGAGATAATCGAGACTAGAACCAAACAATGCAGTCCAAGGAGAAATAGAATGTCTTGAAAGAGATGGTAAGCGATTTATTAAGAAAACCGCAGTTGAGAAAGCATATGGCCAAAGATTAAGAGGTAATGAAGCTTGGTTAATTATTGTTAAGGCCATATCAACAATATGACGGTGTTTCCTCTCGGCAACACCGTTTTGCTGGGATGTACGAGGGCAGGAATATTGATGAAATATACCAACAGAGGAACAAAATGATTGAAATTCATTTTTGGAATACTCACCACCAGGGTCTGTGCGAACAATTTTAATGCGAGTATTTAGAAGATTTTCCATAAGATTGCGAAAATGAATAAAGGAAGACAACACTTGAGATTTGTATTTGAGCAAATAAATCCAAGTAAATCTAGTGAAATCATCAATGAAAGATACGTAATAACGGGTTCCATTACAAGAGGTAATAGGGGCTGGACCCCATACATCAGAGTGCACAAGCTCTAAAGGCTTGGAAGTAACAGAAACAGAATCACAAAATGGTAAACTAATGCATTTTGCCCTGAACACAGTGAGTACAAAAGGGAAGCTCACTATCAGTAGCAGTATTATTCAAACTAGAGTGCATGACATGACGGAAGACTCGAGAATTGGGGTGACCAAGACGACTATGCCAAGTCTCAGACGAAACTTTGGTAGTGGACCGAGATGAGAAGTTAGACTTGTAAGGGGAAGGAAGTGGATGTACAGTGCCATGGATTGGGTAAAGCCCACGTTCACTGAGGCCTTTGTAGAGTAGGTTCCCCGAATTGAGATCCCGAATATGAAACTTGATAGCATCAAAATAAAAAGATGCATTATTATCTTTACAAAATCGATGAACTGACAAAAGGTTTGATGACATAGTAGGTACATGGAGAATTTTTCGAAGACTGAATGGATGAGAAATAGTGCGAAGTTGAGAATTACGTGAATGAGTAATAGGAAGAGATTGCCCATTACCTACTGTAACACAGTCATTTCCTTGGTATTCATGACAGTCTGGAATTTGATTAATATCAGGAGTAAAATGGTCTGTGGCACCGGTGTCAGAAACCCAACATGTTGAACCTGAGGTTGAAGGTGCATGAATTGCATTGGACATATTTGTAGAGGCAATAGCAGCAAGCTTGGCTGGGGGCTGCTTTCCTTGATATGCGAAATTCATCCTGTGAAAACAGTCAAGAGCTACATGACCTTGCTTTCCACAAATTTGACACAATGGACGTTGAGAGTATCCATTTGATGAATTTTGTGGCGTAGGAGAACTAAAGAACTGATTGAAGCCTTGGGTAGTATTCTGATAACCACCACGAGATGATCCGTTTGAGTTTCTTCCTCTTCCACGATTATTAAAATTTCTACCGCCACCACCACGTCCTCTGTTCCATGAAGTATTAAACAAAGGCAATGGAGTGTTAGTGGTTGGAAGATTCATACGCATACCAGTGGCTGTCATTGCCATGTGTGGAAGTTCAAGAGAAGATTCCTTCGCAGTCTTCTTGGATTCTTCTTCAGAAGTCAGTAACACGTGTAATTCTTCACAGGAAATGATGCGTTCTCGAGTGCGCATTGCGGAACAGAATGCATCGTATTCTGGAGGTAAGCCTTTGAGAACCACATGAAGCAATTCTTCATCGTCGATCAAAACTCCCACCGATCCAAGCTTATCTCTTATCGCTGTGACTCTATCAAGATATACAGTGATAGAGTCATTGTTCTTCTTGACTCGGTCCAACTCGGCCTTTAAACTCAACACATGAGTACGAGACAAAGAAGTGTACCTTCTCTCCAAGACTTGCCAAACACCTTGTGCAGTTGTTTGAGCGAGCACCAATGTTAATGCTGAGGGAGAAAGTGTAGCGTTGATTAGAGTCTTCAAAGCTTGATCACGTGTCTTCCACTGTTTATACAATGGATTCTCGATTGCAACTCCTTCTTTATCTGCAATGAACTTTGCTGGAGGTTGTACAGATCCATCGAGAAGATCTAACAATGAATATGATTCGAAAATGGAGGTTATTTGATATTTCCACAGTAGATAGTTTGTGCTATCTAACTTCACAGAGATATTGGAGATAGTAGGAAGAAGAAGTATTGGTGATTGAGTGATATTTGCAGTTTGAGAAAATGTAGAAGAAGAAGATGAGGTCGCCATTATTGTAGGCTCTGATACCATGAAAGTTAACTTGAAGCAAAGGTTTTAGAGAGAAAGAAACAGAGAGAAAGAAAGAAAGAAACAGAGAGAAGAAAGAAGAAATATCTGTGAAGTATACTATGCTTTGCTTAACATCTATTACGTACTGTGGACAATATATATCTACATATCTAGATGTACAGCTATGACCTTTGATAGCTGGCTAACAACTTTCCCTAACAACTTTACAGCTGGCTAAACAAACTTAATTTACTAACAGAAGCAACTATCAGTAACTATAGTAACCCAATACATTTTCAGCAATTACTAGTTGTGATACAGATCAAGCACATTAAACACATAGAGAATAGGTATAGACAAAATAAAAAACTTACCATTAAGCTTTGAGTACATATGGGTATTCAAAATACATCAAATTAAGCACATTAGCATTAAGTCCCAAAAAAAAAAAAATAAAAAAAAAAAAACTATACTAATCCTTTTTGTCACGAAATGACAAAGAGACGAAGTTATTTATTTCCTAAGCAAACAAATATGACTCCCCCTTAAATATAGACCCTTGATACTTTCTCCTCCTATGAACAACTCATTTGAAAAAAAAGAAAAAGAAAAACCTTGTCCTTGTCCCCTATAAAAAAATAGATAATGATTTCAACAACTTTGAGCAACATTTTAGGGAAAAAATAAGTGAAAAATAGTTGTATGGTAATGGCATCCTAACACCAAGAATCCAGTTGTTTGGTTTTCGTCTTATAAAAGTGTCATGTGAATGGGCCACGAGTCTTTATGGGATCTCCAACTCAGTAGCTCCTAATATTCTCTCTTTCATTCTATGCATTTTTGACACTGTGTGACCCATGTAGATAAGCATGCAGATATATACTTCCAGGCACAATCATTTAAGACAAGACAATGCATTATAGCTCACAAATATATAAAGAGTCATGCATGCAAGGTGCTTTCGTGTGTGAAAGTGTCTTGTGAACTCAGGTCAAAAGGAGAGACTATTTGATCTTTACTGCCGCCGAGTCGTTTTGATCTTTGCTCCTTTGTCTATCTCCACCCTCGAGCTTGTTGATTTTGGCTTTGCTGAGTTTTAAAGAAAAAATGAAAAGACCCAGAGGGGGAGGGCAGAGGAAAGGGGAGGAAAGGGGACAGGTGGAGGAGAAAAGCAAAGAAAGAAAAAAAAAATAGAAAAGAAAAGATCTAAGGGTAAAATAAAAAATCAAAACAATGTAGGTTTAACTGAAAAATTTAAACGGAAGTAGATGAAAATTAAGACTAAATTGAAAAAAATTTAAAGTTAGAGTACTAAATTGAATTTTGACCAAAATTAGAATGTGTAATTTTTAATTTGGCCAAAAACAAATTATAAATAGGATGTGTAAAAAAAAAAAATTATATATTAAATAAAAATGTGTTTTTATTCAGGGCGGGACAAACAAAACCCGTCCTCACCCTTATTGAATAAAAATTAAATTGGAATGATGAGATTTCGCCCGAAACACTGGTTCAGTTTGAAATTTGGGATGATACGGCTCATAGGGGTCGGTTGCACTAGTCTACATGCCAAAATGAAAAATTCATGTCATTCCGATCGAAACAGAACCATATTTAAAACTGTGAGCAGATTTGTCTAGATTTGATTTGATTTTTCCTGGTTGGTCTTTTATCATTTTGGGAATTGTCTTTGTCTATGTCATGTATAGCCATAGACTGATAGACAATTCCCCATTTAGGAGCCTCAAGCCTATGCTTAGTTTGCTTAAAGTTTAAGCCACCCCTTCCTTATGCGGTGGAATATAATTTTAAACATATTTAAACGATGTGACTCCATATAAATTCTTAAATTGATGGAAACTAAATCTAAATAATTGAATGGACCCTCTCAATTTCTAAGCCCATGGAGAGGATAAAGTTGGGATTCTATGTAGAATCATATGGTATTTGGGATGGAGAACATTTCTCAAGGCCAAGAGTATCCGTTATTGTTTTGAAGTTAATAAGCATCAAAGCTTAGAAACTGTTGTAGGCTTTATAAGATCAAGTAGTAGCAATCCACTTGGACATGGGGGGAGAATCAGCAATCTGAGCCTGAAAGCTTGACTCCTTATAATAAAATTTAAACTTCAGCCTTTTTTTTGGGGAATCTTTGGCCGCATTACATTTCACAAATTACCTCTTAGGCGTCTTAACTTCTGAAACACAGATATGAAGGTTCAAATCTGATTACATATCTTCAAAAACAGAAATCTACAAGAAAACTGGGAAAGAAGTTCATTAACAGCAGGATATTGAACATCACTTCAAGTTGTCGGCAACAATATGAGCAAGATCAACTACCCTCTGTGAATAACCCCACTCATTGTCATACCAAGCAATGACCTTCACCATGTCATCTCCCATAACCAATGTTAGTGAAGAGTCAACAGTTGAGGACACATCAGTGCACCTGAAGTCCACTGAGACAAGAGGCTCATCGCACACAGATAGGATACCCTTGAGCTCTTTTTCAGCACTCTCCCTGAAAGCTGCATTAACCTCTTCTGCAAAGGTCTTCTTTGACACTTGAACAACAAGGTCCACAACTGAGACATTAGGCGTGGGCACACGGAGGGCAATGCCATTCAGCTTCCCTTTAAGAGAAGGGAGAACAAGAGCTACAGCTTTTGCAGCACCTGTGGAAGTTGGGACTATGTTGAGAGCTGCAGCACGTGCACGACGAAGGTCACGGTGGCTTGCATCAAGAAGCCTCTGGTCTCCAGTGTAGGAATGGGTGGTCGTCATGGTACCCTTGATGATGCCTAACATATGATATTTCATATATCCACGTTATGGACATGCCATATAACCATGCTAGAGGATGAGAGAAGTATCAATGACCATTCACAATTATAAAGTTTGATTACATAAACCTAAGGAAAACTTGTCTATAGGCTATAGCATTATCTTTATTAGAACAGAGAAGAAGAAAAAGAAAATCAAGTATTTAATGTTAGCCAACCTTTCATCACTAATAAAACTATTGCAGGATTATGCCTGAGTCCAAGCCAAGGAGAGACAGAACATATCATACAAAGCGCAACGATATGATGCTATTAATACTCTCACTGAATGGTTAGAAATGTTTGAAAGTTGAAATTACAACCCATTCTGTGGATAAACTAACAGATGATACAATCTTAGAAAATCTTAGAACAATATGAAGTCTGTCTTCTTTTTCCTTTTAGGTGTATAAAAGATACATACCCAGAATTAAAAGTGTAGATATTGTAGAATTACACAGCTAAATGGTTATGATATGCAAAGGAAAATATCAAGGATGCATTTGCAGGCAGTGCTATAAGATATTAGCAAGGCAAGATGCAGAGAAAGGCATGAAAGAGAGGAGGTTACCGAATTTTTGGTCAAGGACCTTGACAAAGGGGGCAAGGCAATTGGTGGTACAAGAGGCATTGCTGATGATGGGCTCGGCTGGGTTGTAAGCGTCAGCATTAACACCGACCACATAGGTGGGTATATCACCTTTCCCAGGAGCAGTGATGAGCACCTTCTTGGCCCCTGCCTGTATGTGCTTTCCAGCGCCTTCCCTGTCCACAAACACCCCTGTCCCTTCTATCACCAGGTCAATTTCCAACTCCCTGCACACAAACCATCCATTTTTGCTCACTTCCATATTATATTTATATGTATGTATCACATGTATATATGTATCATGGAGAAGGATATTGCCTACTAATCCTCACATTTTATTTTTTTCGTATCTAAATACACACATATATATATATATATATATATATATATATATATATATATATATATATATATTATCGGGTCATTCAAAACCTAATAAAAACAAAATACATGGATGGATTAGGATCCAATATATTTAAAATGAAATCAATTTTATAATTCAAATTAAATATTACAAATATAAAGGATATATGTCATGATACATAAATAAAATTAAAAATGAACCATATAATGAGCCAAAGCAAGGAATTAGTGAGTTAAGTTATTACTTCCAGGGGAGGTTGACGGGGTTGCGGTTGGAGACGACCTGGATGATCTTTCCATCGACCGAGATAGCCCTTTCACCATTGGGCTTGACATCGGCATCAAAGATGCCAAGGGTGGAGTCGTACTTGAGAAGATGGGAGGCCTGCTTGACACCACCTGTGTCATTGATGGCAATGACGTCTAGTGGGGAGTCCTTCCTGCCGTGCCAACATCTCAGGAAGTTCCTTCCAATTCTCCCAAACCCATTGATTGCTACCCTCACCTTTGCCTCCACTACTCCTCTCTTGTAACCACCATTTCCGCCAACCTAGAACATTGCCACATTGCCAAATCGACATTTAAGAAAGGGTTTTGATATTTTTACACACTTAAAATGTGGACAATATTGTTTACAATTTGGGAGCATGTTCAAATTTATGGGCAATGATGTCGTCCACATTTGGGTGGTGTAACATGTAGATGGTGTGGAAGAATATATTTCCCTTTAAAAAATTCAATTTTGGGCCCGCCTGCTAGCTATATCATGCACAATGTAATTGGAAATTAAGTGCAATGTAACATTGAAATTGTACATATACTATAACAATTTATATATACCTTGGAAAATGTATACTATGATCATGAAATCTAAAATGATTAAATGAACAAGTCTCATACGGCCTATTTAAATCATTTATCTGAAACTACGTTTTTGGTTGCCTTAGCAAATACCATGAGATTTTGGTTGATGCAGAGTCAAAGCTAACAACAAAAATCAAACCATCCATGTATAATGTTTGTTGGTGTTAAAAATGAGTACATGTTATGATTAATAGTTCGAAGTACAAGCCAAGCCCTGCACATGGCTGTGAGTTTACTCTGGCTTTTCAGCTTAATATTGGTTTGACTATAGCCTGTAAGCAAGACTTTCAAACTAACTGTTAAATAAGGAAGGAAAGTGAGAGAAGAATTGAAACTCACAGCAGAGGTCTGGAAGGCAATAACAGAGAGCAAGTCTTCAGAAGTTTTGCGAGGAAAGGGAAGAGAAGCTGCTGAACTTCGAAGGCCAGCGAATTCAGAGAACCCCTGATTCTTGACCTGAACAAATTATACATATGTCAGTGCATGCGCGCGTATAACGTATTACAAAAACAGATAGCATAAAACAATGCTAAAGACACGAATGATTTTTGAAGAAGATGGAGATATTAATTGAGAAAGTAAATTAAGAAACCTTGAAAGATGACTTGGCCACAGACAGAGTAGCAGAAGAAGCCATGATTTCAGACAATAGCAGCAACAGCAGGTGCAGTGGCAAATGTGAGTGTTTTAAATTGATGAGGTGGAGATTATATGATAGAAGAAGAGGATGAGATTATTCATAGCCTTTCATTCAATTTATGGCTATGCTTTTATTTCTATATATGCATGCATCAATGCCACTGGATTTATGGGTTGGGCTACAGAGAGCTTTTAAGGTGTATGGGCTGAAGCCCATGGAATGGGTCATCGAATTTGAAAAGTCTAATTGTTTGGTTTATTGGGCCTGTAGGATGGGCTGAAGCCCAGTCATTCCACGATAAAATTAGAGAATAGAGAAAACCCTAGACGATACACGTATATATAAATATAAAAAGAGAGTAGTGAGTTTGAAGGTAAAGCCGTGAAGCTCATTTTGAGAGAAGATGCCGGCGGGTCACGGTCTTAGGTCGAGGACAAGGGATTTGTTCGCTCGTCCCTTCAGGAAGAAGGGTTACATCCCGTTAACTACCTATCTGAGAACATTCAAAATTGGAGATTATGTAGACGTTAAGGTTAACGGCGCCATTCACAAGGGTATGCCTCACAAGTTCTACCATGGTCGCACTGGTGTCATTTGGAATGTCACAAAGCGTGCCGTTGGTGTTGAGATCAACAAACAGGTATGTAATGTTTTGATTTTAATACCCAAAACATATAGTTTATGATAATAATACTAATAATAATTTGGGGCTACCTTTCACATAGGTTGGGAACAGGATAATTAGGAAGAGGATTCATGTGAGGGTGGAACATGTTCAGCAATCAAGATGTAGGGAAGAGTTTAAATTGAGAAAAATCCAGAATGATAAGCTGAAGGCGGAGGCCAAAGCTCGTGGCGAAACGATATCCACTAAAAGACAACCTAAAGGACCTAAGCCGGGATTTATGGTCGACGGTGCTACTGTAGAGACTGTCACTCCCATTCCATACGATGTGGTCAATGATCTTAAGGGTGGTTATTGATTTTTTCTAGTGTTGCATTTTTGTCTTTAGGCTTTTGGTTTTTAATCAGCATTTTTTTGTTTTTGTTTTTGTTTTTGTTTTGGACTTATAAGAAAACATGGATATGCAATTCTCTTTTTGGGATGAGTTTATTTGAGAATTACTAGTACTGAATTTTTAATGGTGCCGCCATTTCATTTTTATTGCTTTAAAAGATGATTAAATTTATGATTTTTGTGATACAAGATTAAGTACTTCTAATGCTTGGTTATTGTGTTATCTTGTTCATTTAAATGATATTTGATGCTAGAGGATGGGATGGTTGCAAGATGAGTTGATTCAATATTTGATAAGGTGTATTAAATTATTAATGGAGGGATTCCAATTAGGCTGTGGACTCCATTTCTCTGCTTCTCAATGTGGTGAAGTTATATATTGCCCTGGATGCAGATTGCTATTAATTCATGAGCTTATAGATCGTATCTTGTCTTACTCTCTTCTGTTACTTTCTAGTTAAGGTAGATAGCTGTAGAGGTTGATGGACATAATATCACTTGATGAATTCAGCTGTGTATATGACTGAGTTACCCTAAAAATAAATTATATTTGAAAATATCGATTACACTGATATATTTAATTTTTTGTAAAGGAATCTTAGTAATGTAGAAGTGAGAATAAATGTAGGTTGGGAGTTTCCTCAATGTATTGACTGTTGAGGCCATTTATTGGTTTAAAGATTGATCTAATTTATAGTTTGTGTGATACAAGATTAAGTGCTTCATCTAGAAGAATAGGGTTAGGCCTTTAGTAAGAAACGAAAAACTCCGATGGATCCACATCTTTTGGAGAAGATTTTATCTTCCTATTATTGCCTTGTACCTGCAGTTTGAAGTTGTAAGCGTAGCGACTGCTTGTTGTCTTCTTCATTCAAACGATATTTGATGTTGGAGGATTTGTTGTCTTCTTCATTCAAATGATATTTGATGCTGGAGTATGGTTGCATAGTGAGTTTATGCAATATTTTGATAGGGACAAAACTTAGATATAATTCTTTAGGTGTTGGCTTCATAAATTCAATTATGTGGTTGCATTTGCGAGTAAACCATATTTGTGAGTTAATTGCAAATTGTGGGTTCAGTTAGCTCAATTGGTAAAACATCTTGTCGTTGAGTCAACTGGTAAAGTATTTTGTTGTCGAGTAATCTTATTGTCGAGTAAGAGACCTGGGTTTGAAACCCATCAAATCTTTTTTTTTTTTTTTATTATTATTATTATTATTTATTATTATAATTTGATAGTTAAGAAATGGAATTGAATCTAGATGTCTCTCTTGAAATACACCAAAAGGTGACAATTGTAAAACTACTACACTCTTAATGTACCAAATCCAATTACTATTATATTATAATATTATAGTAACAAAAAGCTGTTTCTCTAATGTCCAAAAATAGAAAGGAAATAATATATATTTTTCCTGTTCAATTTCTTTTTTTTTTTTCCGTCCAATTATTGCTAAAGCTAACTCGAATGTAAAAAATTTGCACATCTCTGCTAGAGCTTTTAATTTATTGAATAAAACGAAATATAATGATCCAGGATAGTGAAAACAAGTAATCTTTCATGATGGTCTTAAAGATGAAAATTATGGGATTGCATTATCAATCATGGAATTCGAAATCTACTAAACAATATAAGAAAATCCCGTCAATCTCATACATCTTCAAAGAAACCAAAAACGGCATCGACAAAATCAAAAAATAATGCTGAAAGCCAGCCCTTCTCATGTCAAAGGCCGTGACTCAAGCAGCTCTGTCGACTTTTCCAAGTCTCAATTTGCATCTCTAGCTGCTTCCCCGCTCTGATGAGCAACTTTTAGACTTGACGGTTTTGGTTTTTGTTTTATTTTATATTTTTGAATATTCAATTTTAATGGTATGTGATTGAATGTATCAATCCCATTCTTTTAATTGAGAAAAATCTGACATGACATTTCACTGTTTCATTGGAGAGTATAAATCTGGTCTTTTACACTGAGTCTTCATTGAATTTAATTTCCAAACTAAAATGTAAAAATCGAAGAAAAGAACACAAATAAAATGTTCAAGATAATTAGAAACACACTAGCTAATAGCCATGCATCTTTGTCTTCGTCTTCATCTTTATCGACTTGACAACTAATACATGCAAATGCATTATTTGCATAAAAAAGAATTACATTTAAAAGAAAAGGAATATCCATGTTTTTATAAATAAAAATCCCTTGCAACTAAGAAACTAGTACCAATTCATGAGAACTTGGAAGAAAGCATTATCATATAGTTGATAAATAGCGGAAGAGTGAATAGGGTTCACAAGATGTTAAATTTTGTCTCCAAAGCATTGGTAATCTTTCCAATACAGTACGCCGCACTCAAAGGGAAACTGGAAACTGCACAAATCGGAGGTTGTTAGTTGCAAACAAAAAATATAATGTTCATGTTCCAAGAGAGTCAATGCTATACTTGGACTCTATTGCCAACAGCAAAATAAAACAATTGGTAACCCGAGTTTCTTATTTTTCTTCTGCGAATTTAAAATAATAATAACCAAAAAAAAAAAAACAGTAGAGCAATAAGAAAAAAGATACATGAAAAAGTAGAAGGAACAAGTTCTCAAACATTGTTTTTAAAGGTAACTATGAAACACTTTTAACTCTACCTAGGATACTCAATCTAGGACACAAATGATCTAGGACACAAATGATGATTAATCAAATGAGCTATATACTTTGATCATCTTAATTCATTACGGTGTAAATGTTTCAATGTTAACTTCTTAGCAAGTTGATATCCAAGATAGATTCTCAAGCTTTTGACCTTAAAAATTGAGCAAACACAAAGAAGTATCTCTTTATACAAGTAATTAAAACATCAAAACACATTAAAACAGATATACTTCAATTGGAAATGTCATAAATAAACAAGTAGTATGACAATTTATTTATAGCAATTTAAACTAAGCAAGTATAAACCGTCAAATAACCTTAAAATCCTCCTTGTATGTGGCCCTTTTTGTTCAATATTGCATTTAGAGACATTATAATTCAGTATCGTATCAGTTTCATATCATGAGTACTAAATTTACCACCTCATCTAATTCTGTGTAAAAAGATATTTGATTTGTTAAATGAGTAATACAAACATTGATTTTTATTTTTAAAACGGAAGAATATAAACATAGATTTTTAACAGCATAGATAGTGAGTCACTTGCATACCTTTGTGCATGTGCATGGGCACCACCATCCATCCAACCCAAATTTTCAACTGTGGTAGATCTGGGTTCTTACTAACCATGGTTCAAGCAGGAATGATGCAAGGTGAATCAACCCAAGTTCAGGTCTAGGTTAGGATTGAGCCATCCTTGTGCCATTTCACCCAATGCTCATAATTTCATGGCTTTCCATTTTCATAATCTAAGAAATCTTAAAAATTGATTTATGAGAGATTTTGAGGAGAAAATTTTACAAAGACAAGAGAACCTACTGAATGTTGACTCAGGGATAAAACAGATAACAAAAACTTCAGAACAGTGAAAATTTTCTGTGCCCAACAAATGATGCATCTGATTAATTGGGAGGAGCAATATTTGACACGACTTGCGAACACAACATGCATGAGGTTAGTAGGTTAGGGTTTAGTCTTAATGGTTTCGTGTCAACCAATAGACACGATTAATAAACTGGTCAAATCAGGTTGACATGCATAACCCGTTTGACACGATTCAATAAAGATTAATTTTATGAGAAACACCCTAGGTATTAAAACATATTTTTCTCACTTTTTTCTATCTCCTTTCTTCCTCTGCCTCCTCTCTCACAAAACTCTCAACCCACTGCCAACCACCACCAATACAACTCGCCATCAACCGCCTCCAAGGACCAAGATAGGTTGCCGCTGCAAATTGCAAGGACGGTATATCTCTTGTTGAAGGAGTATGGACAAATCGATCGCATTTCTATCCCTAGGCAACACTCATTGAAATAAATAATAAGTAATATCTTCTTAAACATATATAAATACCGAAACCTAAGAGAAAATAATACATGAAATCATCCACTTGAAAATCAGTTATACAACTCAATTGACAAAGTTTGAATATCTTTGAGAGCATTAAATTCTATATAGATAGTCATGTAACCTTTGGTAGACAGCAGAAGCAAAAGTCACCTACATCCTCCATTTCTAGAAATTAATTTGGCTGGTGGTGGTGGTAGTGGTGGTGGTGGTATTGGGGGAGGCTAACTCAAATTTGCTGAAAGAGATGCTCACAAATATGAAGGACACTAACATACACAAAGACAGATGTGACGATCTGGAATTTCTACAAAAACACAATCATTGTATAAGAAAGCAATGTAGAATAAACTTACTTGATATAAAATCGTCTGTTTCCTCCCTATCAATTTTACCATAAGCCATTGCACCAACCTAGAAATACAGAGTATTAGAAGAAAAAAAAAAAATTGAAGTTTTGGTCACATAACATGTGTGAGTTAAGTTAAAGTTGTTTTGAGCTTACCACAAAAACAGTGTCAACATCACTACCAATAGAGTCCATGCAGTTGTTTATATTAACCAATTTGTCCGAACTATGTGACAAGCCTGATATCAAAGCAAATATTAACTTCATTTCTAGTATGGGGTAATATCACAGGAAAACTCATACAACATAACCTCACCTATTTTGCGAGAATTGACAGGTAGATACCGACTTATGGGATTCTTGATAACACGTAAAAGTTTCTCACGCTTACCAACAGCATTAATACTCAGCTTTTGTAGTAGCTGCACTGCAAGGTAGCCAAGAGAAAACAAACATCATATAGAGCTCCTAAACACCCTATATCCCAATAAAACACACAATATCAGCTTGATTAGAATAGTAGAACTTACACATAAGACCACAAAAATGCTTAAACGTCCTGGGAAGACGAGCATGTGGTTTAACTTCAAAAAGGACACCTTTCTCAGTTCTCACATACACAGCTCGCACCATCCCACTCTTATTAAGCTGGCTATCCAAAATCGTTAGGAGAGCCTAAACATAACAAGGCCTTAAGATCAATGTATGGTTCGTCGAAGTAGAAAACACGAGCAATAATTGAAGCATAATGTGAACCCATAATTGCAAAGTCCACTAACCTGATGAACAATGTCAGGCCTGTAATCAGCAGGATTTCTGTTATTTCTCTTCAAAAAATATGCGTGGTTGTCCGAGTTCAAAAGCTGGTAACTCTGTATGTAAAAAACTAGTTACAAAAAGAGGAATAAAAATATTCACAAAAAGTAATGAAACACCAATCACAAAGAAATCCCAATAAAAAAAAGCCAAGTAATGTTTGTTGAAAATAAAGTGTAACGAATCTGATTTCACCAAACATCAGGGTGCAGTGTAATTTACTCAAACAAAAAACTAACCATGCCTACTAAAAAGCTAACATAGAGAGCCTAAACCCATACAAAAAATTCCTCCACACAACCCAAAATAAAAAAGACAATTCCAATAAAATTTACGAACCTTTCCAACTTTTGCGACTTCCAAAGACGCGTTTTGGAGAATGAAGATAAACCTGGCTTTGTTGGTATTATTGTGATGAGTTGGGACAAGTTGAATACCCTCAAGTTCATTCACCACCTCTTTTCCTTCTTCCTCAGCATCACTTGTTCATCTCTTTCATAACTCTCTTCTCTATTCTTTCGCTTCTTCCCTCTCACCGCATACGCCCGCACCATTTTGGATTAGATTTCCTGCCACCAATAAAAAGTATATTACTAGAAATTCAGTTTTGCACGAAATTTCCAAGTTCCTTCAACAAAATTTCAAATAAGTGAATAGTACTATTGCCATCAAAGAAAACACCCTGAGCGTTGATTTATTTATTTGCATTGTATTTTTTCTTAATTAGAAGAAAATCAGCACACCAAAATTAGAGTTCAGAATCTTCAGATTACTCTTCGTTCACTAACAAATCAAATTAAAGCAAATACCTTTAAAAAATCAGCAGACCACACCAATTCAGATTGCAAGCCCTCGTCTCCCTCCTCTCGGACTGTGTTGCTTTAGGGAGAAGTTAGGGCTGAAAACTGATCTGATATTTTTTGTTTTTATATTACACTTTTGCGGTTTTATTTTTATTTTTTAATGAGTTCGACCTGATAAAATAGTGAAAAAAAAGTCAGGCCCAATAACTCAATAACCCAATAGTTTAAACCCATTTAGCTATTAACATGATCGGCTCGTGATTCCACATCCTAATCGATCCAGATCCATTTTGACAACCTTGATGGAGACCGGTTGCCAGTTAGGCCCAATTAATTTAATTTAATTTATTAATGTAATTTTTATTTTACTTTACTTTCCTAGTTGAATTAAGGTTTCTATATAACTTGGGATCCTATTCAAAGACCCCCACTGTTCTGCAATTCAATTCAAATTATTTAGATTATATCATTCAGATTATTTAAAAATGGTTTTGGTGTTTGATACCAAAGAATTCTAGGTGTTGTTGACTCCTAGGTTTTATCCTAATATAAGTGTCTATTAGGTTTTATCTGTTGTTCATGTAATTTCTATTCAACCCATGCACGTTCTGATTTATTGAAAATAGGAGCGGAGGCAGAAAAAAATTTTAGGTTGGGCTAATTGCAAAAAAAAAAATTTGACTGAAAAAAACCTTGACTGGGCTATAGCCCAGCCAAGGCTTCAAGTGGCTAGATTGAAAATGACCTAAAATTAGCTAACAATGGAGCAAACAATCTTTTTTTTCTTTTATTTTTCAAATTTATATATAGTCAAAGCTGATAGTTATATTATTTAAACTAAATCCATCTGCACAAAGGAAAAGAGAAAGCGAGGGCATTCGTCAAGCCAAATGCATGCCTCTTCCTTTTATTTAGCAAAAGCCAGCAAGGGCTTCAGTAACATAATCACAATTGTTTTGAATAGCCTTAAATGAAAAAGTCCCTAGCATTTGCAATAGCAATTTTTTTTATGAGAATCATTTTAGCACTTTAATCTTGAGAATCGCAATAGCACTTTAATCTTGTAGATAATCCAAACATATGTGCAACAGTCCACCCCCATACGTAATAGAGAAAGTAAAGTAGTATTAGAGCATTCGAAAATAAAAAGTATGATAGCGAGCTTCCAAACAGAAAACTAAAGCTTGCCAAACCGCACTCGCAATACACCATAGTCCATCCCCATGTTCCACCATTTGCTGCAGAAACCATACCCTTAAAATATCTGATAACAATTCGGCCACCACCCACATTATATTCTCTGAGAAGACCTTCTCCGCCACATTTACCCTGAAGAAATATATAATCTAGAATATTCTAATGGAAATATAAAATGGAAGAGATTAAGATGTAGAGAATGGAGGTTAGGGTTTCATGTGGTTCGACACAATGTGGTTCGACACAATGGCATTCTACATTCACACTTATTAATGATTACATCTCTATTATAATCTCTCATTATACATTGTTTTGGATGATTACAATGTGTTTAGAGAAGTCATATTTATAGGAAAAGACTAAACAACAATTCTAAATTCTAATCAATGTGGGATTCCTTAATATTCTCTCTCGAACTCAAGATGTAATTTTAATGAAACCTTTGAGTTTGGTAACAAAAGAAAGCTCAAATATCTTGGCTCAACTCAGCTTGGCTCGTATCTCGGCTTGATGGCTTGAATTTCGGCTCAAAGGCTTGGTAGCTCGGATTTTGGCTTGATGACTTGGATCTCGGCTTGGCTTGGTTGGATTATGGCTCAATGGCTCAGATCTCGGCTCAATGGCTCAGATGCTCGATTCTTGAAATTTGTCTTGGGATCTCAGCTCAATGGCTCGATGGCTTGACTCGATTTCCACTCATGAAGTTTTTTTTTTTTGCTGACATCAGCAACATGAATCAGCAATCTAGGGCTGACGTCCGCGATGGTGAAGCTTGGGTGGATCAGTCACAGGTCAAATCATGGGCACATATACTTGATTAGTGACCCGACGTGAGCAAGCGCGTCCGATGGTGGGTGGTGGTGATCTTTTTGGCGCAGGTATATCAGATGGCGACGAATGCAATGGTATGGTTTGTTTCTTGAATTGGGATACAGAGATGGTGATTCCAGTCGCACGTAAAACGTGTAGATCTTCGCCGAAACTTTCAAGGACGTAAATTCTTACGTGTTTGTCCTGTTGAGAGTAGATGCTATGTGACTTGATCGGTGATAAGATTTGGACCACCTTGAATGTATGAGTTTGATGTTGTAGTCAATTTATATTTTGACATCAGGTGTTGAGGCGTGAACAAAAGATCATGCCACAGATCCAGAATTTTGTGGATTCTTGCTAAGCACAAACATTGAGTTTGTGGGAGGGATTGATTTTTAATTATGTTCGTTAAGTTTTTGCAGCACTTGAATAATATTAAATCTGTGCTATAGCATTTGCTGCTTATTTAATAAATTTTTATTTTTATTTTTGGAATTTCTTAAGAAGTGGAAAACTCAATTTTTGCCGTTTGCAGTAGATCCTATCAGAAATGGACGATCGATTTGATTTAATTGGTATAATTAGAATAATTTTGGCTTGAATCGATGAATGTAAGCGGTAGATTTGAGACTCGGTGTTGCGGCGATGCGTGTGAGGACTTAGTATCTGTTCAGAAGAATGGGTTTTGCTGATCTTGAGGTGAGGGATTGATCTTTTTGATCAGTGCGTTTTCAAAAAATATAAGACCTGTTATCAGGATTCTTTAGGATGAGTTTTTTATTTTTATTTTTGGAAGAAAAAGAAATGATGGATTTTTCAATTTTTTGAGATGCATAAGCGGAAGGATCGAGATGCTCATGAGAGCTTTAGGGCGCTGATACCAAAGAAATATATAATCTAGAATAATCTAGTGGAAATATAAAATGGAAGAGATTGAGGTGTAGATAATGGAGGCTAGGGTTTCACATGGTTCGACACATTGGCCTACGTCCACAGGAAGAAGCCTAATAGACTATATCTTTATAATGTTTTGGATGATTACAATGTCTTTAGAGAAGTTCTATTTATAGGAGAAGACTAAACAACAATTCTAATCTCTAATCAATGTGGGATTCCTTAACATACCCGGGGCTGGTTCCTCATTACCACGTAGTTGGGATTGTTCCAAAATTCCGTTGAATACATAGCAGCTTAGAGAAATACGTTTGCACCAGATCCAATGGGTTTACCCCGCCAAAACCTCATTTTGAATTCTCCATATCATCCATGCAAGTATGCATCTGTTATATAATTTGGCCTTAATATATTACATTACTATTTGAACTGCAAAATTCTCCTCTCTCTCTCTCTCTCTCTCTCTCTCTCTCTCTCTCTCTCTCTCTCTTTCTCTCGGCTTTTCTAGTTCTTTAACACTTCATTTTCTTTCCAAATTGAGACTAATAAAATCCTCCATTATCTTTTTTAATAGCATCCCATAAATGTGTAAATAAATCTTAATTGCTTGTTAAATTATTAATTGAGAGAGAGAGAGAGAGAGAAGAGGGGAAAGGGGAAGGATGACGTAAAATAGTGAGAGCAGCAAATCTGACGTGGCGTTATTTAGAGAAATACGTTTGCACCAGATCCAATGGGTTTACCCCGCCAAAACCTCATTTTGAATTCTCCATATCATCCATGCAAGTATGCATCTGTTATATAATTTGGCCTTAATATATTACATTACTATTTGAACTACAAAATTCTCCTCTCTCTCTCTCTCTCTCTTTCTCTCGGCTTTTCTAGTTCTTTAACACTTCATTTTCTTTCCAAATTGAGACTAATAAAATCCTCCATTATCTTTTTTAATAGCATCCCATAAATGTGTAAATAAATCTTAATTGCTTGTTAAATTATTAATTGAGAGAGAGAGAGAGAGAGAAGAGGGGAAAAGGGAAGGATGACGTAAAATAGTGAGAGCAGCAAATCTGACGTGGCGTTATTTAGAGGAGGCCAAAAAAATTATCTTTGCTTCTCCTTTTTATTTATAATTATAGATTATAGATAGGTTGACAACAAATTAATGAGGCTGAATTTTTATTCTCAAAGATTCTTTCCAACTAGTCGCAAATCCGTGCGATGCACGGGTAACTTACTAAAAATGAAATCTAAAGATGATTCAATCATCATTAGATTAAAGAAAAAATAGGTACTACTAGCAAAAAAATATAAATAAATGTAATTTTTTTTTAAAAAAATTTATTCAATCATCATATGATTCATGTCATCATAATTTAGCATGAATACTTTTCATAAATGCGTGAAATGCATATAAATATGAGATGACATAATATACTAAATGGAGCAATTATGCAAGATACTAATTAAATGCATTAAAAAAGAACAATAATAATAAATTGAAACACAAAATAGAGTAGCATCCAACAAATATTACAATTTTAAAAGAGCACAATGTTGAGCTAAATTGTTTTCTTAAAAGAGCAACATTTTTAGTAGAGATTTTTGGATTTGAAAATTAAACAATTCTTTGTTTCTTATTCTTTTGCTCTGCAGTAGTCAATGAATAATTCATCATTTTTTTATTCTTCTGTAATTGTAGATATTGTTCTAAGTTGTGTATAAATTACATGTTGTAATTTAATTTAGCATAATCATCATCTCATTCACTTTATAAGTTGTTGAGACCATCGTTTGAAGCAACTCATATATACAATTTTGTCAATAAAAATGATTATTAAGTAACGTATCACAAGGAAAATTCGAAATATGTATTTGTATTTGTATTGTAAATGTAATATAAAGGTAGAAATTGAAATATTATAAATAACATCCTTAAATAATTAGCTTAAATATTAATTTAAATATTATTTAAAACATATTACAGTTAATGAGCAAAGCAATGACCTATCAATATATCTTGACACAGAATTTCAATTAGCCTATATGCGAAATGGAACTTGACACTATGAACAGCAAAGTGCCCGTTGACAATGAATTTTTTATTAGCCTTTATGTGAAATGTAACATACATATTTCCCTTTTAAAGATGCAAATTACACGGGAAATTTTGAATTGGATATGAACAAAAGAAAAATTATAATCAACTTTAGCATAATCTATTTAAAGATGCACCAGATGTTTTATTCATAAATGTTAACAGGACTCCTATATTTCAAAAATCCATACTATTACTACCATCACATCAGGAAAAAAAAAAAAACTCTTTCAAACCTTGCATTGACTACTTGTACTTGATTAGAAACATGAACAACCAACTCCTCCCACCCAAAGTATCACCAACATTCAAGTTTACATAAGTTTCCACCAGCCACAATACAACAATCAGTTTAAGCTTGAATAATTAGACTCACAATTTATATCAAATTAAATTGGATATGAACAAAAGAAAAATTATAATCAACTTTAGCATAATCTATTTAAAGATGCACCAGATGTTTTATTCATAAAAGTTAACAGGACTCCTATATTTCAAAAATCCATACTATTACTACCATCGCATCAGGAAAAAAAAAACTCTTTCAAACCATAGCATTGACTACTTGTACTTGATTAGATACATGAACAACCAACTTCTCCCACCCAAAGTATCACCAACATTCAAGTTTACATAAGTTTCCACCAGCCACAATACAACAATCAGTTTAAGCTTGAATAATTAGACTCACAATTTATATCAATCTAACATTAGGAAGAAAAATACAGAAAAAAGAAAAACATGTCAAACCATGAACTAATTAAAATACATAAAACTAAAATAAACTTTACATATATTGCAACTAAAATAAGACCATTTACAACTAAAATAAGAAAAGTATCTAATACTTCAATAAAAGAAATTTAATTATTTCCAACATATAACCACATTATTTACATTTCAAGAATCTCACAAATAGAAGAATTTAAAAGGCTAAAGAGTTTCTACATAGAAGTGTCAATAACTTTTAATTTCGGTTGATTCTGATTCTGATCAGTGTCTTCTGTTGTGCAAGCTCATTTGCTGAGTAGGTATGCACTCCACTGCCAAATGGCATAAATGTATTGAGTTTTGGGGCAGCCTAGATAAGAAATTAAAAATAAAAATAGAAATTTATTAACATAAGCATGCAAATGCTATAGGCATAGATTATAAGTTGATATATCAAGTACCAGAAGTGCTGCAAACCAACTAAGCCATGAAACGGAACATAATTAAAAATTTAAAACCTTCCCACAAACTCAATGTTTGTGCTTAGCAAGAATCTAACACAAAATTTTGGATTTGTGGCATGGTCTTTTGTTGGAGGTTGTGGGCCTCAAAACCTGATGTCAAAATATATAGCATTGACTACAACATCAAACTCATACATTGTAAAGGTGCAGTCCACAATCTTATCACCAAGGATCAAGCACACAACTGCAGCATATATTCATCAACAACAAAATCTGCACAAGATTAGATTCTTTCCAATGTTGACAAAGTCGGTAGCTATTTTCCTTCTTCCTTTTTTGTTCTCCCCACAGCCCCACATATGAGCTGGTAGAAAAATAGGCAAAAGGGTAATATAATTTTGTGTTTGTGACACACCACACCAACATTCTTATCTTGGGAGCTTTGCATGGTATTCTGGAAAGCAGGCAAATGAAGTATCACAATTCACAAACATGCAGCTTAATACGAAATCTTTCACTTTTTTCAACAAAGTAATATCGCAATTCTTTTCTTCCATTGTAGAGCAGAAGGGTCTTTTCACTGGTCTCCTATGCCTATAGCAGCATACGTGAATTTTCCTGTCTAGAGCAGGAGGGTCTTTGCACTTGTCCCCTATGCCTATAGGGGCATATGGGAATCCTAGTTCTAGAAATGTCAATCATATATTATAGAATAAGAATTTCTAAGCCTAATTATATATATTATATATATTATATATATATATATATATGATTTATATATATAGATATATATATATATATATATAAAATAAGAATTATACTAAGACTTAAGACTCAATTCATATAAAAAAAAAACTAGTATATATTCAGTGCTAATAAAATATAAAAGAATTATTTCTTAATATATTTCAATTCAATCATTTATGAAATGAAATGTGATCTTCTTCTAAATCTCGAAAGTTATTTATGATTACTTCTGTACCGAATTTTGTATCAATTTTTTCCAATGTACAATATCATCGAATTCGTATTATTCATTTTTTATATTTTTTCTAAATGAGTTCGTCATGTGTATTATCTTGTTATATGTCTATATTCTTTTAACTAAAAACTAAAAAACCAACTAATATTGCCAAGTAAAAAAGGGGAAGAAATCCTAGACAATTAATAAAAAATTATATTGAAAAATCATAGCCAATTATTAAAAAAATTATATTTAATTCACAATTAATAAAAAAATTCATAATGAATTCTGAGTGAAAAAAGTCATAGACTCAGGATCATCTATAATAAATTTATAATTATACAAATTCACAATCCATTTATATAAAAGCTAGGGACTAGCTCAAATCCTCTTATGTGTGGACAAAATTATGTTGTCATATCTTAGTATCTAATTTATTTATTTATTTTATTTAAAAAAAAAAAAAAAAAAAATTTTGAGAACCACTATTAAGTGAAAATACAAACAACGTTTAATTGAATTGCCAATACCATGGATGTCGTCTCATTGACATACTTTTGTAACAACTGATTTTATATTTATATATGGAGGGGATATAATTTGAAAGTAACGAGAGAATGATCGAATCAGAAAGGGCTTTCTTGAACAGTCTATTTATAGTTCGGTCTTAGCCGAACCAATACGTTATGTTCGGTCTTTACCGAAATAGGTATTTATTCGGGTTGGTCAATAAAAGTGTTGCTCGGTCAATATTAAAATAAACTAGGATTATTCTAGAATGCAGCATTTAATGCATGAAATATCTCTCAGATAGAACATTAAATGCATCTTCTGGATTAAGCCTAAAACAGATAACTATGAGTTGTTGTCTAGACATTCAAGGTTGGCAGAAGGAAGATTCTAGGAAGAGAGGAACAAGTAAAATATCTTAAAATATCCCACAATGGGGAGGACTATAAATGGATGAAGATGTCACATTAATGAGGTACGTAAAAATTCCCTTGAGCCTCTTATTCTGGATTGTTATATTTGTTCTAGTTTATAACTAACAAAGGCATCAGAGATTTAAAGGCCAACCCCCACTGGGTTGACCAAGAATTTAACAACGCTACTTTCTATTTTCCCTTGTTCATTAGTGCAGGAAGCACAAATCCTGTTCGGACAGCTCTCATTAGTGCAGGAAGCACAAATCCTGTTCGGACAGCTCTCAAAGGATTCAGTCTTTTCATTTTCTGGTCAGTTTTTCTGTTATAAAATTTTGTGTTCCTCCAATATATTATTTAAAAAAATTAAAATTTGGAGGAGGCATGGGTCTCCTTGGTCATAAGGTGGTTTTGTTTCTAAAAAGTTGTGTCCTATATGGCTATATGTCGTGGTTGTGTCAAGTAAATGTCCACCACCTTTCTCTCGGTATTGCAGTCATTTATTCTCATTTTGTTGTAGTGCACGATAAGTACATAAAATTATTAACATTATTACTATGTTTATGAGATGCACAGATTAATAAAAAACATATCTAACAAATAAAATTTAATACTTAATTGAAATTGAACAGAAAAATAGAAAGTACAATAAAAGGAAAAAAAAAAAAATTAAAGATATACGTTTGTGATTTACACATGCATTACAATGCACAATGCTAGGGAAATCAATCAAATCATCCTAAATTTATGTGCTTTTTCCATATCATGGGGTGTCTATGATGCCGTGAGAATTAATTAATTTCCTTATGCGTAAAGCGTCTAAGAAAAATGGATGCTGAAAGTTGGATGCTTGATATAGTTGTTTCACTTGTTTTTGATCCTCATGAACTTATAAATTGAAAGAGGGGGGTAAGTGGCGTTATCTACTATATAGTGCGTGTTTTAGTCGTTAATAATGGAAGAAATGAATTGGTTCATAGAGTTGAATAATGAACTCAAAAACAGGATACGGAGGAATATTGGAAGAGCCGTTCAATCTACAAAGTACCAGCTTGCATCAAAGAGCTGAACAGAAAGGCCTACATACCTCAGGTAGTTTCCTTTGGGCCTTACCATCATGGAGAGGAACGCTTAAAGCCCATGGAGGAGCACAAGCACCGAGCACTCCACCACTTCATAAATAGATGTGGAAGACCTATTCAAGATTTGGTCAATGCTTTGGATAAAGGATTGCAAGACTTGAAAGACTCGTATGAGCCGCTTGATCTCGTGTGGAAAAATGATTAACACAGATTCTTGCAACTAATGATTCTTGATGGCTGTTTTATGCTGGAAATTCTACGTGCCTCAACTATTGACTATGCTTCCAACGACCCAATATTCAGCAAGCACGGGAAGATACTCTATATCATGCCATTAATCAAGCGTGACATGCTAATGCTTGAAAATCAGCTGCCAATGCGGGTTCTTGACGAGCTGGATGCTATACATCATAGCAATAAACAATGGTAAATTCTTTCTACCGGTCACATTTCTCTTGTACTCTCATATGTATTAAAAAGCGAGAATCTAGTCTCAAATAACCAAGTATTCTTGGATTATGCAATTTATAAATCATGTGCATATCTCATCTTTCAAGGCGTCTTTTGAGATTGAGTTAGACTTATTGGACTTTAACATGGTACCAAAACCATCCCTTGGGTGTTGGACAGATCTCCTCCTTATTATGGTCCACATGTTTGGTTGGTCCATCACATGTGAGGGAGCATATTAAAGAGAGAGTCTAGTCTCACATTAATCAAGAATTGTGCAATTTATAAGTCATGAGCAATCCTTATCTCTCAAGACATCTTTTAAGATTGAGTTAGGCTCATTGGACTTTAACAATATGAATGATAAATCTCATAATAAATTTAAGGATAAAATTTAGGTATAATTCCTTCGGTATAATATATTAGATTTCTCAATCGGGTAAAACTTAGGTCAAATACATTAGGTTCCTAGTTGAATTCAAATACATTAAATTTAAATATTCTTGAAAAAGATAACATTGTTTGTGTTTCATTGGTTAATAAAATTATCTGTTTGACTTTAATTGGGGAACCTAATATACTTTACCTAAGGAACTGTACCTAAGTTTTATCCTTCTCAATTAAATCAAACACATAGTTGCATTACTTTTAATTGTCTTCCAAAAGAAAACATTATTTGTATGTCATTGCCTCTATAATGTTATGTCATTGCCTCTGCATCGGTGGCGTGCCACTCTCATCCATACTTATTTCAGAAATCCATGATCTATTCTGTCCCTTTTTGCCGCAATCCTTCTGTTTGCCCTCACTATAGTTCAAACCATATACACCATATATCCTTACTATCATCCACTTCCAGATAATTCTCCTCCCTCTCCTCTGATTTCACCCAACCACACTTCACCTCTCCATTGATATCCATACACAAGGACTCCAACTGGAACTGGATCCCATCATTTTGCCAGTCTTTGGTTATTTTATATTGATTCCGCTATAGGTTTTGGAAATCTTTTCTTTTCATATTTGATTTGATTGATCTCGTTTGATCAGTCACCGCAGTTTCTTTCTTTTAATTCAGCAAAAATCATAAAATAAAATAAAGAGAAAATCATCGGGCTTGATATTATTTCAAGTTTTCCATTTTCAATGTCGTGCCCACATATTTACATTGAAGCTCAATTGTAGAGACTGTGTGTTCATCAAAGAAAAACAAGAGTTTCCCTCCAATTGTACAAATATCTTACTCCAAAATTGGAAATTAGCTCCCAAAATCAATAAGATGCGGCGAAGTGCTCCAGCCCCATGGCCTTGAAAGTGAAGGTATAGTTGGTGGGGTTTGTGAAAACCAACCTTTCATGATCCAATTCCAATTAACCTAAGCTGCGAGAGATTGAAAAGGTTATCAGACACAATTTAATTTGTAACAAGTGCATGCAATATCCAATAGCAGGAATAGAAAAGATTACAATATTATTCTGAGGCTTCCCCCAATAGAATCCCTGGAGAAGAAATGGCAGGACATTGCAAGCAGCAAGGATATAAATCATCAGAGCATGCACACCCATCCACTCCATCACCAACGTCAGGCGCCTATAACCACAAACATCAACCTGTGGAAAACACATAAAATGAGCAAATTAAACAAATTACATTCTTCTACTATTGGAAGTGGAAAAAAAAAAAACCAATTAAATGGAGATCAATCATATTAGCAGTAACCTAACCAATAATAAATATTCATGCTAGACAATGATGAGTAGTGAGCCAAGTAAAAGAACAATCCTAAATGGATCTTACCATCAAATAAATTGCAGCAAACAGAATTCCAGCAACCCCAGCAGTGAAACACATGTAACTAAATGTGTAAAGCACCTTGTTTAAATGCATACCTGAAATGGCAATGCAGATAGATTAATAATACTACTAGTAGTGCTAAACCACTACCATATATTCATTTTGTAGAACATGTAAAAACAATACTTACCACAGAAGTCCAAGCCAAGGCCCAGGAGAATGAGACAAGAGGTTGTAATCATCCAGTGAAATATCCTATCTTTGTGGTCCTGAATGTGAAGTGAATAAAAATTGGTTACAAAAAGATAAAACTTCAGTGAGGAAAGGAAACATGCTCAGACATGAATATAAATCACCTTAAAATGGACAATAATGTGCCCATAATGCAAACCAACCAAGCAGGTAACAATGGCCATCACAGAACTACAAGCACAAAAGAGGGTGGTCACTCCAAAAGCACAGAAGACAGTTGAGTTTAACCATAATTTATACTATCAATCACGTCTCTTTGTTAAACATTGTGAAATGATGGGATTCACAATCTGTGACCTCCTTAACAAGACAGAAGATCATCCAATGGCCCAAGTAGCATTGGCTCATTTGTTAGTTAAAATCCCAGCAAAGTGTTCATATAATTGCCAAAACTCTACTCTAACATATAGCATGATAGATGTTGATAAATGACCTTGTGGACAACATGAAAAAGTTGTGAACACACCTAAGAAGACCTTCAGGATCAAAAGGGGCTTGACACCACGATGGAGCACCAGGAGGTAATGGGCCGTTACTTGGGGAGTTAATACTGCATTGCTGTGAACAAAAAACAAAGAAACATGAATATGATGGAAGAACATTGGACAAAAGAGGGAACCCAAAAACAGCATTTGTAATCAACTCTAAAAACAGGATACCTGTGTTCGTGCATAGGCTGCTCTTTTGTATAAATGTCCTATACCCAATATCTTACGGTCGATCATTCCAATTGCATTACAAGCTGGTCCAGTGTCACCACGCACTCCACATTTCACCTTCCAAATAGGCATAGGCAAGACAACCATTCAGCCACACCACTTTCATATGTAAAATCATACATCACAATTCTTAAAACATTATATAAAGAAATTAAAGAGGACGAAACAAAAGATCAAAAGCTCACAGAAAACAATTTTGGTAAAGATGAGGAGATCCCTATTGGAATCTGATACTCCCAATCAGGAACATACAAGCCATATAAAAAGGAAAGATAAAGAGTGGTAAGCATCGAAGCGAAAACCCTGAGAGAGAGAGAGTAGCAAATGTCAAAGACAGCAAATTAAGTACTATAAGAGTGCATTTGAAATTAATATAAAGAAATTTACATACGCAAACATAAAAGCCAATATCTGTAATAAGTAAAGAAATGCAACAATGGCACTTAAATGTTTTGCAGGAGCTTCAGACCCAAACATCAGGGTATCACAACTGATTTAAGCTTCCAAAATTGTGGTCACATTAATTGTAATGAGATGTTAACAAATATACCCTCGTTATTATTTTGTTTTAAAAGAAGCATACACAATATATGCTTTCCACTGCACCATAAGAGTGCACATTAGAAGAAAAATTTTAGTGCGCATTGCAAGAAAATTTTTAGTGCACATGAGAAGATTAATTGTCACTTCATACCACCACTTGGCTCAATATGAGAACTTATGGAAAAAACTGAGATTAAGGAAAAGAACTTAGTTCTACTTTTCTTTTATTTATTTATTTTTATCTTAGTAATTAATTCAAGCACCAACGGGAAATTTCTTTGAACTCACAACCTCAACCACCACCCTGTACTTGTTATAGGCAGTAAAAGTGCCATTAGACACAGACCATTGGCAAATATATATATATATATAATTTGTGATATTACTTCTACTTTTTTTCCACTCAAGTGGTGAGTTTCTTTGCCCTTTTTTTTATTTTTCCTATTCTTAATTTTAGTCCTTTCTTTGTCAGCTATTTGTTTACTCAGAGACATGACTTGTAAAACAAATTGACAATATCATGGTGATCTTCTGAAATCACAAAAATCCACAGACAAGATCCAATAAGTAATATTGAACAATAAATAAAACCTACCACTGGAATCGGTAATTCCTGAGAAGAGATGATCCTGAATTAACATTATCTACACCCTTCAGCCAAATCTCACACAAAGCTGCCAGCAGATACGCTATTGCAATTCTCTGCGGGAAATGGGATAGAAGGAAAAAGTTAGATGTTATTCTAAAGCTGATAACTGCACTGCCTATCTGATACAAATCTCTAAAATTGCAAATCTGTGCATGGGCTTATGCAACGCCCCTCTCAAATTTGGTGGGCCCCACACACCTATGGGATCCACATGTTGTGAGTGGGTGCTGTATAAGCCCGTCTCATGAGATAATTTTTCCAGTAGTTGAACCAGGCAAAGCCATTTCCTTTTGTGGGAAATCACTGTTAAGCAGTAAGATCTACTCTTAAGTTTCAACTAACTCTAACTACTTTATGGTAGTTGGCATTATAAACAATTCCACAGGAGAAAACCGCAAAAGAAAAAAATAAGGGGGAATGGGAGGAAGAATACCTGTAGTATACCCATCCATCTCATATGTTCAACATCCACTCCATAAGTTAAATCGTTTAGGCCATGGAGGAAACCACCTAGACAGGAGAGATAAAACACATTTAGTACAAAAACATATAAAGTTTTTTATTTTTTTAATAAGTAATGTTTTGGCCCCAAGAAGAGGGGGAATGTGAGATTCTAACTAGTGGCCTCCACTTCATAAGGCCTGGTCCCTAGCCAATTGTACTACCCCTTAGGGATTATAGAAACATATAAAGTATTTCAGATGAAACTCTGCACAATATTAATGAACAAAAAATACTCAGCTTTTCTGTGACACACTCCAATATTGTTATTGTTCTTAGTTGCTTTTATCTTCATGGTTACTGAAAGAAAATATGGATAAATTCTGGGATAGAGGAGCTATGAGCTATGGTCTAAAATCTAAAGATCTAGTAAAGCACCTTGAAGAAAAAGGCCTAGTATTAAAAGCTTTAGAGCCCGTAATATTGCTTTTCTAGTTGCAACAGCTCTGCATGACAATTTCTGTACAGGGAAAATAATTTGTTAGGCTTATAGATCAATGGTAGTAGAAGTAGCATCCATCTAATAAAATTATTGACATCTATAATATATCATGAAGATTTAAATAATTTTCTTCTTTGCCTTGAACAAAAATACAATAAATTTATAATGAGAACAAGAATTAAAGTAATAGTTCACATTGACCTTATCAAATATTACATTGTACAAATACTTGGATGCCGAGGATAAAAGCAATACATTCCCAGAGCAAGAAATACCTTGTAGGTAAGTGCAAGTGAAACACCAACGATAAAGAGGAAAAATGGCATGACAAAATCTGCAAGGTTTAAGCCATCCCATGGTGAATGATTAATAGCAGGCAGTACTCCACCAGCATCATCCACGAATATCATTAGCTGCATCAACGAGAAAGAAATTTGCAAATAGAACACTTAATTTAGCATATATTTTGACAGTATAGGCAAAGAAAAAACTTGATTTAGCTTGTAAATACGTGAAAAACAGGGCAAACACCTTGCATTAATTGAGCAACAGCGTAATGCTAATAGAAACAAGTCCTTCAACATATCAACGATAATTAGTGCAAATTTCAAACAGTTAAAACACTTTTGCCTACTCAATCTACACATAACCCAGTTCAGGTATACCGCATGCAAGAATCATGCCGTAGAACAAGCTGCCAGTTTCCCATTAGGACTTCTGCTAGTGCTACTGGAAACCATTATAAACCATTTGTTTTGATACATTTTAAGTAAGGGATCCCTGAATGTTTTTGTAAGAAACACTAGAAAATATCATTTGATTAAAAGGTCATTGGCTTGTCCTAAAGCTCTTATCTGTTCATATAAGTACAAATTAAAACCACTACATGTAATTATTATAATTCCCATATATAACCTAAACTATCCACCAACATGCAATCCCTTAATTTATTTTCTAGATATTGAAGGCCTCAATGGTATTTAAAAGGATAGAATCTGAACTGCTTTCCACTATACATTTGTGCATCATTGGTAAGGTGGTCTTAAGTCTTTTACCTACTTGCACCGACTTGAACGAGGAGAGAGAAAAGGCAAAGAAGTGCTGGTACACGCTATCTCAATTCTAAACATATAAAAGGAATGTGGGCATGGTTAATTGGTTGTGTTGTGGCCTTGTTAGTGTACCATGACTCATCATAATTAAATAAAGGACAATGACAATGGCACATTCATGGCAATAACAGACGGTAGGCATGTATTAAACTGTGATTGTAAAGCGTTACGCTTATACAGAAGAACATCATTGACCTTCCTAATAAAGTCACCAGCATCACAACCACTCGCTCTTTCAACATGACAATACCGTTTCTGCACTTCAAAAACACTTCATTTTTTTTTTCCTATTTTTTTCTCAAATATATAAGTATAAATAAAATAATGGACATGCACCAAGGACCCATTTACCATAAATATATATTATATTATTATATACCATGATTAGGGTCCACACATAAATTTTAGAATATTATTTTGAGGACGAATTAAGCTTAAAAAATTTTCCGGTGAAATACATTTTTCAAATCTAAAGATAAATAAAAAATAAACGCAGACCATGAAAACTCAAAAGCTTTTAATATCAGCGATATAGAAGATCAATTAAGGTCCCAATTGTATTGGACGGGCTTAATATTTGATTGGCTTTCCTAATTAGGAAAAAGAATGAACTACAAATGAAGAAAATGAGATAATGAATAGATGAGAAAACAGTAAAAAACAAGTCTTTTTCTACGTTATAAAACTTGAAAAGTAATAAATGAATATAAAGTTTTGTATTCCAGTCGGAAAATTAAGTCAAATTCTTGCTCTGAGGACCGAGTCTCTGACTGTTTTGTGTATCGAAACTAAAGAAAGACGACAAGTCGTTTGATCCATACGGCTCGCATAATTAATGGCTCAAATTTAAAACGATTTTATTGTTAATTAATCATAATCTTCCAATCCAAATTGATTCTATTTGATTGAAATGTAAAACAAAATTGAGAAGGAGGAAAGAAATGAATTACCGCGACAGTGAGACCGCGAAACACGTCGAGTGAAACAACACGTTGTGATTGTGATTGTGGTGGTGGTTGTTGGTGTCGGCGGTGATGTTTTTCTTCTTCAAGCTTATTGGGAACAGAGGCTCTGGATCTTGAATGAACAGCCATTTCAACATCAATATCAATATCATCATCATCATCATCTACATCTCCAACCTTATCATCATCACGCTTCTTCTTCTTCACCTCGTCTTCATCGTCACCTTTAATCGGCTCATACATCCCCATTCTAGATTCTTATGAAAATGCAGTCTCTTCCTTTACCTATATATATAAAACTGAAATCCTCTAGATCAAGAAAAATGTGAAACACAACTTGATATAGAGCGTGAGAGACGATGGAAGATGGATCGGCCTTTTTCCCTTTCCGTTTCCCTGCCTTTCAAATAACGTTTAGCACCGGGAAAACTGGATTTTCATCTATCTTCTTTTTGAAAATAAATGACTTTTTATTTCATTTTTGAGTAAAGGAGATAAGATGCTCTCCTCCTCATCAATGACATTGGATTGGAACACCTTGCTTCACTTTTTTCTTTCCTGTTCTTTTTCCTTCTTTGCTCTTCCTAGAGGCTATCTGCCTCTTCTTTACTTACCCAATATATCGTTTTCATATATTTATAGGAAGGAATAACTCATCAAATTTAAAAAAATCATTATCAGCGTAGAATAATATAATATATGAATAAAAGTTAGGATGGGAATAAGTAAAATAATTTATAACCGATAAGATTACGATCAAGAATTGAACTTTTTTCTCTCCCTTTTCTCGCCTCTCAATCAATTTCATTTATTTATTTTTTATTTTTAATCTAATTGAGTTACAAATAAGGTTATATTCGTCTTGCTATAATATACCATAACGTGTTAGGTTATGTAATTATAAATTATCACGTAATGAGTTATAGTATTAACGTGTAACTCAATAGTCTATACATTAATCATGTGATTACAATCTATTATATTGTGTAACGTGTAACTCAATATATAAGTCATTTGATGATTATAAACCAATTTGTAACTAATTTTTTTTCTTTTTAGGATAAAACTTAGGTACATTAGGTTTTTTAATTGAATTCAAATACATTGTTGTATTAACCAATAAAATACAAATAATGTTATATTTTTTAAGAATATTTAAATTCAATGTAATTTTGTGTTTTAATTCAATTAAGAACATAATGTACCTAATTTAAGAAATTTGTAATTAAGTTTTTTTTTTTTTAATTCACTACAATATTCATTAGTTATTTATTAGTTTTCTCTTTTTGTTTTTTGGTTTTTTTATTTTGTAAAGGTAGTGTTATTTTCACATCATTAGTGTGAAAATAACAAAAATTAGGATAATATTTTTAAGTTTCCAATTGAATTCAAACATATAATTACATTAATTAATAAAATATAAATAATATTATTTTTTAAAAAAATTCAAATTTAATTAAAAATCTAATATATTTGACATAAAAAAAAGATCATCTAAATTTTACCGATTCATTTTCATTTTTGTTATAAAAATAAATGTGGAAATATAATTTCCTTATGTAATTGTCCATTTTCATTATTTGCAATTGTGTGCGTACAATAGTACACTAGGACGATGGTACGTCCACGTGACAGATCACATCGAAATTCAAAATGTATCAAATCAAAGCACCAATTAATCTGCGATTTTAACTTCTGCCATCTGCAACTTCCTTCCCGATGCTGTTGTCCTTCCCATTACTTCCCAAACGTGGCGCCTCCTAATTGGGCCTTTCAACAGCCTTCTCTCTTTCCTATTACCTTCATTTATTAAAAAGCTGTAAAAAAACATATTTCCTTTTACAATTTACAGACCAAAAAATATCTTCAAATTTAATTTTTATTAAACGATAAGGTATTATTGATAAATATAAATTATAAATTCTCTGTATTTGACTTTGTGTTATTTTTATATTCTATCAATTCATGATAACTTATCAGATTAAACATAAGATATTATTGACAAATATAAATTATAAATTCACTATATTTGACTTTGTGTTATTTTTATATTTTATCAATTCTGATGATGATAACTTAATAGATTAAACATAAGATATTATTGACAAATATAAATTATAAATTCTCTGTATTTGACTTTGTGTTATTTTTATATTCTATCAATCACGATAATTATAACTTAACAGATATTTTTTTCTTTTAATATAAAATAATTAAGATTTTAAATAGAAATAAATCAAATATAATCCGATATGTGATATATTGCTATTTATAAAATATAAATTGAAATTAAAAAAAATACTGATATTTTTTTCATCTTCAACCTATAAATTAATTAGAATTAGTAAAATTTAGATTTGCATAATTACATGGAAACGGCGTATATCACATAAATAAAATTTTTTTTTAATGAAAACTAAATATGCGGTTACAAGGGAAAGAGAATATCACATGTCGACCACCACTTGATTTTCTTCTGTCTTGCTTTTTTCGGTACACGCAAAATTAAAAAAGATAGGACCAGATGTTCCCATATACGGGGACCTGGTTTATGCAAAACACGGAAACTACAAGCTCATTTTATCGTTTTGTGTTTATATATTGCAAGACTATAATAAATTACACATCCTAAATTTGGTTAATTATCATTTGATCTTTTAAGTCTATGTTGGTAGACAGTGTTCATAATAAGATTTCTGAATTCGTTCAAAAGTAAAAATTGACCAAATTTAAAGTATATAATTTATATTTTTGCCTTTATTTATTTATTTGAGTTCAACCGTGTGATTTCCCCCCAAATATGACAACTTAATCCGTCAAATGGTATTTCCATTCCCTATAAACATGGGACGGTGAGTGATATTGATATTGATATTTAATTTAATCATATCATAACAAGACAAAAATAAAGAGTAAAAGTGGTCAGAATAAAGTTTAAATGTTGGCTATTTCACATTAACGTGTGAGCTCCATATCGATATGTTTATTCGCAAAGCAAAAACAACACGAGGCGATGAGCCCAAAGTATGCCTTATTGTCTATCCTTTTACTTATTCTCTCTTTCTTTGTTATCTTCATTGCTTTATGAAATTCATCGCCTCTAATCACTTATACTGCCAAAAGGAATGAATTCTCACGGAATGAATTCTAATGAATGTATTCTTAAACAAAATTATGTTTTGTATTATGTTGATACTTTAATTAAAAAATAATTATACTGTATTGAAATTGTGCTTGATTATATCGTTAGGGAATGAATTTTTCCATTAAATAATAATTTTAGTATAGAATATTAACCAATCAATAATTGTTTGTTAATAATAACCTTAAACACAAAAAAAAAAAAAAAAAAAAAAAAAAAAAAAAAAAAAAAAACTATATACTAGCCCACCGGCTAATTTAGCAAATATTTGCTTGATAAACCAATAAAATCAACTCACATTAAACTAGTAAAAAAATGCATGCCAACTACCATGCTCATCAGAAACTAACTAGCACTGTAGCTTAGCATTTTTTTTTTTTAATTTGAGTTTGATCCAGCCTTCTCTCTCTCTCATTTGGTTGAGCTAAAAAAAATTCTCAATTGCCCTCTCTATTGGTCTCTCAAAAGCTCAAATCCCCCCTCATTTTTCTCAAACTCCCTCTCCAAATCTTATTCTACATTTTAGAGAAATAAGAAAAAAAAGATCATATCTACACCCACAAATCGCTGAACAACCAAAATGTCTAAATTTTCATCTAATCTGTTTGCACTTTAAATGATTTTGACCCAAATAGACTTGGGCTTGAATTAATTATTTATTAAGTTGAGATTATTACTTAAGCACAAATAAAACCC
This sequence comes from Fagus sylvatica, assembly GCA_907173295.1. NCBI lineage: Eukaryota > Viridiplantae > Streptophyta > Magnoliopsida > Fagales > Fagaceae > Fagus > Fagus sylvatica. The sequence goes on along the minus strand of OU015772.1, from coordinate 17,430,619 downwards.
AATTGGCTAAAGTTTATTTTGTTATGAACAAAAAGCCCAAATAATAGACCCGAGGACACCTTGAGATATTGTGTTCCTATCTGAAAAACAGTTATTAGCAGTTTTATCTTAAGAAACTGCCAAGTAACAGTTTATTTGTGATTTGTGTGATTTTCCTTGAAGATTATTTTTCTGTCATGAACTAGACTCATGTAGATTTGAAATTTAAAATAAAAGATAACTGTCCAATTGAAGAAACTGCTACACAAGGAAGGTATAAATGGAAGAAAAGAAGACAGTTACAACCCCGCGCATTTTCTAGAGTTCAGGAGTTCAAATTGTGATCTCAAAGTGTGTTCAAGTGTTCTAAAAATGTGTTCGAGTGTTAGATTGTGTGTAAACAGTGTGTTCAAGTATCTTAGATTGTATTCAGGCATGTTTTCAGTGTATTCTTCTGTTAAGTGTTGATTTTTGCAGTTCGAGTTCTTGCGAATAACAGGAAACTTCTCCTTTGTAAGTTTTTGTTGTTCTTATTTGTACTCGAAGTGATTGTATTCAAGCATAATATAATACATATATTTTGGCTTACTGTTGTGTGTACCTTTATTACTTTTAAGTTTGTTGTGTTCTAAAGACTTTAGATTTCATCTCGAGTATAAATCTGTGATCAGATTTAACTTTGAGATATTCTGTTTTAGTTGTTATATTAAATTGGAATTTAATCATTAAGTGTTTACTATTCTGGATTAAAAAAAAATCCTTGTCATTAAGGCATAATTTGGCCAAACACACCCTTTTGATTTACAGAAGTTAGATAATTAATTAAATTATAGCTTGAATAAAACTTATTAGTAATTTGATTAATGCAAAATTTGTTTTGTTCAAACATAATCACAACCAAAACGCTCAAACACCAGTGGTCTAGATTTTCCAATGTTGTTAAGATCAGTGGCAAACCCTCCTCGAGCTTCACGTCCACAACAACACTGATGAGGTGGTCACGTCCAACCAGATTCGGCAAGGTGGGGTTGTACTCTTCGTTTGCAGTGTAAGTTGCCGTCTCAGTGATGGTGAAAGGAATGGCTTGTGTGGGGTATGTATGGCGATGAAGGGAGAGAGAGATTAAAAAAATATTAAGAAAACGTAAAGGAAAATGCGTTGCTTATAGTCTATCCGTTTCTATTTTTTTTATAAGTACATTATATTGAAAATAAGCACTAAGTTAGGAAATACAACAACACGAACAAAATACAAAAAGCCCAAAAAAGTAAGGGCAACAAAAACTACAAGAAAAAACAACATATAAAATAACATAATGATCTAAAACAAGGGACTTGCAAACATCTTTTGAACAGTAAGAGCATTAGCAACCAGTGTAGTCCAGATCAACAAATAGCAAGCGGATAAACCGAAGAAATAATCTTCAACCGATCGAGTGATTGGGTGCTTGAGTCGTTTATACCATGGTATCAAAGCACATGTGATCCGAGCACATGGGCACACAACAATTAGGTGCTTAAAGAGATCTAACTTCAAATAAGGAGGAAAGAACATTAGGGACTTAGATCTAAATCTCTCAAGGGGAAAAGCTCGAGTTGGATGAAACCCTCACACCATTTGCCAAAGGAACGAAACCAGCCACATCAGGAACCCACTGTCATAAAAAAGGCGCAATTCATCAAGGGATCCAGCAAACTCCACAAAGGGAGGGGAAGAACCCATAAGGGGTGGAAAGAAACCCATAAAAGGCGGTGAAAAACCCATAGATGGGAAGGAGAAACAAAATGAAATAAAGAATGGGGGGATGGTAATGGAGGCTCACAGGTGGGTGGGGAGGGGTCACGTGACCCAAATCGGACTGCCTCCGATCCCGATCTGTGGCCTGCGCGACCCTTCTAGGAGTAAAAAAGAGAGGGAGGGTTGGCAGCTGGGTAAGGGGGAAAGGAAAGAGGAAGGAGGGGGGGGGGGGGTGAGCAAGGGGGAAAAGGGGCTAGAGCTTTTTTTTCTTTCTCTTGAGAGAGTTTTCTTTTAAAGAGAGAGAGTCGTTTTTGCTGCGCGTATGGAAAATCTAAATTATATTCTAGCCCTCAAAGTAAAACTAAAGATTTTAATGATGTAAACCAGTGGTTAGATAACATGCCATCTGGCATTATTCATGCTTTAGCTATAGATGATTCATATGCTCTCATTATTTAATGTATGATTTCTTTTTCTAAAATAAGAAACCAATATTTTAATTGTTTGAACAAAACTAAATTTCCTAATTAATTAAGTTCATTATCCAGTTTTATCCAAACTGATTATTTAATTAATTATCCAATTTCTGTAAATCAAAAGGGTGTGTTTGGTCCGAATTATGTCTTAATGATAAAGGACTTGGTTCGATCCAGTAATGGTAAACACTTAATTGATTTACTTATAATTTTACTATTGGAATTGGTATCAAACAATCTCTAAGACAAACTTAGTAACAAATTCAATCTCGAGATAACAAGTTACTGTTTATACTCTATTAATGCAAATAACTTCAAATTTAACAAGGCAACAAATAATTATAAATTGCAGAATCTTTATATTAAACAGTAATCGAGTACAAACACTTCGAATTGAACAAGTACAACAGAAACTTACAAAAGGAGAAGTTTCTTGTTACTCTCACACACTTTTGGAACTCGAACTGCAAGATCTATGTCTCACTCGAACTAGAATTACACTAAATGCGCTCAAACACATTGAATTACACTGTTTTATACACTAAATTACACTCGAACACACTTAAAAACAAACTTAAACACACTTGAACATTCTTAAACACACTTTGAATCACAATTGAACTCTTGAACTATGGAGAAATACGCGGGGGGCTTGTAACTGTTTTCCTTTCTTCTATTTATACCTTCCTCGAGCAGCAGTTCCTTTAATTGAACAGTTACTTTCTTCATTTTGAATTTCAAATCATCAAGAGATCTAGTTCAATATCAAATAGAAACTTCCTTGGAGATGATGACACCTGTCATATAAGTTTCCAAATTATAAATAAATTGTTATTTAGCAGTTCTTTCAAGATCGAACTGCTTACAATTGTTTTTAACTCAGTCTAAACATAACCTCGAGGTAAAACTGGGTCTTAACCTTTTGAGATTTTATTCAAATAAAGTAACTTATCTCACTTAGGCCCAAACAGTAAATTTAGTCTTTTAAATAAATAACTTAACTTGGCCCAATACTATTAATAGGCCCAAAAGTTATTTTTATGTGCAAACATTAATAAAATGGATAAGAAATAAAGTGTAGGGTGTGGGGTGATGTATGCGAGAGTGAGTAGTAACTTCTTAAATTAAAATTTGACTGAAAACTGGCTATGTCAATGCTGATGCTCTAACATTTTTTCTAATTTCTCTACAAAATTAAAGAATTTGTACATTTTCTCTATAGTTCTTTCCAATTTCACATTTTCTTTACAAAATTCCCATATATATGCACAAACAACCTTCAAATAGTTGATAAATTGAACATATTGTACAAACTCATTTCGAAGCCACAAAGAAACCATCAGCAACATCCCAACCCAAATCACCACCATACAATCACTAATTTCTAACCACAAGCATTATCTTCACATCTTACATTTACAAACAACAGTATTCCAACCTAGTCCTTGGGAATTCTCAAGCCCCTGAGTCCATAAAATAAAAAAAATAAAAAAATCAGAGAAAGATGTTGATTGGTCATTGTGTGAGTGGGTGGCCGAGATTTGGTAGGTGACCTTGTAGTGACGTGGCAGTGGTCGAGGAAGGCGGTCATTTGATCTATGGCTCGTTCATGAACGAGTAACTCGTTCTTAGCCTTTATGGTGACGCCGCTACTATTGTCATTATCATTGTTGTTGCCACTATTGATGTCATTTTTGTTATCGATTGAGGAAGAATGAAGACCCACGATGTTGTGGCGAATCAAAGAGAAACCTAAGGGTTGAGAAGAAAGAAAGGGGAAAGACACTGATTTCACCGTTTTGGTTACCAACTTTAGCTAAAATGAAATGCAAAATTATCCTTAGTTTTGAGGATTCTCATTCTTATTTTGATTTTGGAAATGAGAAATGTATATCCAAGAAAGTTGCTAAATGCCACTAAAAATTACAAAATACGAAATTTGTGAAATGCATTTTGCGTATAAATATGAAAGTGCAGGGTATTAAGTTTTTTGTGGCACATTAGTAAGTCATTTTCTAAAATTATAAACATTGGATTTGACATACCTGACTAAAATGATAAGTCTAGAGATATAATATTTTAACAACTCCTAATTGATGCATGACAAAATTATTGTGAGTAGTGGACTCAAGTGAAAGTGATGTTACTCTAATTACAATAGATCTTCTCAACCATTATAAACAATTTTTTTTATATTTTTTTTACTATTACTCTTACTAAAATCAATCTTTTTGAAGTCGAATCATTTCAAAGTAATTGAAAGATAAGCTCTTTTGCAATCAAGGAATTAGAGCATTCCTAACCAGTTGTGTATAAATTCCCTATTTACCTCTTCAAAAACCCACTTTTTCATTTTACCTATCAACTTATACAAAACACCATACAACCCACTCTTTATTTCACAAAACTTCTTATTAAAATATCATAAGACAATTCTTTTTTATTCTTTTTTTTTTTCAAGACTTCCCAACACTAGCAAAAACAACCACACCCACAATCACAGACCCACCATGGCAACAACAACCCACCACGACAACAACAACCACACCCACGCCGGTTACCTATATCCGTTACAGTCCATGACAACTACCTATATCCACAATCACAGACCCACTACGACAAAAACAACCACACCCACACCGGAAACCCTACCCCACCATGAAAACAACAACCCACGTCGGCAACCATAACCCATGGCACTTGACCCAGCCACCTTCAAACGCGCCAAACACAAAGCCACAGACCCAAAATCACCTCAGCTCCTTCTCAAACACAAAGCAAAAAAAAAAAAAAAAAAACCAATCCAACACAAGTTCAAAGAATCAAACACAAACCCAAACACAAAGCAGAGCTCACACATCAAATAAAAAAAGCCCAAAATCCATAACCCACAGCCACCACAGAACTCACGAATTAAATCAGAAAAACCCTAAAATCCATAACTCATGGCCATCATAGCACCACGCTCAGACGAAGATCAGCCACCACGGCCTCCGCTGCACCTCGTTCTCGTGCTCATGCGAGTGAGAGAAAGATAGTCAGAGAGATGAGTGAGGAAAGCTATGCGTGTCGCGTGAGAGAAAGAGATTGAGTCTGAGAGAAGGAAAGAAATTAAAAAAAAAAAATTCAGAGAGAGAATGACCCAATAAAAAATGGGTGAATAAATATTTACATAAACTATAGTAGTCGGTGAAGATGCCAGCTATTGTAGCATTTTGTAAAAACGTGAGCAATAATATACCACTAGTTGGGAACCTATTTTTTGTGATTTATTGTTACAATACTCTATATTTTAGAAAACCGTTGAGAATCCTATTTTTTGTGATTTTTTTGTTACAATACTCTATATTTAAGTGAACAAGAAAATTTATAAATTTATCTGACTCATTGTCCACACGTGTTCAGGTAAAGTTCAATGCAAGCAAAAAGAGAGCGAGACGATTACAATGGACACAAAAATATTCGCATTAAGTGGTTGCGTGCGTATTACCTCACTCACATACCTAAAAGGAGAGTTAATGGAATCAACTTTCAACGCCTACGCTTTTGGGTATGAAATATCTCATTATTTTGTCATTGGTGGAGGGTAAAGGGGTGAAGGGACAAGTAATTCGCAAGTGTGCACATAAAGACCATATGTTACAGCCGGACCGTCAGAAATGCCATTGGTGGATTCGGGCATTTTCGAATCTTTTGATCAAATTCAATGCTAAAGTTAAAACAGTCTTAAAATTGTCAATGTGGAGGACAGATTTGACACTTGAGTACGCGTTTTGCTTTGCAGTTCTAGACTATCACGACCTACACAAGAAAAAACAAAACGCAGGAACAGGACAAAACTGAGTTCCGATATTAGGAAATTACTAATTTCAATTTGATACTCTACGCGTGAATCAATTAGAATAATTGGATGGTCACGAAAACAACAGAAGAGTGAGAAATGGAACAGCAAGACAGCTGAAAGGAGGTATTGTTAATAATTATATTATATAAAAAGAAAAATTATCCAGAGAAGACAGACAAAAAATAAAGAATGGCTGTTACTGTAGCAAGGCATATATATATATACATACACAATGGTTTGGTAATTTGGTATAGCATATTTTGGTTTGGTTGGCTTAATTTACTTAAAGATAAATTAGGTAAAAATATAATTATACCTAAAAAAATTAAAGTTCTAAAAAGCTTTACATAAGCAATTAAATAAAATAAGCCAGCAACAAAAATGTCACACCAAGCTAGAGTTATGTCAACATTGAAGGAAAGCATAACATATACTGAGATCACTACTCACTAGTATATGTCTCTTGGTTTATTCTTACCAATGACTTGGAAACAGAGAAAAAAAATTGCATCTTAACTGGTTTTGTTTTGTTTTTTTCGGCTGAACTTCTTTTGAGTTTACAGAAGGTTTGAAAATGCATGTCCAGAGGGAATAGCCATGCTAAAATCTAGTGCTAAGGACATTATTCTAACCAAACAATTCATCTTTGCAAATATATTAAATGCTAATATTGTTTTTGAAGGGAACGGAGTAGTTAGCTTGGTGCTTCTACATGCGTAAACAAAATTAAAGAATCCCCAGGAAGTTAGGTTCCATGCCGAAAGCTCAACCAACGTAAGAGTAAGAGTAGAGAGAGAGAGAGAGGAGAGTAAAATCTAGTGCTAAGGACATTATTCTAACCAAACAATTCATCTTTGCAAATATATTAAATGCTAATATTGTTTTTGAAGGGAACGGAGTAGTTAGCTTGGTGCCTCTACATGCATGCGTAAACAAAATTAAAGAATCCTCAGGAAGTTAGGTTCCATGCCGAAAGCTCAACCAACATAGGAGTAAGAGTAGAGAGAGAGAGAGAGGAGAGTTGATATCACTTTTAGGCCTTCGTTAAAATTTGTTTTATTTAATACATAAAAATGTGGTCCAAAGCATATTGTGATTAAGACCATATATATATCTTAGTTAATTTAGTTAGGAAAAAGGTAGTCAGTCACCAAAAACATATTGGAAAATTGTACAAGGAAAACACGTAGCTTTCACTAGCTCCACCATAGTGGGTATTTATTCTTTGGATGCAATGGCAATTGATTGTTAGTGCCTTTTCAGTAAAGCAACATGACGATTGTTGCAAGTCTCTTCTCACTTCTCAGCAAAGCAACATGAAACCGCCTAAAAAAGACAGCAATCCCCCAAAATTAATAGCAGTGAGTATATGCTAAAATGATGCCATTGCTGACTACCAGCCAATGAGGCCCAGACACTGACGTGTGTGTGTGCGAAGACTGATCTGGAAAGCTCATATGCTGGTATAAGAAAGAGCACGAATTTATTCCACCTACTACATCCAAAAAAGTTCACCTGCGGAAACAATTAACAAAATAGAAGTTATAGAATACACGATACACGGGAAGGAAGAAATGATACTGTTGTGAAAATTAACTGTTTGCGCAAGATTAAAGAATAGAGAAAGTGATTAAACATACAAATAAAGAACACAAGAATTTACGTGGTTCGGCAATATGCCTACATCCACCGGCGACGACAGGGAGAAAGTTTCACTAAGAAAATAGGGAGATTACAATAGTGGTATCAAGACTCTCTCAAAGAACCCAAACCCCAATTACACCCTAACCTCTCTCTCACCAAGAATAAACCTAGAGAAACCCTTCTCTAATTATTCTATATTGTGGCACACTAAATAAGACCTAAAGCCTTATATATATAGCAAGGTTTAGGTTTTGCCGTATAAGGTATATGAAAGTCGGACTATAGGTTTCCTAATATCTAATAGGAAACTTTAACAAGGTTGACTAATTCAAGGTCACCGACTCAACAAATCTCCACCTTGACTTGAATTGGTCAAGCCTCACGAACTTCTCCTCCATCGCCGCCACCATAGCCCCAAAGGGCTATCACAAGCTGCTAACATTGACCAAGTCCAAGCAATGCTTGAACTTGGCTGTGGTAACTGGCTTCGTCAACATATCAGCTGCATTCTCTGAAGTGTGCACCTTTCTCCAGAACAATATCTCCTGTAACAATCAACTCTCTTATCTTGTGGAACCTAACATCGATGTGTTTCGTCCTAGCATGATAAACCTGATTCTTTGCCAAGTAAATGGCACTCTGACTGTCACAATGCATCTGAACTCCACCTTGATTCAAACCAAGCTCCTTTGACTAGCCCCTTTAACCACAATGCTTCCTTTGCAGCTTCAGCTACAGCCATGTATTCAGCTTCTGTAGTGGACATGGCTACTATGGATTGTAATGTAGATTTCCAACAAATAGGTCCTCCTGATAGTGTAAACACATAACCTGTAGTAGACCTCCTGTCATCCACCTCACCTGCATAGTCTGCATCCACATACCCTACAACTGAATTAGTCCCTGGCTGTCTTGAAAATAAGATCCCATGTTCCGCAGTGCCTTTCAAGTATCTGAAAATCCACTTCACTGCATTCCAGTGCTCTCTCCCTGGGTTCGCCATGTACCTGCTAACAGTACTCACTGCATGAGCCAAATCCGGCCTGGTGCAAACCATTGCATACATTAAGCACCCCACTGCACTAGCATATGGAACCTTTGACATATTTTCAATTTCTTCCTCATTCTTTGGACACTGACTACCAGATAATCTGAAGTGATTCGCCAATGGTGTGCTCACAGGCTTAGCATCCAACATGCTAAATTTTTCAAGCACCTTCCTGATGTAGTTTTTCTGAGATAACCACAGCTTTCTTGCCTCTCTGTCCCTGCGAATCTCCATACCCAGAATTTTCTTAGCAGCACCCAAGTCTTTCATTTCAAACTCTTTGTGTAACAAAGATTTTAACCTGTTAACCTCACACATGCTCTTAGCAGCAATTAACATATCGTCCACATACAGTAGCAGAAAAATATAAGAACCATCTTCGAGTATACGAACATATACGCAGCAATCATATTCACAACGGGTATAACCAATCTGGATCATATACGAATCAAACCTTTTGTACCACTGTCTAGGAGACTGCTTGAGTCCATAAAGTGACTTCTTCAATCTGCAGACAAGATTCTCTGTACCAGGTTGCTTGAACCCCTCTGGTTGTTCCATGAAAATCTCTTCCTCCAAATTCCCATGAAGGAAAGCCGTCTTCACATCCAGTTGTTCCAATTCCAGATCCTGATCTGCTACCAAAGCCAATACTGCTCTAATAGATGTATGCCTGACTACAGGTGAAAATACCTCATCGTAGTCAATCCCATGTCTCTGTGAATATCCCTTTGCTACCAATCGTGCCTTGAATCTTTCCCCTTCTTTTTCTGATACTGCTTCCTTCTTCTTGAACACCCACTTGCAACCTATAGGTTTCTTTCCTTTTGGAAGTTCCGTTAACTCCCAAGTTTTGTTCTTGCTCAAAGACTCATTCTCCTCCACCATAGCTTCCATCCACTTATCCTTTTCAGAGCTTTCAATTGCTTCCTGAAATGTAGAAGGATCCTCGCTACTGGTAAGTAAAGCATAAGAGACAAGATCCTCGAAACCATACCTGACCGGTGGTCTTTTGTTGCGTTTAGGCCTATCTGATCTGGTGCTATCCTGTTCTTGATCATTACTGTGAGGTTCCTCATCTTGACTGAGACTCCAATTCATCAAGCTCCACCTGCACTGTTGATCTACCAATGTTATTACTGCTTTCCGCTGCTTGAGACTTCTCTTCCTTGAATGCTTTTGTCATTGACTTCTCATCAAACACTACATCCCTGCTGATCACCACCTTCTGTGCAACTGGATCCCAAAGCTTGTACCCTTTTACCCCTTTCTTAAAACCAAGAAAGATGCACTTCTTTGATTTTGGATCGAGTTTTGACCTGTCTTCACCTGAGATATGAACATATGCGGGACACCCGAATATTCTCATGAAAGAGTAATCAACTTCTTGTCCTGTCCATACTTCTTCAGCGACTTTCCCATCAAGTGCAACTCTAGGTGATCGATTGATGATATAACAAGCCATATCCACTGCTTCCGCCCAAAAAATTTTAGGAAGCTCAGCATTCAACCTTAAACATCTAGCTGTCTTCTGTGATGGTCCTGTTAAGTCTCTCAGCCACCCCATTTTGTTGAGGAGTTTTCCGTACTGTGAAGTGTCTCTTGATACCATGCTCTTCGCAGAACTTCAAGAAATCACCATCCCTGTACTCAGTGCCATTATCAGTCCTAAGGCACTTTATCTTCCTTCCAGTCTGATTTTCCACTTCTGCTTTCCAAATCTTAAATTTAGCAAAAGCCTCAGACTTGTTCTTCAAGAAATAAACCCAAGCTTTTCTGGAATAATCATCAATGAAGCTCATAAAATATTGAGCTCCTCCTTTCGAAGGAGTTCTCACTGGCCCCCAAATATCTGAATGCACGTAGTCCAATATACCCTTTGTCTTGTGTGTGGCAGTTTTAAATCGCACCCTACACTGCTTTCCCATAATACAGTATTTGCAGAAATCTAATTTGCATGACTTAATCCCAGTCAACAGATTTCTTTTGTGCAATTCCCTCATACCACGCTCACTCATATGCCCTAGCCGCATATGCCACAAGAGTGTATCATCATCCTCAGACTCAGCTACTGCAGCAACTCCACCTAGAATGGTATTTCCTAGCAATTTATAAACATTGCTACTTATTTTCTGACCTGTCATCACAATCATAGCACCCTTTGAAACTTTCATTATCCCATTCTCAGACTTATAGCTATAGCCTTTTGAGTCTAGGGTTCCTAATGAAATCAAATTCTTTCTCATATCTGGGATATGTCTAACCTCTTCTAATGTTCTCACCACACCATCGGACATCTTAATTTTAATTGTTCCCATTCCAATAATTGTGCATGTAGCATCATTACCCATTCGAACAGAACCACAATTAATTGACCTATAAGTGTCGAACCAGTTCCTGTGGGGAGTCACGTGAAAAGAACATGCGGAATCCAGAAGCCAAGAATTGTTCAAACCGTCAGTGCTTGATGAAACAGAAAGCATGTCGCCATCAGATTCCGAGTCTGCTACTACGTTGACAGATGTAGAGGACTCTTCCTTCCCCTTATTCCATTCTGGACATTCTCGCTTCATATGCCCCTTCTTTTGGCATTTGAAGCACTTTACTGTCTTGCTCTTGGATTTAGATCTTCCCCTAGCAGATTTGTCATCCTTGTCTTTCTTCCTTCCACGATCTTGATAACCCTTTACTACTAGCCCTTCACCAGAACTCTCAGCTGAATCCTTATGTTTCCGTTGGTAGTGATCCAACAGGGCTCCTGAAACTTCTTCTAATTCCAGAGTTTCTTTTCCGTAGAGTAAGGTCGTCACCAGGTGTTCGTAGGAAGTCGGGAGGGAGGTTAGGAGCATCATCGCCTTATCTTCATCCTCGAATTTTATATCAATTCGCAACATATCACTAATGATTTGTTTGAAGGTATTGATGTGCTGCCTCAGGTCCGCACCCTCTGTCATCTTAAGCCCATACAACTTTTGCTTTAGATGCAGTTTGTTCGTGAGGGATTTGGACATATATCTTTTCTCTAGATTCAACCAAATCCCTGCAGTTGAGTTCTCCTCCATGACATCGTACATGACTTCGTCTGCTAGTAATAGCCGAATTGTACTCACCGCCTTCATGTCTAGTTCTTCCCATTCATCGTCTGTCATCTTCTCTGGTTTCTTTGTCTTCCCGTACAAAGCCTTCACCAAACCTTGCTGCACTAACAGATCCTTCACCCTTCTTTGCCATAGCCCAAAGTTACCAGTTCCGTCAAACTTAACTAGGCCTACCGTCGCAATAGAAGCATTAATTGCCATTGTTTCGACCAACAGCTCTGATACCAATTGTTGTGAAAATTAACTGTTTGCGCAAGATTAAAGAATAGAGAAAGAGATCAAACACACAAATAAAGAACACAAGAATTTACGTGGTTCGGCAATATGCCTACATCCACCGGCGACGACAGGGAGAAAGTTTCACTAAGAAAATAGGGAGATTACAATAGTGGTATCAAGACTCTCTCAAAGAACCCAAACCCCAATTACACCCTAATCTCTCTCTCACCAAGAATAAACCTAGAGAAACCCTTCTCTAATTATTCTATATTGTGGCACACTTAACCTAAACAAAAGACCTATATATATAGCAATAGGTTTAGGTTTGCCGTATAAGGTATATGAAAGTCGGCTATAGTTTCCTAATATTAATAGGAAACTCTTAACAAGGTTGACTAATTCAACCACCGACGCAACAGATACAATGTGTGTGGTGGATATTGGCTTAATTAATATGATTTAAAGAAGATAACATTGCTGCCATTTGCCGGGCAGAGAGAGAGAAGGAGAGAAATAGCTCATATAAAATTACTCCAATTCCTTGTGATCTCTCGTGGAATACACATGCCAATCACAAAATTTCCTTTGTGATGCTTTCAATGACCAAAAAGTTGAATATCTCAACTTATATTTCAGAGAATGCCTTTTGATCTTTGTCTTTTCCTAGCCTTCAATCAGTGTGGTATTGAGTCTTGTATTCCACTCGCCTTTAATTTGTAAGAAATACAGACTTCACATCAGGGCCGACCCAAAGTCTAAATTTGTATATCTGATGTAACCACCTTTGTGATGCTTTCAATGACTAAAAAGTTAAATATCTCAACTTGCATTTCAGAGAATGCCTTTTGATCTTTTGCTTTTTCCTAGCCTTCAACAAGTGTGGTATTGAGTCTTGTATCCTACTGGCCTGGCCTTTAATTTGTAAGAAATACAGACTTTACATCAAGGCCGGCCCGAAGTCTAATGCAACCATAAAATTTGTATATCTAATGTAACCACCTTTGTGATGCTTTCAATGACCAAAAAGTTAAATATCCCAACTTGCATTTCAGATAATGCCTTTTGATCTTTTTCCTTTTCCTAGCCTTCAACCAGTGTGGTATTGAGTCTTGTATTCCACTGGCCTTTAATTTGTAAGAAATACAGACTTCATATCAAGGCTGGCCCGAAATCTGATGTAACCACAGAATCCACAACTTTTCTTTTTCTTTTTTAAAATACGAATTTATTTATTTATTATTACTTTTTTTCCTTGTGGTTGCCCTAGTGGGGGCTTAACCAAGTCTAAAGTCTTGCGGGGCTTACTCTAAGGGCCAACCCTGCTTCACATACTCAAAAAGAGGATTATGGCTACAAAATGATATCACTTAGCAGTAGCAACATTTATTTGTCCCTACATGCCATACAAATAATATTTATTTTGCCTTAACAATCACCGCGAAATGCTAGTTGGCCTATACAAGGATAACCTAGGAGTATGTATTAAAAACAATTTTGTGCTTCTCTATCCACAAGAAGAAGAGTATTAAGAGTACAATAAGGTAAAATGAGAGAGAGAGAGAGAGAGAGAGAGAGAGAGAGAGAGAGAGAGAGAGAGAGAGAGAGAGAGAGAGAGAGAGAGAGAGAGAGAGAGAGAGAGAGAGAGAGAGAGAGAGAGAGAGAGAGAGAGAGAGAGAGAGAGAGAGAGAGAGAGAGAGAGAGAGAGAGAGAGAGAGAGATTTTATAGTTCAGTGATGATATGTTATGTTTACAATAGAGGTCTTAATTTGTTTTATTTTGGTACTGGGGTAGCTTCAGACTTTATTCAATTTGGTTTGTTTGATCCATTTTCTTTTATGGTTTAATTATTTTATTTGTTTTTTTAAACGAAAAATGTGAGGTGGATAACGATTGTATAACAGAGCATACCTCAGGTGGGTTAAGTGACACTTTTTAAAATACGGATAGACAAAGTGTCACCGGGCCAAACCATAGGTGGGTTTACTATAATTATCCCATCAATTAAATATCCTTGAAGCTAACCCTAACACTATGTTTTCACTCCGAGGAAATTTATTCAATAGTTGTTACTAGTTTTAACCTAGATATTCATCGATAAATTTGTTGAGTTTCTAATAATATTAACCAGATTAACCAATTATATTGTTAGTACGAAATTCAAATTTTAATACATGTCAAGTGATGTGGCACAAGCGCCGATTAAACGAAGACACGCGAGACCAAATAGTGGCCGTGGTAGTATCCACTATCCAATAAAAAGAGACATGTAGAAAAGTCAGCAAGGAAATCAAATCCAATCAAAGGAGGACACACGTGAGTAAATTCTAATCGTCACACATATGACATCATATTAAGGATTTAAGGCATGTTTGTTATTCACAGCAAAAACTCATAATCGTCGAAGTAATGGGCCACGATTGAAGTAGTTACCAAATACTAGTGACCATTCACGTGGCATTTGAAGAACAAATCAAGATCAAAGGTAACCGCCAGATTTAAAACTATAAATAGAAGGCTTGGTATTCAGATAAAGACACCACAACCCCCCCCCCCCCATAGAACCCCCTAGAGAACTTTTAAGAGAACAAAAAGATCTTTTGAGATCCTTAGAACTAGAGATTCTGGGCCTTTGCCCCTTTGAGAGATTTGTTTAACTTTGAAGTGAGAGCTTGTTAATAGAATACTTAGATTATATGGTAGTAAGTCTACCTTGTAATTATTCCTTTGAGATAAGGAATGTTTATGCATATTATGAATATATGGATGTTTATATGATTTCTGCTTCGATTTGACTATTCTTTATAATTTTTAGTTTAACAACAACAAATATTATGACAATTATTCAATTGTAAGTAAGGGTTTAACGTCAACATAGTATTTGGTTATTACAAACAACATGACCTAGTTTCTATTCTACCCCGGCCCCAACTATTAAAGTTTTTGATTTACTATAGAGCAAAGCATTGCTAGCATTTTCCTAAGGACTAATTTGGTTGCCTCAAATATATAATTTATACAACAAATAGTTGCACCACAGATAAACCCTAGTCACAAGTTTGCTTGCAATCATACATGCTTGGATTGGAGATGCATAGAGCATAGTATGTCATCAATTTTCATTTGCAGAACTTTTCTTCCCATTTCATTAAAGTAATAGATGATAAATAACCTCAAAGCTAAACCACTCTGAATGCCTACCACTCCAAAAGACAATCAAAACATTGATCAATTAAATGAGAAATGGAAATATATTGCAATGAATGAGAAGGAAGGCTGACTTGAATGATAAAGACGAGATTCACATCACACCAAACATGATTTGAGATTTATCTTTAGTTTCAAAGACGTGTCCGTGTACAACAATGTATATGATGATTAACTGAAAATTCAGCTACTCTAGAAAACGATGTGCCCGAATGAAAATCTTATGCTTCTAAACGAGTCAAACTATATGGGAAGGTTTAGGTGTCGCCATTAATTATTAGCTAGAATTATTAAGAATTGCAATTCAATTAACAAGTCATGAAAAGTTGGTATAGCATTGCACAGCTCTAGAAGTAATGAAATGGTGCCTCAATGAAGTAAAAGTGAATTCAAAGTGAGTGACAAGCAGAGAGTAATAGAAAGAAAAGGACATGTGAACAAAAAGATTAAAAATCCAAAGAAGAGAGCGATGCTTACAGAGGCAGGAATAGAGCTCAATCATCCATACATTAGCATTAGTCACTCAGTCACTCTTAAGGTTTTTACCACACATTACATTCCATGAAGTCAGAGGTAGTACCGTCGTTCTTTGGAGCCAATGTGGCCCAGAAAATTTCTCTGTGAATCTGTGATGCATGTATATGAGGAAGAAATAGGTTTGAGGGCGAAATCAGTGTATCCTTGGGCATCCATCAGCTCGACCTCCTCCTTTACCTGCTGGCATAATTCTCGTTAACATTTAGATAGATACCGTAAGCTCGTCATCGGAGGAGAAAGGCTCCATAATGCCAAAGGCATTGAGCTTGCTCTTGTTCAGCAAATGCAGCCATGAGTTCCACAGAGAATACAGGAGAGGCCATGTGGGCTGCAAATTTGAGAGTACTAATGGTAATCCTAACAATTCTATTTGTCCACCACTTGACACCAAAGTCACAGGACTCAATAACCTACTATTAAGAGCCTAGGTCTGTCCAAACCAATTCATGGCCTCCATTGACAACTCAATTGTTCTTATATGTATTTAACTGTTACCACTACCATATCAAATCACTCTAAATTAAATCTTAAACTTTTACACACAACTAAAACGGTTCTTAAAGTCATTTGCATATATTTAGAACAAACACATAACTCTTTGCTAGTTCTTCTTCTATTTCCTTTCGAATTTTTTTTCCCTTTTTACCCCTTCGACTCCGAGAGGAGGGACCAGAGGGATTCAAACTATTGACTTCCACAGTTCTACTTTACGAGAAATGGTCCCTAGTGGATTGTGCTAACCCTTCGGGTTATTTATTACCATCTTTTTATTGACAATATAAGAGGAAAATTTTGAGGAGGCAACATTTAAAAAAAAAAAAACAGATGAACGCACAATGGAATTGATACAAGGGTTTATTGGCCTAGAATTTACCAGATAGTTAATCACCTGTAACTACCAAACAGGTAAAAACAATACCTAAAGCAGAGGTCAAATTCTGAAATGAACTCACTGTTTGCAGCCAAACATTGGCCAAGACTTATATTTGTCAGAGTAAATGGAAGATGCCAATACATGAACTCATCAAACTACAACAGAAAGATACATAATACTCAAATAAACTTCTTTAAAAAAAGACACATTGGATCAATGGAATCACTGAACACATTAAAATGATCAGATTAGAAGAATTACTGAACATAACCAAAATTGGAAAAACAGAACCCCCGCCCCTTCGTAATGGTTCCCATTGGCACAAATCAGGATTCCAATCAAAGACCTTCGCCATACACCCAAACAGTATCTGTCATCGTGTTCTTTACCCCATCAAATAGTCGACGTATCAATGACTGCCAGTGCCTCCCACCGTAGATCTCGGGTCCTAACACTAAAGGTTCGATTTTCTCAATCTCAATGCATCGCCATCTTGCATTTCCATACACAGAGTCGCAGGGCCAGCCCTAAACAATTTGGGGCCCAAAGCAAATGAGGCCCTTTTTTTCTTTCTTTTTTTATTATTATTTAAGCAGAGTTTTTATTTTATTTTTTCAATATTGTATTATAAATTATTATGTGTGTGTGTGTGGGGGTCTCTTCCATCAATTATTTGTAGCTTATATATACATGAGGCTTTTTTTCTTTTTCTTTTTTTGAGCTATGAGGCTATTTGTAGGCATTCTAAAATTTCTAAATTTTATGGGTCTAAAATCTCTACTTTGTTAAATTTACCTTGAAATTGATACTGGAGAGTCATTACCAAGCCTGCACTAGATAAATTTGCCTCTTGTGTGTGTGTCTGGGTCTCTTCCATCAATTATTTGTGGCTTATATAAACATGAGACTTTTTTTCTTTTTCTTTTTTTGAGCTATGGGGCCTTTTGTAGGCGTTCTAAAATTTCTAAATTTTGTGGGTTTAAAGCCTCTACCTTGTTGAATTTACCTTGAAACCAGTACTAGAAAGTCGATACCAAGCTTGCGCTAGATAAATTTGCCTCATGTGTGTGTGTGTGGGTCTCTTCCATCAACTATTTGTGGCTTATATATACATGAGACTTTTTTTTGAGCCATTGGGCCTTTTGTAGGCATTCTAAAATTTTTAAATTTTGTGAGTCTAAAGCCTCTACTTTGTTGAATTTACCTTGAAACCGGTACTGAAGAGTCGTTACCAAGCCTGCGCTAGATAAATTTGCCTCATCGTCGAAGACCCTTGGATTGAAAATTTGTGCTTGGGTTGTCATGGTTTTGAAGCTTTGCCAGTGTGGGATGGAGTGGGTTGCTAGTAAAGATTTGTGTTTGGGTTGTCATGGTTTTGAAGCTTTGCCGGTGTGGGGTGCAGTGGGTTGTTAGTGTTTGCTGGTGTTTGGGGTATATGAGAAAAGTTATAATAATAATAATAATAAATAATAATAATAAAGAATTGTTTTATAATATTTTATTAGAATGTAATGTAAAATAAAGAGTGGATTAGAATGTGTTTTGTAAAAGTTGATTGGTAAAATAGAAAAGTGGATTTTTGAAAAGGTAAAATGGAGAAACTATAGAGAACTGGATGAGAATGCTCTTATAGGGTTGGGTTAATAGCTGACACACCAAACCCTAAAGTTAAGATGCTACTATGGTCAAGCCCAAGTAAGGAAGTCATTTCGGTCGTCCCTTTTTACCACTTTCAAATAAAAAAAAAAAAATGTCACTGAGCTCTATACCTTAATGTTAAGAGCCTAGTCTCCTGAACCAAATTCATGGCCTCCATTGACAACTCAATTGTTCTTACACTGCAATTAATTGTATCAACTACCATATCAAATCACTCTAAATTAAATGTTAAAATGTTACACAAATAAAATGTTTCTGAAAGTCATTTGCAAATATTTAGAATAAACACAAAACCCTTTCATAGTTCTTCTCTATTCTTTGGAATTTCTTTTTCCCATTTTTCCCCTTGGACAATTTTTTATTTTATTTTTAATTAAGTAAAGTTCGAGTTCAAGAGAAGAGGACTTCCACAATTCTACTTTATGATAAATGATCCCTAGCTAATTGTGCTAACCCTAGGAATTTTTTCCCCTGGACAATTTTATAACCATCTTTTTATTGACAACATAAGGCGAACATTTTGAGGAGGCAAAAAAAAAAAAAAAAATGATTGGGAGTTGATACAAGGGTTTATTGACTTATAATTTACCAATCTGCTAGTTAATCACTTGTAACCACCAAACAGGTAAAAACAGTACCCAAAGCAGAAGTCAAATTCTGAAATGAACTCACATTTTGCAGCCAAACACTGGCCAGGACGTAAATTGGTCAGAGTAAATGGAAGATGCAAATACATGAACTGATCAAACTACAACACAAAGATAGATAGTACTCAAATAAACAACCTTAAGAAAAGACACATTGGATCGATTGAACGAAACAGGTCTGTAGGAAGATCTTCCCATTGTATCAATTTATTCCATCTCAAACGGTCCCAATAGCAGAACTATCAGGCTTTAAGAGATGCCCCCACTTTTACGAGATCTTCAAGTGCCTTCACGATTTGTGCCTCACTCAAGCCTTCCAAACGAATACCCCTTTCGACACCCATGTCTGTATGATAAACAAAAGGTAAATAGAAGAAACTAATGCATAAAATTCAAGTTTAAAGCACAAGGCCGACAGACTGATGGAAGATTACAAAACATATCAAGTAACAATTGATGGGAGTGGAAATGTTATATAGATGAAGGTAGATGCAAGATTAGGTGTCCCCACTGGCATCACAATTTCAAAATAGCCACACTTGTAAGGAGTAAAGATACTCTCTTCACATATCATTAAGCCAATACCATATCTTCCACATGTTATTTGTGTACATCTTGTAGGAAGCTAGTATGAAACAACTAACAAACAGTTTTGCCTAAAATCTTTTAGGAAGAGAAGATAGCCTATTGTCTGTCAAACATTCATAATCTTCTATTTTACCAATCAAAAAAAAAAAATCTTCTATTTATCATTTGCCACATATCATATGTACCTGACCAAATTAACAGACCAACTAAAATCAGTCAACATATGAACCTCAACCATGTAACCACATAGCACGTTGAATAGCTATGAGTCATATATCCTTCTTTTTCTTTCCTTTTTGCATTTACCCTCTTTCATTCATCAGGTTTCTTATCAAAACAGGTGCACAAGCAACTAATTGATGTTTTCTTCCTAAACAGAACCATTTAAATTAAATTAATTTGACACATCATATGGAATCACTGAACACATTGAAATGAACAGATTGGATGGAATTACAGAAAATAATTTATGGAGACTGATATTTCAAGTACTGAGTATGAATGTATGATAAATAAATTTACATTACCCCCCCCCCCCCCCCCCCAAGTCTTTGGTACAACAAATCCCAATGGCAGCAGCTGCAAATGGACATTGCCCTATCAACTCCTCCATTTCCTCCTTTTGTGTGTGTACAGATCGCAAAGGTATTGTTGTTTCTTTACGCAAAGAGCCTTGAATGAATGTGGGTAAAAGAGTATGTTCCTTGATATGTGAAGCAACATTAGAGCATAATATAAATTTGTGAATATTAATGAGATAAATGTAGGGAGAAAGTGTTGTGGTGTTGGGGTTTTGATCCGAGATCATAACTGTTAAAGTTGTTGAGTGATTGCGTGAGTGAAAGAGAAAATAATGAGTGGCTGCAAAAGGTTAAAAGTTGTTTGGGCATTAGGACCTATGTCTACGGAGGAAAGTCCTAAACGCCTACATATAAACTATATAATTTCCTTGTGTTACAATGGACCCTTATATACTATAGAAACCTAGACTAACCGAAGTTTAGTTTGCTTGTTCTACAAGTTCATAGACCTACACTAGAATTGGGCCTAATGGTCCAATATATCTCTAACAATAACGGTCTTGTTGTGTCTGCCTTTTGTGAGAAAGTGCTATGTTGTGGTAACTCCATTCGACTCACAGCAGTGGCCTTACACAAAGCTCTCCAGTTTGCACATGAAATGGGCTTCCACACTCTTATCATTTATTATGATTAAAGGATTTTGCTGTGGCTGTTCAAGCCGACACTCCATGTCTATCTGCCATTGGGGTTTTGTTTGATGATATTAGAATAGCAAAGATGCAGTCTAGGGAGGTCGCTTTTTTCAAAGTGTAAGTAAACAGTGCAATAGGGTTTCATTGGTTTTGGATAGAGGAGCGTCCTGATTTCCAATTGCCAGTTATGTAAATGCTAATGCTCAAACTCAATAACACTTTATAGATATCCAAGATTGTAATTTTTATAATTTTAACTTGTTTCATAAAAACAAAATTACGGAGACATGTAAATCATAAAAATCCTACAAGAAATCTAATGAGAGCAAAATATACCATATCTAGCCCATAACTGGGGCTCGATTCCTTTGCATTCGCGGATCAAGATTGGCAATTTGGGTTTAGTGTCTTCAGATCCTTGTAATTCTTCTCCACGAATGCTCTTTTACAAATTACAATAACAAAACAAATTTCTAGAATGGATTAGACTTTACTTTTAAAGGGAAGTATAAATATAATTTTTTATTAAAAAAAAAAAAAAAAAAAAAGTAGAAATGAAGAACCTAGTGGACGAGCTCGTTGGAGAGGATTGACATAGCAGGATCCGAAGCTCCTTGAGATTCTTAGATAGCTGTCCTCTCCACGCCATTCTGTCACTGCACTTCCGATTGTCGCTCTCTTGGCACGAACCAAGTCTAAGCAATAGTATAACTGGAGAGGCCTAGGCCCAAACTTTGGCCCATAATGTTCGATGGCCACGAGGCTCACTCACCACAAAACCCAACTCTATCTTATTCTTATGTGTTCACACTTCTGACTCTATTAAAAACCAAATATGTTACGTTTTTTAATTATTGAATATAACATGTATTTGAATTTAATTAGAAAATTTAAAATATTATCATATCTAAATTTGTAATACATTAGGTTTTTCAATTAAATTTAATCACTTGACTATAATGAATTTAATTATTTAAAAAAAGATATAAAAAAGTATTTGTGTATTTATTGGTTAAAGCTATCATGTGTTTAAATTAAAAAACCTAATATAGTAATATACCACATCCAAAGAATTATATATAAATTTTCTTAAAGGGACAAAACTTAAAAATTTAAATAATAAAAAATGAGAAATTTTATTTTTAATTTTTAATTTTAATAGTGTAACAAACTAATTTTTATAATTCAAAAATAAAAAATTATGAAATTTAAAGAAATAAAAAAATTAAAGCCCTATAATCTAAAAAATAACAATTAAATCTAGTTCCTTTTAAATGGAACAATATAGTTTTTCAGAGTTTAATATAATTGATTATTTTTTATAATATAAGATTTAATTTTAACTTTGTTAAGGTTTTGAATTTAATTTTTTACTTTTAAAAATGCAAGATTTTATTTGTTATCCCATCATAAAGACAAAATGGATTCTATCAAAAATAAATAAAGACAGAATGGATTAAAATATAATTATTATTTTTTAATATTAAAAAAAAGAAAAAGAAAAAAGAAGGTTAACTAAACCAGCAGATGGTTTATACTTTATACCTTACCACGGTTAGGGAAAGGGCATCAGGGTGAGAACCTGGGACTATAAATACGATTTTTTTATTCTGCTGCTCAACCTAGAAACCAGAAAGAGAGAGAGAGAAAATATCACAAACTCTTCTTTTTGGCTTTTTATAATCAATCTCGGAGGCTCAGAATCACACGCGCTTCTCAAAACCACCTTCAGGTCCGGCTCTTTCTATCTTTCAATCTATAGTTGTTGATATTCTTCAAATATTAGGGTTTCTTAGAGTTTTATTATGGATTTCGTTTTTGCCTTAACTTTATATACATATATATATATACTCTTTTGCCTGATTGACGCGTGAAAGAAAAGAATCTGAAGTCCTTCGATTCGAACATATTTGGTACTTTGTTTGCAGATTTCTATCATTTGCTGTGTTTTTGTCTTTGGTTTTTCCTGATTGTTAATGATTCGAATATGTTATTTGTCGCTGATTGTTTGTTGGATATATTTGATCGTAACTATGTAATTGTCTGATTTGATTGTCGTGGATTTTTTTTTTTTCCCTTAAATTTTTTACTTTTTAACTTTTATGGATTGAATTGATTTTTTTTCTTAAATTTTTTAAATGGTACACCATGTTCTTAACATTTATAAATTATGGTTAGGAAAGCATCGAAACTGATTTGACATTCCCCTATTGTTCTTATGAATTATGTATTGTATTAAAACATTTTGGCTGGTACGCACTTTTGAAATTATAATTTAGTATAACGAGAGGATAATTGATGATAAATTTTAATGTTATAATAGTTTGGTATTGAAGGAATATTATATCAAGTGGGATTATGTTTCATTCTCAAGTGCAGGTTAGCAAGGTTTTGTTTTTAGAAATCATAATTCTCATGTTCTTGTTGTGGTAATTTGTTTATATGTAAGCATATATAGTATTGTCAAGTAGACTTAGTTGATATTAATTTCACTAGAACATTGCATATGGGTGGGAAATGATTCTTTGAGTTTATTCCCCCCACAACTTCAAATATTTTACACTATATCTTTTTGTTAAGTGCTATGTTGTTGTCACTTCATGTATCATGATTATTATGTATGATGTGATACTGTCTCATTTGGCCAGTGATGTGGCTGAAGACAGACATGGTTCTTCTTGGAAGATTGAAGCTTCACTTGAAATAGGAATTCTTTCATGTTGTTCATAATGTTTTGGAGTTTCTAGACATAACTTATGATTGGTTCTAATGATGCTTTTTCTGATTCACCAATTAATACACAGCTGTAGTGAGTTACTTAACTTATGTTATATGTGAACTTTATTTTGTATTTTATTTTTTACTTTTCTTGTTTGTTATCAAGTTTGGAATCCTAGCATTTTTGCTCCTCACCTTTTGGTTCTCAAAATGATTTGATTTTATACTGTTTTTGCAGGTAATCAACTAGCTTTTCTGTGTCTACTATCATATCTCACAATGGCAGATGGTCATGAAGCTGATAAGAACATTGAGATATGGAAGATCAAGAAGTTGATCAAAGCTCTCGAAGCTGCTAGAGGCAATGGTACGAGCATGATTTCTCTAATCATGCCTCCACGTGATCAAGTATCTCGTGTTACCAAAATGTTGGGCGATGAGTTTGGTACTGCCTCAAACATTAAAAGTAGGGTGAATCGCCAGTCTGTGCTTGGGGCAATCACATCTGCACAGCAAAGACTTAAACTTTACAACAAAGTTCCTCCCAATGGGCTTGTGCTCTACACCGGAACAATTGTAACTGATGATGGGAAGGAAAAGAAGGTCACAATTGATTTTGAGCCGTTCAAGCCAATTAATGCGTCTCTTTACCTTTGTGACAACAAGTTTCATACAGAAGCGCTGAATGAGCTGTTAGAATCTGATGACAAGTTTGGCTTTATTGTCATGGATGGTAATGGTACCCTTTTTGGGACTTTAAGTGGTAACACCAGAGAGGTTCTTCATAAATTTAGTGTTGACCTTCCAAAGAAACATGGAAGAGGAGGGCAATCTGCTCTACGGTTTGCTCGTCTTCGAATGGAGAAACGCCACAACTATGTGAGGAAGACAGCAGAGCTTGCCACTCAATTTTATATCAATGCTGCCACCAGCCAGCCCAATGTTTCAGGATTAATACTGGCTGGGTCGGCTGACTTCAAAACTGAGCTCAGTCAGTCAGACATGTTTGATCCCCGTCTTCAAGCCAAAATATTAAATGTGGTAGATGTCTCTTATGGAGGGGAGAATGGTTTCAATCAGGCCATTGAGCTGTCCTCGGAGATCTTGTCCAATGTGAAATTTATTCAGGAGAAGCGCTTGATAGGCAAATACTTTGAGGAGATTAGCCAGGATACGGGGAAATATGTTTTTGGTGTGGATGATACACTGAAAGCTCTGGAGATGGGTGCTGTTGAGATACTTATTGTATGGGAAAATCTAGATATCAATAGGTATGTGTTAAAAAATAGCGCTACTGGTGAGATTGTCATAAAGCACTTGAATAAGGATCAAGAGGCTGATCAGAGTAATTTCCGTCCTGTCGGCGCTGCTGAATTAGAGGTGCAGGAAAAGACGTCTCTGCTGGAGTGGTTTGCTACCGAATACAAGAAGTTTGGTTGCTCACTCGAATTTGTCACTAACAAATCTCAAGAGGGATCCCAGTTCTGTAGAGGTTTTGGTGGGATTGGGGGAATGCTCCGTTACCAGCTTGACATGCGATCATTTGATGAGTTTTCTGACGATGGAGAAGTTTATGAAGATTCTGACTAGCAATCAATCAACTTTTACTCAATGATGGTGCAGGAGAATGGGGCACAAAGGCCTGCACCAGTGCGCGATATGTCTGCGCATGCTGCTGCTGCCCCTCCTGATTTGAATCTCAAAACCCGTTGCAAAAATATATTTAAGGTTGATTTCTTTTCTTATCTATATGACTACTATTTTTTCAGTCAACACTATATTGAATTTTCTTCCCTAACCCTGTTGGCTAATTTGCCTCTATTGTTTTTTCTTTCTTGAAGGAGATTGCTTTGTCCAAGAAGCTTAATTGGGTGATTTCATTTAGATTTTGGATTATTCCAAAAAAAAAATTACAGGAAATATGTTTCTTGGATTGGAGCAGCAGCTGGGTAAGAGTCACAAGAAAGAATAATGTGCTATATTAGGCATTTCCGTTGCTTTGTGGGGAACCTTCTATTTCTGCATCAAATTTGGTTGTTGACTGATCGAGATGATGAAAGACTGCGGTTCTCTGCTTCAACTTGGAAACTCGTAGTGTGTTGTTTTGTTGGAAACTGATATCTGTAATGTTCGTGTGAAGTTTATTTTAATTACTATTACTTTTAGTCTATGCTTTTAATTCTGTTGAATAGTCGTGGTCATTAGCGTATATGTTTTGGTGGATGCATCTTAGTTTCGGTGCCATAATAAAATGATACTTATTTTAAGTATTGGGTGTTGTTTCATTTTGAGTTCTGGATGGGCTGCGGCTTTGGTCCTTTACTTCTAGCATGTTTGTCATGGGAAAAATGCAGAGGGACTGAAGCCACTTCATTATAACAAACAATCAAATAATTTTTTTGCTAAATACAAACTATCAAATAATTGCACGAGTATGCTACTTTGTAATTAATTCCTAGTTTTCAATGTTTGTCAGTTTTAGTGTCTGTTTGGTATACCCATCTTTTCCTCTCAAGTCTCACTCTTTTTTAGTTACCGATTAAGCAAAATAAACAAATTAAAATAAGCTTTTTCGAACGTGACACTAAGCATTTTAAAAGGGTATCCGTTTTTTAGATGGCTTAATGTGTGTCAGCCTGAGTAGATTGTATTGGTGTTTTGTTTTTGAGTGATGCTAGGATATTACAATTACAAATATGCTAGGGGAGTTACATTCTAATATTTTATGAAAGGTGAAAAATACATCTACACCCCTTGAGAATCAATCCAAACCAACTCCAGTCTAAATAAAATTCTTGACCCATGTCAGAAATTGCATCAAAATTATTTAAAATCCAAGCAAAAAAATAATAATAATCTTGAGAAATAAGCTAAACGGTTTAGCTTCCAATTGACTTTGCACAAATGAAAACACAGATGACCGATTAAAGGTAGAGCTTCAATTGGCCTAGCATCAATGTCCATATAAGAGAAGCATTTCTTAAAGCATTCATAGTCGGTTCTTTATATTTTCTTTAGGGTTAAATACATTGTTGGCCCCTAATGTTTACCTAAGTTACGCATTTGATCTATAACGTTTAAAATGGACAGAAATAGTCCCTAACGTTTCAAAATCGTGCACCATTGGTTATTTTATTTGTCTCTGTTAACTTTTTGTGTATGTGGCTAAAAGATTGATGACGTGTCTATTTTTAATTGAGCTGATATTTATTTTCATTTACATGTAGAATATTGACGTGACAGACCCGATTAAAATGAAATAAAACCCACCCACTCGTTTAATACCCTACCCATTCACTAAAACAACCCAAACCTATCAAACCCCACCTGTTTCTCTTCTATCTTCTTCCTCTGCCTCTCTCCTCACACCAGCACCCAAAACTAAGAACCATAAGCAAAAAAACACCATTAACGTTCCCTCACTCTATCAAAGGAACTTCCAAACTGAAAGGGAATGAATTAGGGTTCCTTCCACCCAACAATTAGACATTTCTCATTCTTATCTAGTGTGCAAGAACTCCAACAAGCAAACAAACTGGCAAAGAAATCCCTCTCTACCCTTCTCTGCTAGAACGTTTCGGATTCCATCACTAAAAAATGTTTCCATTGCCATCATCTCCTCATCATTCTGACTCACTCCACTATGATTGAATAGTGCTTCAATGAAGCGATTCTAGATCTTTATTTTCTTAATTTTTCTATTTTAGATCTACTATGCGAGATCTTACTTTTTCAATTCTTAGTTCCTAGATCTTTATTTTTCTATTATTAGTTGCTATTCTAGATCTAATGGTATGAAAAATAATGACAAAAATTTAAAAACAAAAACAAACATGGAGATTTTCTGAGAAAGGTTGAGAATCTGGAAAGAAATCTTCCAAAAAGCATCAGAGTTGTTCATCATTCCCAATAGACTAATAATCGGATGGGTTAGTGATGGGTAGATGTTAACGGGTGGGTAGGCAAATGGGTTTAAATGGGATTTAAATTGGGTCTCGCCATATCTATGTGTAAAAAGGAAATTAATGTCAATCCAATTAAAAAATTAACACGCCATTAATCCGTTAGGCACGTACACGCATAGTTAATGGAGACAAACGAAAAGACTAATGGTGCATGATTTTGAAACATTAGGGACCATTTCCTCTTGTTTTAAACATTAGGGACCAAACATGCAACTTAGGTAAACGTTAGGGACCAACAGTGTAGTTAATCATTTTCTTTATTTTACCTCTTCAGAAACTAACTTTTTTTACTTTACCTATCAACTTTAACAAACGTCTCACATTCTACTCTTTATTTTACAATATACTCTATTAAAATATTATTTTTTTCCCAAACCCTAACCGTACCCACGGTCCTATCCTACGCACCTTCTCTTTCTCTCCCTCACCGCTAGTCTCCCCCATGTCCTTCTCTACTTCTAGTCTCCCCGTTCTCCACCACCAACATAAAAACCTTAAAACTAATTTCACTAAAAAAAACCTAAATTTCCTCCAATATTTCAATTCCCCTTAACAGGCTACATCTTCATCTACTTCCAAATCATGGACCCACACGGCACCTCCTCCTCCAAATGGGACTGCTTCGCCAACGCCAATGTTGTCGACGATTCCAAGACCATCGTGACTCCTGGCACTGCTTCTTCACAAAGAAGAAATCACACGGTTGGTGCGATTCCACACCCTCCTCCACTGTTTTTTTATTCCAAATTGGATTTCTTGTTTCACCACGACTTCGTTTTGATCCAAAACCCAAAAATCAAATCCGTCAAAATCATCAAATTCAGTCCTTGATCACCCAAAATTCAATTAAAACCACAAAATATCAAAAAAAAAAAATAAAAAAAAAAAAACCACCACTCTGAAAATCCAAAACCCAAAAAACCCATGAAGCAAATCCCTCAAAATAACTACCTTATTCAACAATCCCTATTGCCTAACCAAACCCCACCTTTGAGATACTTTTCCAGGACCACAATGAAAAATAAAACCTAAAACAACACTTAAGGGCTGAAGGATGATCGCATCAAAGCCACCATAGAAAGGGAGAGAGTGAATAATATAAGAGGAGAAATTTTTTAGCTAAGCTACAGTACTGTAGTTTTTTGTAAAAATTGAGGTACTTTAGCTCACTGAATGTGAGTTATTTTTTTGTCATTTGTATGAACAGTGTTATGTATTTTTGCTAAAAGCGTGGTTTAACTCTCGAGATGAGAATGCTCTTATGATCTTATTTTATTAAAGAGAGAGAGAGAGAGAGAGAGAGAGAGAGAGAGAGAGAGAGAGAGAGAGAGAGAGAGAGAGAGAATTTTATTCTCAATCAAAGGAATCTCCCACGGCAAGGTAACCTGAAAAAAATAATTAAATGGCGATTGAAAACTTACTCATTACAAATGGATCGTGTGCGCCAAAGTAGATGGTGATGTGGTACCATCGTGGGCTGGTGGCTGGCAGACGAGCGAGGCTCTCTCTCTCTCTCTCTCTCTAAGGATAGAACAATAGATCTAGTAATGTTTTTCTTTTCTTTCTTTTTTAGCACTTAAGAAATAATGGATGGCAATTGAACAAAAAAAAATTATTTGGCAAATACCCAAAGTTTGAGTACTAAATTGATTAAAACCAAAGTGTAGGAAGTCTAAGTGCAATCTCATTAAAGTTCAAGAGATGTAAATATTATATATACATATATATATATATATATTCAACATGGGGGATGACAGATTTGAAACATGATTTCCTTTGTAAAGGAGAACATAAGCAAGTGCAAATTTTATTACATAACAAGTGTGTAAATTTTTTAACACAGAAAAAAAGAAAAGAAAAAGGAATTTATTTATTATATGGTTGATGTGGTATCAATCACATAAATTAGTATGTCATTTGTAATTGTTTTGTGTTAAAAGTTGTTAATATTTTAATATTATTTTTTTCCTTCTCTTTTTCCTATGAAAAATTTTATTAGCTTTATGGGGTTGGTGTTCGTGGTGCTGGTTTTGCTTGAATTTATTCTCCATTTGATCCCAAAAAAACATTTGTTCAGGACCATTCCTATTTTAAAAAAATTATAATGTTGGGATGAGGTTTTTTTTTTTTTTTTTAAATGATCAATTTAATTTCTTGATTTGTATTACATCAGTATTGAGTTTGGAAGTTTGACTCTTACCAAATTAAACGATTAATTTGATGGGCACTTGTGGATACATAAGGTATAGTAGCTACGTATCAAACATGTGTATGAATTATACAATACATATATGCATATTGTATGAATCATATCATATTATATGAGTTGTACATGTTGGATAATAAATAAATGTGTGGGTTTAAAATGGATTTTTTGCTAAAAAAATTTCTTTGACTTGAGTCCAACAGTTATTGGACTTGTTTTTAACACAAAATTATTTAGTTATTTGGTTTTTTTTTTTTTTGTTTCTTCTCCTACAAAATTTGGATCACATATTTGACATTTCACTTTTACATGTGCAAAAATATTCTAACTATGAATTGAGTATTGAATGATAATATAATATTATATATTTTATTTGTTAAATGTCCAAGAAACTTGAATGCCAAAAGAAATATATAGAAAAAGTTATTGAAATAGAAGAACAAAATAATTAATTAATGTTGGAGATGACGAAGAAGAAGTCATTGATGAAATGATTTTATAATATGATGAAGACGATGATAACATTAACTTGGACTATGACAATAAAGTAGATCAGGCAAGATGATGAATATGATGGGGAAAAAATATTTGTTTAGCTTATATATCATGTTGAGTTTGACCAATTACATGTGGATATTATAAATATTTTTTTAATTAGCTTTATTAAATATTATTTCACAAGTGATTAATAAATTAGTAATTAGTTGAATATGTTTTAAATTTATAATAAATATATATATATTTATTTAGCAAACAAATAATAATAAATATATATTTATATATAAAATTTTTGACTTAAATATACTGTTGGTCCCTAAAGTTTACTCATAAAATGTTATTAGTCTTTGAAGTTTGAAATGAGTGCTATTGGTCCCTAAATTTTAAAAATGATCGCTACTAGTCCTTTCATTTAATTCCGTTAGTTAGGCTACCTACGTGGCTAACGGAGAGATGACATGACATCTTTTTTAAATGATGTGGCAATTTTTTATTTTTTATTTTTAAATTAAAACTTAAAAATTACACCGTAGCAATTAAACCTAGATCCAACTCTTTTTTTTTTTGTTGCTAAACTAGATGAGATTTCCATTAAATTGAATAAGATACATCCATCAACCAAGCCTCTTTCACTAAAGGAGGGAGGGAGTCGAACCCGAATCCAACTCAATAACCCATTTCACATAACAACAATATGAAATCCCATTTCACTTCTCAGCCTTGATGCCCCTACAACCTCCTCCACTCATCACTGGTGCTGAAATCCTAAAAAGTTGCTCAAGCTCCTCTATTCCAGCGCTGTGCTTGCTACTTGCATATCATTAGATGGAAACTTTTGATTTCATATTGACCCGCTTGGTCATGGAGTTTGAGAGAGGTTGCGATGGTGGCGTGGCGTCGAGGAGGTTGCTAGAGGTGCGATCTGGCCTTTTGGTTTTCTTTTTGGTAGGCTGGGCTTCACGGTCGATTCGTGGGGGTTGCCGGCGTGAAAGATGCTCGGGGTTGTTGGTGTGGGTCGCCGGTGGTTGGCGACCTTGCTGTGGGTTAGAACCTTTTATCTTTTGGAATAGGAAGTTCAAATAGTGGTAAACAAGTTATATTGTAACTTTTCTATATCAGAGCAGTCAAATGGCGACTAGATTGTAATTCCAGTATATAGCTGCAATCATGAAAATATCTCTCTCTCACATCTCTCCATAGCACTTCTCTCTAAGTTTTTTCTTGTTAATTCTTGTATTGCTTTATTGGTCCCTATCTTCAATTTCCTTCCATCTGCTCTGTTTTCTTATTCAAAATTTTTGTTGGGATAAAGGTATAGGACTCCACACCAACTGCTGCTATCTACAATTCTTGGCATATTATGGATGAATTTGTCTTCTGCGGGTGTCATAACCCTATTTTTACCCCCGAGATTTCCTCGGGTGTTGGCACGCAAAACAAGACAGTCGGACTGAGCCGAGTTTAACCCGATAGCGGCTCAAATGCATCAAAAAATTATCAGAACATGGTCGAGGGGGCACAATTCGTGAGGTTTGGAAAGGTTTGACCAAAGTTGACTAAAGTTGACTGGAGTTGACTAAGTTTGACCAAGACCATGACCATGACCAGGCCAAAAGCAAGATTTGATTGACCATTTTCTGACCATTGAGAAGAGCACATCAAGACCTTCGATTCAATACTTCATGGGTCAAAAATGAATGAGAAACGTGGAAGTTATAGGCAAAACCGTAAAAATTGGTCTGACACTTAGTCAAATTTGGCTAAATATTATTGACCAAAACAGTCCCATTCTGGGGTGACATTCGTGCACAGAGTCTTCTCAGCTCGCTACGAGTTAACCTGCAACTCTAAAAATTTAAGGAAGAGGGTAAGTTCAGCTATGTCGTGCAACTCTCGGATCGCCAAAAGCTTCTCTAGTCAAGCCGGAATCTTGGTCGGAAAATGACTCCTTATCATGAAAAAACACTCTGAGGGCCTTTGTTCCCAGGGCTGTAGCTCATAAGCCCAAGCCCGAATCCTCACGAGATTTGTGACACTCTAAATAAGACATCATAAGCTTTCTAGAGACATAAAGATCATCGAAAACCGGCACCGGGAGCTACGTCAACCGTGCGCAGGAAAATTGACGAAAGTAAGGAAATTGTGTTGGAAATTCAACACATTTCTCCACCCGGGAGACTGCCTTCGCGCACAGAGTCTTCCTGACTAACTACGAGTTGGTCCATAAGTCAGGAAATTTAAGAAATAGGGTGACCTTGGCTGCGACATGTAACTCTCATTTCGCCGGCAACATCTCTGGTTTGGCTGGAATCTTTGCCGGAAAAACACAGAAAAACTACTCAGACACCCCTACTTCCGGGAGCCATAACTTTTCTTTTCGAGCTCCGATTTGTGCGAACTTGTTACCGTTGGAAAGTATACTTTTCAAGCTTTCCAAAGGTACCACACATGACCCATTTTGAATACCAGAAGGCCTCCAAAAGCTACCTCGAAAAAGAGGGTAAAAAGCTGTCGAAAATTCCGGGCCAAAAGAGGTAAGTTCTGCAGGAGGGGCAAGTGGCAGATAGGAATGCCAGGTGTCACGCAGCATGATGCTGCGTGACCCTGGCCTATAAATACAGCCCCACTCCCCTCTCATTTTCATCAACATTCCTTAAGAGCCTTAGGCAGAAAGTTGGGTTTTTGGGTAGAAATTTGGGAAAAACGGTCTTTCCCTTTAGTGTTAGGCCATTTTTGGGTAGAATCAAAGAGATTTTGATTAGGTAATCCCTCTCAACGCTCTCCTCATCCCTCCCCTCTTTACCTATACATTCTCCCATACCCATTTGCATTTCATACATGGTAGAAGTGATGCTAGAGGATCTTACAATAGGAAATGACTCTATGTGATCCACCCTTCATTTATTGTTTCATTTCTTGCCTTTTCACTATGTGTTTAATGTTTTCACTATGTGTTTAATATTTTCACTATGTGATTGTTTGAATATATGAGGATCCTACAATTGGAAATGACTCATAATGATTATCCCTTCCCCTTCTCTTTTTGGACATGTAAATCCTAATTGGTCTTGAAGGTTTATGTAAGACTTTCAATAGCATTAAGTTCCATGTAATCCTATAAGGTACTTGGACCCTTGAGAATCCTCCATGCTTTAATTTCATTATTCCCCCCTCTTTGATGATTTCCCTTAATTTGGGCATGTAAATCCTAATTGGTCTTGGAGGTTTATGTAAGACTTTCAATAGCATTAACCTCCATGTAATTCCATAAGGTATTGGACCCTTGAGAATCCCCATGCCTTAATTTCATTATTCCCCCCTCTTTGATGATTTCCCCTAATTTGGGTATGTAAATCCTAATTGGTCTTGGAGGTTTATGTAAGACTTTCAATAGCATTAACCTCCATGTAATCCCATAAGGTATTGGACCCTTGAGAATCCCCTATGCCTTAATTTCATTATTCCCCCCTCTTTGATGATTTCCCCTAATTTGGGCATGTAAATCCTAATTGGTCTTGGAGGTTTATGTAAGACTTTCAATAGTATTAACCTCCATGTAATCCCATAAGGTATTGGACCCTTAAGAATCCCTTATGCTTTAATTTCATTATTCTCTCATCTTTGATGATTTCCCCTAATTTGGGCATGTAAATCCTAATTGGTCTTGGAGGTTTATGTAAGACTTTCAATAGCATTAACCTCCATGTAATCCCATAAGGTATTAGACCCTTGAGTCCTCCATGCTTTAGTTTCATTATCCCCCCCTCTTTGTTGATTTCCCCTAATTTGGGCATGTAAATCCTAATTGGTCTTGGAAGTTTATATAAGACTTTCAATAGCATTAATCTCCATGTAATCTCATAAGGTATTGGACCCTTGAGATTCCCCTTGTTATTTAATTGATTTTTCCTCTTTAATTAATCTTAAATATTTGCTTGTTCACGTAAATCCTAGTTGGTCTTAGAGGATTGGGTAAGTCTTTTAATAGCACTAATCCTTCATATAATCCCATGAGGTATCGAACTCATCTCTACACTTTCCTTCTTTTATCCATGTAAGCCTTAAGATGGTATTGGGGATTATGTAAGCCTTTCAATAGCATTAATCTTCAATCCTATGAGGTATTGACCATTTCCCTAATCTACCTCATATTGTCATTCCATCATTATCTCATATTTATCATTTTGATTAACTGCTTTAATTATGTCATAAACTATATTTGTCATTTGCTTAAGTGTTGCATTTATGTCATAATCATTCTATACTTGTCATCTTGATTGTTTCCATTACATCATAATCATCCATACTTG
Source organism: Fagus sylvatica (assembly GCA_907173295.1). Classification (NCBI taxonomy): domain Eukaryota; kingdom Viridiplantae; phylum Streptophyta; class Magnoliopsida; order Fagales; family Fagaceae; genus Fagus; species Fagus sylvatica. Next base: position 17,396,155 of record OU015772.1, on the reverse strand, counting down.
TCATTTTGATTAAGTGTTGTAATTATGTCATATTCATCCCATACTTGTTCTTTGTGATCAAAGTGCCGCAAACATGCTATGATTACATGCTTTGAATGCTTACTTGTTTTGATATAAATGTGGTTAAAATACGTACATTTTGCCATGAAAACTTTAAAAAGAGAAAACATGGTAGTGTGAGCGTTACAAACGAGATTGGCCCATCCAAGTTCTATGGCTTAACCTAGTCTTGGGACACCATAGTATGAGTCATTTATGTGTCGAAATGACTTGCCATTGATGCACTATAAGGGATTCTACACGTCATAATACCCACAATATTATGATAAAAAAATTCTCAAAGAGAGAATTAATCATCCAAAAACCCGCTATTCGACGGACCACTTTATTCTTGGAAATCAAGGATAAAGAGATCCCGAATATAACACCAAAAACATAATTGTTTGTCCCGGCATTCAACGTTAGGATTTCAAGTGCATCCTACCATTGTTTGCCCAAAAACCTAAAAAGTATAAAAGATAAAGAAAAGTGAAACAAATAGTCTAAACAAAACCAAATGAAGTCAAATTGCATATACCATTCTTGGTATATTGCTTGATGGAAATTGGGACATTTGTGTCTAATTTAAACCAACATCCATGCTAAGCAAACATAAAGGAACACTTGAAGTGAGGTAACCGTCTTTAACAGATTCGTGGGGTGCCTAACACCTTCCTCTTGCATAATCTAACCCTCGAACCCATCTCTAGTTCAAGACTATTTTTAATATGTCTAAGCAAGTTAAAATTTATTAGACATAGGTGCCTAATCACTCCTCAATTTCCCATGATTGGTGGCGACTCTAAATTTGTGCTCACTTGCACACACACATGTGTTCCCCTCACTCCCACACACACATTGCAATATCGAAATTTGCCAATGGGGGTCGAAATAGTATTGTTTCCATTTTAATCACATCATGCCATATCATGCTAGCCCCCCAATATGGTGGTAAGCGCATCTCATGTGAAGAGAAAGGAAATTCTCCGATATCGACAGCGGGGGCGTCGGGCTAAGAGGTGAAATGGGATTTCATTTTGTTGTTGATAACTGAAGTAGAATGGGTTATTGAAGTGGATACGGGTTAGGTAATCCGGGTCTAATCTACTTAGGTGTAATTTTTAATTTTAGAAAAAAAATTGCCATGTCATTTAGAAAATGTCACCTCATCTCCCTGTTAACCATATAGGCAGATTTATTAACGGAATTAGAAGGAAGGACCAGTAGTGATCATTTTTTAAACTTTAGGGATAAATAACGCTCATTTCAAATCTCAGGGACTAATAGCGCTCAGTGAGTAAACTTTAGGGACCAACAAAGCATTTAAGCCTAAATTTTATAAATATCCTTTATTTGACAATACATGATATGATATGATACAACTCTTAGTACTCATATCGAGTGCTAGATCAGTGTAGGCACTAAAGTTAGCAGAGATGTTAAGGATATTGTGGGCATACCCAGATTAATTTACTAATAGTGATCGGTGCAATATGAAAATTTTTAAAAATATATATAATACATATTTAATTAATGAGATGGGTTCAAGTTACACCCAGTGTAACTTAAAGGGAGTTACACCCTTTTTAGACCTTTGATTTTAAATAAATTTAACGGTTAAAAATAATCCAGTCATTTATTAACTTCCACATTAGTTAACCTAATTTATAGCATTTTTTTACTCTCCCTCATTTATTGCATTTCTCTCTCTCTCTCTCTCTCTCTCTCTCTCTCTGTGTAAACAGTAAAAATAAATCTAATGACTTGAATAAAGCTCTTAACTTGACAGCCTCTTGCTCTCTTTCTATTTTTTTTTTTTCTTTCTTCTATTACAAATGGATGAACCTTGCGGATACACCCCACCCACCTGACCGCCTCCCTTTTCTTTTTCTTCTATTACAAATCAAAAGCATAAGATTTACAACACCTCAAAACAACAATTCAAGAGAAACAATGCAATGGGCTTAAAGAAGTTCAAATATTGGCTTAAATGAAAGTAGGACTCATTCCTTCAAATATTGCATTTGGTTTGTATATATAGTCATGAAATAGAGATTTTATGGTAATATGCCAAAGGGGAGCTACTTGTTGCTTGCAAAATGTACAATTGAAAACTTTCTTCTTGTATTGTGAATATATCTAACAGATGCTACGCTCCCATTCGCCTAATACTGTACATATGTACCCTTCCACCAATTCACCAGTTTCTATCATTTTTTTAAAAACTTCTTGCAAGGGGCCTTTGAATGAATACACATACCGTTTATGTAAAGAAGATCTCATATTTTTATTCCTCTTTGAACGTTTAGATAGTCCTAATGAAAGAGGAAATAAATGCTAAAATTAATAGGAAAGAGAAAATAAATTATCAAGAATTAATTTAATTTATTTGATAAACAAATAAATTTTTAATAATGACATAAACAGTTGATCTTTTTTAACCCTTAGATCTTGTAGAAATCTACGGTCCAAAAAAGGTGTAACTCTAAAGAAGTTACACCGGGTGTAACTTAAAGAAGTTACACCGGGTGTAACTTGAACCCATCTCTTAATTAATATATATTAATAGATAAATTAGAGAATTTGTTAAAAAACAATTATCTAATTTAATTATAATTTATTTAGAGAAAATTCAATCTAATCAAAATCCAAGGGAAGAGGACTTCCACAATTCTACTTTATGATAAATGATCCCTAGCTAATTGTGCTAACCCTAGGAATTTTTTCCCCTGGACAATTTTATAACCATCTTTTTATTGACAACATAAGGCGAACATTTTGAGGAGGCAAAAAAAAAAAAAAAAAAATGATTGGGAGTTGATACAAGGGTTTATTGACTTATAATTTACCAATTTGCTAGTTAATCACTTGTAACCACCAAACAGGTAAAAACAGTACCCAAAGCAGAAGTCAAATTCTGAAATGAACTCACATTTTGCAGCCAAACACTGGCCAGGACGTAAATTGGTCAGAGTAAATGGAAGATGCAAATACATGAACTGATCAAACTACAACACAAAGATAGATAGTACTCAAATAAACAACCTTAAGAAAAGACACATTGGATCGATTGAACAAAACAGGTCTGTAGGAAGATCTTCTCATTGTATCAATTTATTCCATCTCAAACGGTCCAATAGCAGAACTATCAGGCTTTAAGAGATGCCCCCACTTTTACGAGATCTTCAAGTGCCTTCACGATTTGTGCCTCACTCAAGCCTTCCAAACGAATACCCCTTTCGACACCCATGTCTGTATGATAAACAAAAGGTAAATAGAAGAAACTAATGCATAAAATTCAAGTTTAAAGCACAAGGCCGACAGACTGATGGAAGATTACAAAACATATCAAGTAACAATTGATGGGAGTGGAAATGTTATATAGATGAATGTAGATGCAAGATTAGGTGTCCCCAATGGCATCACAATTTCAAAACAGCCACACTTGTAAGGAGTAAAGATACTCTCTTCATATATCATTAAGCCAATACCATATCTTCCACATGTTATTTGTGTACATCTAGTAGGAAGCTAGTATGAAACAACTAAAAAACAGTTTTGCCTAAAATCTTTTAGGAAGAGAAGATAACCTATTGTCTGTCAAACATTGATAATCTTCTATTTTACCTATAAAAAAAAAAAAAATCTTCTATTTATCATTTGCCACATATCATATGTACCTGACCAAATTAACAGACCAACTAAAATCAGTCAACATATGAACCTCAACCATGTAACCACATAGCACGTTGAATAGCTATGAGTCATATATCCTTCTTTTTCTTTCCTTTTTGCATTTACCCTCTTTCATTCATCAGGTTTCTTATCAAAACAGGTGCACAAGCAACTAATTGCTGTTTTCTTCCTAAACAGAACCATTTAAATTAATTTAATTTAATTTGACACATCATATGGAATCACTGAACACATTAAAATGAACAGATTGGATGGAATTACAGAAAATAATTTATGGAGACTGATATTTCAAGTACTGAGTATGAATGTATGATAAATAAATTTACATTACCCCCCCCCCCCCGGTCTTTGGTACAACAAATCCCAAAGGCAGCAGCTGAAAATGCACATTTCCCTATCAACTCCTCCATTTCCTCCTTTTGTGTGTGTACAGATTGCAAAGGTATTGCTGTTTCTTTACGCAAAGAGCCTTGAATGAATGTGGGTAAAAGAGTATGTTCCTTGATATGTGAAGCAACATTAGAGCATAATATAAATTTGTGAATATTAATGAGATAAATGTAGGGAGAAAGTGTTGTGGTGTTGGGGTTTTGATCCGAGATCATAACTGTTAAAGTTGTTGAGTGATTGCGCGAGTGAAAGAGAGAAGAATGAGCGGCTACAAAAGGTTAAAAGTTGTTTGGGCATTAGGACCTATGTCCACGGAGGAAAGCCCTAGACGCCTACATATAAACTATATAATTTCCTTGTATTACAATGGACCCTTATATACTATAGAAACCTAGACTAACCGAAGGTTAGTTTGCTTGTTCTACAAGTTCATAGACCTACACTAGAATTGGGCCTAATGGTCCAATATATCTCTAACAATAACGGTCCTGTTGTGTCTGCCTTTTGTGAGAAAGTGCTATGTTGTGGTAACTCCATTCGACTCACAGCAGTGGCCTAACACAAAGCTCTCCAGTTTGCACATGAAATGGGCTTCCACACTCTTATCATTTATTATGATTAAAAGATTTTGCTGTGGCTGTTCAAGCCGACACTCCATGTCTATCTGCCATTGGGGTTTTGTTTGATGATATTAGAATAGCAAAGATGCAGTCTAGGGAGGTCGCTTTTTTCAAAGTGTAAGTAAACAGTGCAATAGGGTTTCATTGGTTTTGGATAGAGGAGTGTCCTGATTTCCAATTGCCAGTTATGTAAATGCTAATGCTCAAACTCAATAACACTTTATAGATATCCAAGATTGTAATTTTTATAATTTTAACTAGTTTCATAAAAACAAAATTACATACAAGCAAGGAGACATGTAAATCTTAAAAATCCCACAAGATATCTAATGAGAGCAAAAGATACCATATCTAGCCCATAACTGGGGCTCGATCCCTCTGCATTCGCGAATCAAGATTGGCAATTTGGGGTTCAGTGTCTTCAGATCCTTGTAATTCTTCTCCACGAATGCTCTTTTACAAATTACAAAAACAAAACAAATTTCTAGAATGGATTAGACTTTACTTTTAATGGTAAAGGTAAATATATTGTTTTTATTTAAAAAATAAAAAATAGAAATGAAGAACCTAGTGGACGAGCTTGCCGGAGAGGTTTGACATAGCAGGATCCTCAGCTCCTTCAGATTCTTAGATAGCTGTCCTCTCCACGCCATTCCAATCGTCACTCTCTTGGCACGAGTCCCACACACGCCAAGTCTAAGCAATAGTACAACTGGAGAGGCCTAGAACATGAGAATTATGATTTCTAAAAACAAAACCTTGCTAACCTGCACTTGAGAATGAAATATAATCCCACTTGATATAATATTCCTTCAATACCAAACTATTATAACATTAATATTTATCAAAAAAAAATTATAACATTAAAATTTATCATCAATTATCCTCTCGTTATACTAAATTATAATTTCAAAAGTGCGTACCAGCCAAAATGTTTTAATACAATACATAATTCATAAGAACAATAGGGGAATGTCAAATCAGTTTCGATGCTTTCCTAACCATAATTTATAAAATGTTAAGAACGTGGTGTACCATTAAAAAAGTTTAAGAAAAAAAATCAATTCAATCTATAAAAGTTAAAAAGTAAAAAATTTAAGGAAAAAAAAAAAAAAAACATCCACGACAATCAAATCAGACAATTACATAGTTATGATCAAATATATCCAACAAACAATCAGCGACAAATAACATATTCGAATCATTAACAATCAGGAAAAACCAAAGACAAAAACACAGCAAATGATAGAAATCTGCAAACAAAGTACCAAATATGTTCGAATCGAAGGACTTCAGATTCTTTTCTTTCACGCGTCAATCAGGCAAAAGAGTATATATATATATATATATAAAGGTAAGGCAAAAACGAAATCTATAATAAAACTCTAAGAAACCCTAATATTTGAAGAATATCAACAACTATAGATTGAAAGATAGAAAGAGCCGGACCTGAAGGTGGTTTTGAGAAGCGCGTGTGATTCTGAGCCTCCGAGATTGATTTTAAAAAGCCAAAAAGAAGAGGTTGTGATATTTTCTCTCTCTCTCTCTCTTTCTGGTTTCCAGGTTCCATCTGCGGGTTTAGTTAACCTTTTTTTTTTTTTTTTTTTTTAAAAAATAATAATTATATTTTAATCCATTCTGTCTTTATTTATTTTTGATAGAATCCATTTTGTCTTTATGATGGGATAACAAATAAAATCTTGCATTTTTAAAAGTAAAAAATTAAATTCAAAACCTTAACAAAGTTAAAATAAAATCTTATACTATAAAAAATAATCAATTATATTAAACTCTGAAAAACTATATTGTTCCATTTAAATGGAACCAGATTTAATTGTTATTTTTTAGATTATAGGGCTTTAATTTTTTTATTTCTTTAAAATTTCATAATTTTTTATTTTTGAATTATAAAAATTAATTTGTTACACTGTTTAAAATAAAAATTAAAAAAAATAAAATTTATCATTTTTTATTATTTAAAATTTTAAGTTTTGTCCCTTTTAAGAAAATTTATATATAATTCTTTGGATGTGATATATTATTATATTAGGTTTCTTAATTTAAACACATGATAGCCTTAACCAATAAATACACAAATATTTTTTGATATCTTTTTTAAAAGTAATTAAATTCATTATAACTAAGTGTTTAAATTTAATTGAGAAACCTAATGTATTACAAATTTAGATATGATAATATTTTAAATTTTCTAATTAAATTCAAACACATGTTATATTCAATAATTAAAAAACGTAACATATTTGGTTTTTAATAGAGTCAGAAGTGTGAACACATAAGAATAAGATAGAGTTGGGTTTTGTGGTGAGTGGGCCTCATGGCCATCAAACATTGTGGGCCAAAGTTTAGGCCTGGGCCTCTCCAGTTATACTATTGCTTAGACTTGGTTCGTGCCAAGAGAGCGACGATCGGAAGTGTAGTTACAGAATGGCGTGGAGAGGACAGCTATCTAAGAATCTCAAGGAGCTTTGGATCCTGCTATGTCAATCCTCTCCGGCGAGCTCGTCCACTAGGTTCTTCATTTCTACTTTTTTTTTTTTTAATAAAAAATTATATTTATACTTCCCTTTAAAAGTAAAGTCTAATCCATTCTAGAAATTTGTTTTGTTATTGTAATTTGTAAAAGAGCATTCATGGAGAAGAATTACAAGGATCTGAAGACACTGAACGCCAAATTGCTAATCTTGATCCGCGAATGCAGAGGGATCGAGCCCCAGTTATGGGCTTGAGATGGTTTTTTTTTTCTCTCATTAGATTTCTTGTGGGATTTTTAAGACTAAATTTATAATACATTAAGTATCTCAATTAAATTTAAACACTTGGCTATATTAAATTTAATTATTTTTTAAAAAGATATCAAATAGTATTTATATTTATTAGTTAAGTTTATCATGTGTTTGAATTAACAAACTTAATATAGTAATATACCATACCTAAGGAATTATATCTAAATTTTTCTAAAGGACAAAACTTAAAACTTTAAATAATAAAAAATGAGAATTTTTTTTTGAAAAATTTTAAATAGTGTAACAAATTAATTTTTATAATTCAAAAATAAAAAAAATTAAATTATGAAATTTTAAAAAATAAAAATTAAAACCCTATAATCTAGAAAATAACAATTAAATCTGTTTAAATGGAACAATATAACTTTTCAGAGTTTAATATAAGGATAAGGTTTGGCTACAAACTGGTTTGTAATCAGTTTGCTACAACCCACTATATGACAACTTCTAAGACCATCCACATGTATTATAAGAAATCACATGACTCATTAAGGAAAGAGTTTTGTTACAAATTAGTTTGTAGCCAGCTTACTACAACCCACTACGTGTTAATTAATAAGATCATCCACGTATACTTTAGTCACATGACTTATTTAATGAGTCATGTGACTTCTTTAAATAATACACGTGGATGATCTTATAAACTGTCACATAGTGGGTTATAATAAATTGACTACAAACCAATTTGTAGCTAAATCTTCTTCACTCATAAAATAAGTAACGTGACTAAAAATGTAACATTTTATTTGTTATCCCATCGAAAAGACAAAATGGATTCTATCAAAAATAAATAAAGACAGAATGGATTAAAATATAATTATTATTTTTTAATTAAAAAAAAAAGGTTAACTAAACCCGCAGATGGTTTATACCTTACCACGGTTAGGGAAAGAGCATCAGGGTGAGAACCTGGGACTATAAATACGATTTTTTTAATTCAGCTGCTCAACCTAGAAACTAGAAAGAGAGAGAGAGAAAATATCACAACCTCTTCTTTTTGGCTTTTTAAAATCAATCTCGGAGGCTCAGAATCACACGCGCTTCTCAAAACCACCTTCAGGTCCGGCTCTTTCTATTTTTCAATCTATAGTTGTTGATATTCTTCAAATATTAGGGTTTCTTAGAGTTTTATTATGGATTTCGTTTTTGCCTTAACTTTATATACATATATATATATACTCTTTTGCCTGATTGACGCGTGAAAGAAAAGAATCTGAAGTCCTTCGATTCGAACATATTTGGTACTTTGTTTGCAGATTTCTATAATTTGCTGTGTTTTTGTCTTTGGTTTTTCCTGATTGTTAATGATTCGAATATGTTATTTGTCGCTGATTGTTTGTTGGATATATTTGATCGTAACTATGTAATTGTCTGATTTGATTGTCGTGGATTTTTTTTTCCCTTAAATTTTTTACTTTTTAACTTTTATAGATTGAATGGATTTTTTTTCTTAAAATTTTTAAATGGTACACCATGTTCTTAACATTTATAAATTAAGGTTAGGAAAGCATCGAAACTGATTTGACATTCCCCTATTGTTCTTATGATATATGTATTGTATTAAAACATTTTGGCTGGTACGCACTTTTGAAATTATAATTTAGTATAACGAGAGGATAATTGATGATAAATTTTAATGTTATAATAGTTTGGTATTGAAGGAATATTATATCAAGTGGGATTATATTTCATTCTCAAGTGCAGGTTAGCAAGGTTTTGTTTTTAGAAATCATAATTCTCATGTTCTTGTTGTGGTAATTTGTTTATATGTAAGCATATATAGTATTGTCAAGTAGACTTAGTTGATATTAATTTCACTAGAACATTGCATATGGGTGGGAAATGATTCTTTGAGTTTATTCCCCCCACAACTTCAAATATTTTACACTATATCTTTTTGTTAAGTGCTATGTTGTTGTCACTTCATGTATCATGATTATTATGTATGATGAGATACTGTCTCATTTGGCCAGTGATGTGGCTGAAGACAGACATGGTTCTTCTTGGAAGATTGAAGCTTCACTTGAAATAGGAATTCTTTCATGTTGCTCATAATGTTTTGGAGTTTCTAGACATAATTTATGATTGGTTCTAATGATGCTTTTTCTGATTCACTAATTAATACACAGCCATAGTGAGTTACTTAACTTATGTTATATGTGAACTTTATTTTGTATTTTATTTTTTACTTTTCTTGTTCGTTATCGAGTTTGGAATCCTAGCATTTTTGCTCCTCACCTTTTGGTTCTCAAAATGATTTGATTTTATACTGTTTTTGCAGGTAATCAACTGCCTTTTCTGTGTCTACTATCATATCTCACGATGGCAGATGGTCACGAAGCTGATAAGAACATTGAGATATGGAAGATCAAGAAGTTGATCAAAGCTCTCGAAGCTGCTAGAGGCAATGGTACGAGCATGATTTCTTTAATCATGCCTCCACGTGATCAAGTATCTCGTGTTACCAAGATGTTAGGCGATGAGTTTGGTACTGCCTCAAACATTAAAAGTAGGGTGAATCGCCAGTCTGTGCTTGGGGCAATCACATCTGCACAGCAAAGACTTAAACTTTACAACAAAGTTCCTCCCAATGGGCTTGTGCTCTACACCGGAACAATTGTAACTGATGATGGGAAGGAAAAGAAGGTCACAATTGATTTTGAGCCGTTCAAGCCAATTAATGCGTCTCTTTACCTTTGTGACAACAAGTTTCATACAGAAGCGCTGAATGAGCTGTTAGAATCTGATGACAAGTTTGGCTTTATTGTCATGGATGGTAATGGTACCCTTTTTGGGACTTTAAGTGGTAACACCAGAGAGGTTCTTCATAAATTTAGTGTTGACCTTCCAAAGAAACATGGAAGAGGAGGGCAATCTGCTCTACGGTTTGCTCGTCTTCGAATGGAGAAACGCCACAACTATGTGAGGAAGACAGCAGAGCTTGCCACTCAATTTTATATCAATGCTGCCACCAGCCAGCCCAATGTTTCAGGATTAATACTGGCTGGGTCGGCTGACTTCAAAACTGAGCTCAGTCAGTCAGACATGTTTGATCCCCGTCTTCAAGCCAAAATATTAAATGTGGTAGATGTCTCTTATGGAGGGGAGAATGGTTTCAATCAGGCCATTGAGTTGTCCTCGGAGATCTTGTCCAATGTGAAATTTATTCAGGAGAAGCGCTTGATAGGCAAATACTTTGAGGAGATTAGCCAGGATACGGGGAAATATGTTTTTGGTGTGGATGATACACTGAAAGCTCTGGAGATGGGTGCTGTTGAGATACTTATTGTATGGGAAAATTTAGATATTAATAGGTATGTGTTAAAAAATAGCGCTACTGGTGAGATTATCATAAAGCACTTGAATAAGGATCAAGAGGCTGATCAGAGTAATTTCCGTCCTGTCGGCGCTGCTGAATTAGAGGTGCAGGAAAAGACGTCTCTGCTGGAGTGGTTTGCTACTGAATACAAGAAGTTTGGTTGCTCACTCGAATTTGTCACCAACAAATCTCAAGAGGGATCCCAGTTCTGTAGAGGTTTTGGTGGGATTGGGGGAATGCTCCGTTACCAGCTTGATATGCGATCATTTGATGATTTTTCTGATGATGGAGAAGTTTATGAAGATTCTGACTAGCAATCAATCAACTTTTCCTCAATGATGGTGCAGGAGAATGGGGCACAAAGGCCTGCACCAGTGCGCGATATGTCTGCGCATGCTGCTGCTGCCCCCCCTGATTTGAATCTCAAAACCCGTTGCAAAAATATATTTAAGGTTGATTTCTTTTCTTATCTATATGACTACTATTTTTTCAGTCAACACTATATTGAATTTTCTTCCCTAACCCTGTTGGCTATTTTGCCTCTATTGTTTTTTCTTTCTTGAAGGAGATTGCTTTGTTTCAAGCCAAGAAGCTTAATTGGGTGATTTCATTTAGATTTTGGATTATTCCAAAGAAAAAATTGCAGGAAATATGTTTCTTGGATTGGAGCAGCGGCTGGGTAAGAGTCACAAGAAAGAATAATGTGCTATATTAGGCATTTCCGTTGCTTTGTGGGGAACCTTCTATTTCTGCATCAAATTTGGTTGTTGACTGATTGAGATGATGAAAGACTCTGTGGTTCTCTGCTTCAACTTGGAAACTCGTAGTGTGTTGTTTTGTTGGAAACTGCTATCTGTAATGTTCGTGTGAAGTTTATTTTAATTACTATTACTTTTAGTCTATGCTTTTAATTCTGTTGAATAGTCGTGGTCATTAGCGTATGTGTTTTGGTGGATGCATCTTAGTTTCGGTGCCATAATAAAATGATACTTATTTTAAGTATTGGGTGTTGTTCATTTTGAGTTGTGGATGGGCTGCGGCTTTGTTCCTTTACTTCTATCATTTTTGTCATGGGAAAAATGCAGGGACTGAAGCCACTCCATTATAACAAACTATCAATTAATTGCACGAGTATGCTACTTTGTAATTAGTTCCTAGTTTTCAATGTTGTCAGTTGTAGTGTCCTGTTTGGTATACCCATTTTTTCCTCTTAAGTCTCACTCTTTTTTAGTTACCGATTAAGGAAAATAAACAAATTAAAATAAGCTTTTTCGAACGTGACACTAACCATTTAAATTGGGTATCCGTTTTTTAGATGGCATATTGTGTCAGCCCGAGTAGATTGTATTGGTGTTTTGTTTTTGAGTGAAGCTAGGATATTACAATTACAAATATGCTAGGCGAGTTACATTTTAATATTTTATGAATGGTGAAAAATACATTTACACCCCTTGAGAATCAATCCAAACCAACATCAGTCTAAATAAAATTCTTGACCCATATCAGAAATTGCATCAAAATTATTTAAAATCCAAGCAAAATAATAATAATAATCTTGAGAAATAAGCTAAACGGTTTAGCTTCAATTGACTTTGCACAGATGAAAACAGAGATGACCGATTGAAGGTAGAGCTTCAATTGGCCTACCATCAATGTCCATATAAGAGAAGCATTTCTTAGAGCATTCATAGTTGGTTCTTTATATTTTCTTTATTTTACCTCTTCAAAAACCAACTTTTTTTACTTTACCTATCAACTTTAATAAAACGTCTCACATTCTACTTTTTATTTTATAATATACTCTATTAAAATATTCTTTTTTTCCCAAACCCTAACCGTACCCACGGTCCTATCCTACGCACTTTCTCTCTCTCTCTCACCGCTAGTCTCCCCCATGTCCTTCTCTACTTCTAGTCTCCCCGTTCTCCACCACCAACATAAAAGCCTTAAAACTAATTTCACTAAAAAAAACCTAAATTTCCTCCAATATTTCAATTCCCCTTAACAGGCTACATCTTCGTCTACTTCCAAATCATGGACCCCACGGCACCTCCTTCTCCAAATGGGACTGCTTCACCAGTTACTGCCGCGCCATCGCCAACGTTGTTGACAATTCCAAGACCATCGTGGCTCCTGGCACCGCTTCTTCACAAAGAAGAAATCACACGGTTGGTGCGATTCCACACCCTCCTCCACTGTTTTTTATTCCAAAGTGGATTTCTTGTTTCACCACGACTTCGTTTTGATCCAAAAATCAAATCCGTCAAAATCATCAAATTCAGTCCTTGATCACCCAAAATTCGATCAAAACCACAAAATATCAAAAACCCACCACCCTGAAAATCCAAAACCCAAAAACCCCATGAAGCAAATCTCTCAAAATAACCACCTTATTCAACAATCCCTATTTCCCAACCAAACCCCACCTTTGAGATACTTTTCTAGGATCACAATGAAAAATAAAACCTAAAACAACACTTAAGGGCTGAAGGATGATCACATCAAAACCACCATAGAAAGGGAGAGAGAGAGTGAATAATATAAGAGGGGAAAGTTTTTAGCTAAGCTACATTACTGTAGTTTTTTGTAAAAATTGAGGTACTTTAGCTCACTGAATGTGAGTTATTTTTTTGTCATTTTTTTGTGAACAGTGTTATGTATTTTTGCTAAAAGCGTGGTTTAACTCTCCAGAATTGAATGCTCTTATAATCTTATTTTATTAAAGAGAGAGAATTTTATTCTCAATCATGGGAATCTACCACGGCAAGGTAACCTGAAAAAATAATTAAATGGCGATTGAAAACTTACTCATTACAAATGGATCGTGCGCCAAAATGGATGGTGATGTGGTACCATCGTGGGCTGGTGGCTGGCAGACGAGCGAGGCTCTCTCTCTCTTTCTCTCTGAGGACAGAATGATAGATTTAGTAATGTTTTTCTTTTCTTTCTTTTTTAGCACTTAAGTAAGAATGGATGGCAATTGAACAAAAAAAATTATTTGGGAAATACCCAAAGTTTGAGTACTAGATTGATTAAAAACAAAGTGCATGAAGTCTAAGTGCAATCTCATTAAAGTTCAAGAGATGTAAATATTTTACATATATATATATATAATTCAACATGGGGGATGACAGATTTGAAACATGATTTCCTTCATAAAGAAGAACATAAGCAAGTGCAAATTTTATTACATAATAAGTGTGTAAATTTTTTAACACAAAAAATAAAAATAATAATAATTAAGGACTTTATTTATTTTTTGGCTAAACAAGGATTTATTTATTATATGGTTGATGTGGTGTCAATCACATAAATTAGTATGTCATTTGTAAGTGTTTTGTGTTAAAAGTTGTAAATATTATATGGTTTGGCTAATTTACACATTACCTACAGATGGTTTAAAAACTAACACTTTGCCCGTGTAACTCACCTCAATTTTCTTTCAGTTAAAAGAAGGATAAATATGTCTTTTAGCTTATATTTTTCTCTTTTCTTCCTTTCTCATTCTCTCTCCTCCCTTATCACATCTCCCTCCTAGTGCTCCCACGAGATCCATCATTTGATACCAGTTCTTAAACTTCCTTACACGGCCTGAGGGAAATGAAATTTCTTCTTTTGCTTCAATTTTTTTTTTTTTTTTAATTGATGGCTTCACTGCAAAACATAATTTATTTGCTTCTGCCATGAGTTGCAAGGATTGAGGGTTTGCAAAATCATCTTTGGGTTTTACGGTGTGGGTTGCGCAGTTTTGCCGTGGGTGGATAAGGTTTGTCTTAGATGGGTTTCCGTGGGTTTTGCAGTGGGTGGACGATGGCAACGACGGTCGTGACCCAGTGCGTGGATTTGATTTTTTTGCAATGGATTGTGTGGGTTTGGTTTGGTTTGCGATAGATTGCGTGGGTTTGATTTTTTGTCTGTATGATTTTTCTGTCATTGGATTTGTTGTGCATTTAATTTTTTTTTTTTTTCACCAGCCCCTGCGCTAACTCAATGGCAGCATCCCTAAGCAATTTCTTTCCCTAGTATTGCTGCCACAGAAAACACAACCCCTCTTGAATCTTGAACTTACTAGTTTTCCTTCCATTTCCCTCCTCAAGATTCCACTTGGCTAAGTTGTTTGCTATTTTCTTCAATTAGATTGGGTTTGGTAGATTTGTTGTTGGTTGTGAGTGGTGAATTTGTTATGGGTTGTTGCTTGTTGGTTTGGGTGTTGCTAGAGGTGTTGAGAAATGAAAAAGAAAGGGAATATTTTCTTGGATCTTCAATTTCTTACAAAATTCTAAAGAAAATAAAAGGAGGATGAGATTTTGATTCTTAAATTTGAGATTTATTTTTTTGACAAGTAAAATTTCATTAAAAACCAAAAGACCAAGTACATAAAGTGTGTACAACAAGTCTGCCCAGATTACAAAGAAAAAGAACAATTGTCTACCATATCTAAAAGAGAAACAAACGAGAACAGCTTCGACACATAAACCCATTCAAATAGCTTGCAAAAGAATAAAAGTCTTAGTTCATGGTGGTTAACAGAGTTATTGTGGTTTTTAATGGAAAAAAATTGAGGTGGATACAGAGTGAACCACAAATGGGTAAAGTGTACTTATCCTAAAATTTTATTAGCTTTATGGGGTTGGTGTTCGTGGTTTTGGTCCTGCTGGAATTTATTCTCCATTCGGTCCCAAAAAAACATTTGTTCAGGACCATTCCTTTTAAAAAAATAAATTATAATGTTGGGATGAGTGTTTTTTTTTTTTTTTGAAAATAATCAATTTAATTTCTTGATTTGTATTACATCAATATTGAGTTGTAAAGTTTGACTCTTACCAAATTAAACGATTAATTGATGGGCACTAGTGGATACATGAGGTATAGTAGGTACGTATCAAACATGTGCATGAATTATACAATACATATATGCATATCGTATGAATCATATCATATTATATGAGTTGTACATGTTGGATGATAAATAAATGTGTGGGTTTAAATTGGATTTTTTGTTAAAATTTTGCTTTGACTCGAGTCCGACAATTATTGGATTTGTTTTTAACACAAAATTATTTAGTTATTTGGTTGGATCACACATTTGACATTTCACTTGTACATGTGCAAAAATATTCTAACTATGAATAGAGTACTGAATGATAATATAATTTTTTTTTTTTTTGTTAAAAGTCCAAGAAACTTGAATGCCAAAAGAAATATATAGAAAAAGTTATTGAAATAGAATAACAAAATAATTAATTAATGTTGGAGATGACGAAGAAGAAGTCATTGATGAAACGATTTTATAATATGATGAAGACGATGATAACATTAACTTGGACTATGACAATAAAGTAGATCGGGCAAGATGATGAATATGATGGGAAAAAATATTTGTTTAGCTTATATATCATGTTGAGTTTGACCAATTACATGTGGATATTATAAATATTTTTTTAATTAGCTTTATTAAATATTATTGCACGAGTGATTAATAAATTAGTAATTAGTTGAATATGTTTTAAATTTATAATAAATATATATTTATTTAGCAAACAAATAATAATAAATATATATTTATAAATTTTATAAAGATCCTGTATTTGACAATACATGATATGATATGATACAACTATGAGCACTCATACCGAGTGCTAGATCAGTGTAGGTACTAAAGTCAGCAGAGATGTTTAGGATATTGTGGGTATACCCAAATTAATTTACTAATAGTGATCGGTGCAATATGAAATTTTTTAAAAATATATATAATACATATTTAATTAATATATATTAATAGATAAATTAGAGAATTTGTAAAAAAAACAATGATCTAATTTGATTATAATTTATTTAGAGAAAATTCAATCTAATCAAAATCCATTTACTGTTGGGTTGCTTTATTAAAAAAGACAAAGAGTTCTAATTAATTTAAACTAGTATAATTTAACTAAGGCTATAAACGATCTGAGCTGACAGCTGAGTATTAGAAGTTAGAAAAGTTTAGAATTGTTCATTTAATTTTATTTCAAACACGAGTTAGCTTGAGTTTAATTTTATGGGTCAGACCATTAGAGGCTCTAGGACAAAAGGAGAACTGAATACAATACAATTAAAATTACACAAAAAGATGCGAATTTCCGCAATAGTAAAACGAATTTCCCATGGAGGGTCCAAGGAAAGGTCGCAGATGGAATCAATCACAACTTTTGCATCGCCTTCACTAAGGATATGCTTGTGGGCTTGCGAAATTGCTGTAGAGAGTAGCCTTTGCTTTAACAATGGTAGAAGAGCAAGCCAAATCAGAGCCAATGGATATAGAGAGGATTGAACCGCTTGAATTTCTGCTAACAGTTGAGAGGAATGCGCGATTATGGGTAGCATTAAAGTCGAACTTGATCCAACCAACATGAGGGGGTGTCCAAGTGGGAGAAGGTGTGGGATCAGTGTAGAGCCATGCCTTTGAGTGTGATTTGAAAGCTTTGTTGATTTCTTCGGCTAGGGAGATGGGATGGATGGATTCGATGTTGAAAATGAGTTTGTTTCGATGCCACCAATGCGGTCACAGGTAATCAAAGCAAGAAGAGTGAAAGACTTAGCTCTTAGCTTGTCCATGTGTAGAAGCTTATCTGAGAATAAAATGCATTTGACTGGATTTGGTGTTGACTTTCTTTTAATAGAGGAGAGATTTAGAGGGAAATTAATGTTCCTTTAGATGATTAAAGCAAATGAACACTCAAAAAGGGATTGCTTAAATTCTTGTAACATGATTGATTGTGGTTCTCGGGTCCTAAATTTACTTGGAGTAATTGTCATGATATTAGCTCCCTTATTATGCAACGTCTTGATAGAGCCCTTGCTAACCTTGATTGGAGAATTCTTTTTCATGAGGCTATTGTTACTCACTTACTTAGACACCCCCCCCCCCCTTCCCACACACACACACACACACACACTCTGATCATTGCCCCATTCTCTTATCACTTTGCCCTTCCCTTTCTCGCTCTCCCCCTCGTCCCTTTCGTTTTGAGAATATTTGGTT
The DNA here is from genome assembly GCA_907173295.1 of Fagus sylvatica. Taxonomy (NCBI): domain Eukaryota; kingdom Viridiplantae; phylum Streptophyta; class Magnoliopsida; order Fagales; family Fagaceae; genus Fagus; species Fagus sylvatica. The sequence continues at coordinate 17,378,263 of OU015772.1, read as the reverse complement.
GTCTCATCCTGATTTTCGTAATATTGTTGATCATGCTCAGGATTCTCCTGTCACACACACACTAACCTTCTCTTATCACTTTGTCCCTTTCTCGCTCTCCCCCTCGTCCCTTTCGTTTTGAGTATTTGGTTGTCTTTTGATTTATTTGCTTCTCTCGTCATTTATTTGCTTCTCTCGTCTACAACAACAAAAAAACTAAACAATTAAGAGCTGCAAACTTAGTAGTTTCATGATATTCCATGTGACTCACTAGTTTATAATCTATTATAATATTAGTTTCATTTAATATAAAAACTTGGTTTTACCGATGTGTTTCATTTGTAACTTAAATTATTTTTATTTATTTATTTTACTTTTATTATATATTTTATTATTAAAAAAAATATTATTAAAACATTTCTTAAGTTTACTAATAATTTTTTAATTAATTGTGTTTCACAGAAACGAAACACTAGTAAAAATTTGGAATTTGTAACATAATACTCTAAATGAATTAAACATAATACTATAGAAGTTGCAAAAAAATAGCGAAAGATGAGACTTAAGAGCCATGAGACACCTTAATTTCTCATTTAGATTCAATTTTCTTTATCTTTTTTTAGTTTTTGGGATTTCGACATTTTGAATTTGCTACAGCTTTAAATATTATGTTGAACTTAAGCATAAGTCAAATTCCCTAATAAAAAAAATTAAAATAGAAAAAAAAAAGTTTTAACTTAAAAATAAAGAGTAAATTCTAATTTTGGTCATTTTAATTTTAATTTTTTTTTTATTTTAAAAATGGATTTGATTCCTAAAATTTTAAAAAATAACAATTTCATCCATCCATAATAGGGTTAGTTTGACTTTAATTTTTGGTTTGATTTTGGTCAATAAAATATATTGGTTCAATTTGATCCTAAAAATTGGATATCTCAAGATCAAATCACATAAAAATAAATAAATAAAAAAATAGAGACCAAACTGTTCCCTTTTTTAATTTTAGGGACCAAATCTGAACTTTTAAAAAATTTGGAATCAAACTGAAAATTACACAAAATTTATGGCTCCAAAAAAAAATTGGTGGTTTTAGGGTTTTGGAGAGTATTAGTCCTATTTGAGTATAAAAGGAAGGGGCTGGGCATCCTTTTGAGTGGCCGCTCCGCTTTTTCTGAGGTTTTGGTGTCACTCATCTCTCATTCACTTCCCTGGTAAAACCTCTTCATTAGCTTTCTTATTCTTGTTCTAGTACTGATTTGCGTTGAAACTTTCTTCACTAAGATTTTATGGGATCTTTCCCATTTCTTTGCAATTGTCATTTTAGGCGTTTGTTTTTCCTAGGCTTTAACTTTTTTTTTTTTTTCGTTTTTCGTTTATTTTTGTTTCTAATTGTTCCTTTTGGTTCTTGATGTTCTAATTGTTCCTTTTGGGAATTGAGATTTTTGTGTATTTTGGTAACATAGTAATACTCTAATGGTTTGTATTGATTTGTCAAATGTTTCAACAATCTAATGGTCACATTTTGCAAGAAGAGTACCTATTCCGAATGCTTCTAGTATTGATTTATCAATTGGATATTGTTCTATTGAGTATCTATTGTTTGGCTCTTATGCATGTGTTCATTATCTTTTCTCTATGTAACAAAATCTTTGTTGAATGTTGTTTCACTGGGCTGGTTCCATTGATGTTGCTCCCGATGATTGAACTTCATATAATTAAAGTTTCAGCCTTGTCTGAATGTGATTGATGACAACTAGTCTTCTGAGGGAGCATATTGTTATAATCCAATGTGGGTGATGTTTTGGGTTTATTAGGCATATTTTAGCTAAAAAAGTGTTTTGCCTAAAGCATCACTTGTGGTCTTCATGCATGTGTTCTGTCTTATGTAAACAATCTGTGTTTGATCAAATGGGCTGGTTCCATTGTCCTTGTGTTTTCTATGTCCGTTTCTGCAATGTTGTTCCCAATGATTGAACTTCATATAATTAAGTTTCAGCCTTGTCTGAATGTAGTTGTTGAAAACTAGTCTTCGGTTCTGAGGGAGCATATTTGGGAGTACACCCACTTATAATCATAAGTGACATTGTACTTTCTCTCACACTCGCTAAAGCCTTATGTCTCCTATGTGTGTGTGGTCTTCATGCATGTGTCCATTATCATGTCTTTATGTGAAAAATCTATGCCCATTAAATGGGTTGGTTCCATTGTCCTTGTGTTTTCTATGTTGGCTTCCATGATGTTGCTCCCAGTGATTGAACTTCATATAATTAAGTTTCAGCCTTGTCTGAATTTGGTTGTTGAAAACTAGTCTTTGGTTCTGAGGGAGCAAGCATACTTTTATTATATTAGTCATTGGTTGTAAACTCACTTATAATCCATAAGTGACATTTGGATCTTTGCACCCTTTCCTTTTGCAAACTCTTCTCTCCCTTACTAAAAGCCTTCTATCTCATTTTAGCGGAGGCAGGCATAATTGGTCAAAGACCAGCAAGGTGTTACTGGCACATTTAAAATAAGCCGTATGTCTAGATACTGCAGGCGTGGTACTGATCCTAAGATCAGGATATATGATGTGGGCATTAAAAAGAAAGGAGTCGATGAATTTCTATTTTGTGTCCATCTTTGAATCCAACCATGTCATAACCCAAATTGGCCACCTCCCTTGCCATGACCTGTGTGACACTAACCGATCCTGTCTCTTTTGACTCCAAAGTTTGATATTTTCTTGGTTTCATTGCTACCACGATTAAGCTTGAAGTTGCTGACAATTTAGAGAGATTATGAGTCCGATGGTGGCGAGAGAGTGTTTAAGATTTTGCTTCGTTTTTTGTTTTGTTTTTTGTGTGAATAGTGTATAGTTTTAATATTTGAGGACATGTATTTTTGAAATTGATATGTAATTTCTTAATTGAACAAGTTGTCCCACATTTAGGCTTATTTAAAATTTAACGGACAAATCAATAATGAAGATGGATGAAATGACTACTTTAAAAATGGTCTCATGGTCTCAAACAGAGGAGATGTAAATAAGAAATTTTAAATAAGGATTCAGAGATACGTTGCATGTAAATGTTACATTAGATTCCACTTCATCGACAACATTCAAAGGCAAACCAAGACATGTAGGGGTGATGATCCTAATACTGTTGCAATTAATGCATTGGAAAGCTAAAAGAATTTGGTCTTTGCTAGTTTAATCGATTACATTATTACTTGTAGGGGTGAGTTTCTTCATAAGAGGAACCAGACGATAATCTTAACTGAGCTCAAGGTGAGTTGAAATTCACCGAATCTGAATCTGGAAACTGGAAATTTCGAGCAACGTACTTTCTATGCTTCAGATCAATCGGTAGCATTGATCAGACTTCAGAGAGGCACTTCAAAAGTTAAGTTAGTGAAATGAAATGAAGATTAATTGCTGAATAGTGAAGTTAAAAGACCATATGCCACTTTTGGCTTTCGCAATATATTTCTAATCAAAGATTTATCAAAATGAACTCAACGTTCTTTTAAGTTGTGAAGATACATGATTAATTATGTTCTAAATTTCTCAACAATCTCTCTTTCAATGTACAAATTACAAAAGGTTATTTAGTAAATTATATTCTTTTTTGTTACGAAATCTAATTTTGTCAATATTCATAGTTGAAAGTACTTGTTCCATAGTTACATGGAAATGTTGAAAGAGTAAACACAAGTATAACTATTCTATAAAAATGACTATTGATCTTCTACTCACAGCTAGTTGGCACAATTTATTTTTTTATTTTTTTTAATGATGAATAAGACATATATGTGCTTAATATCTACCACCATCCCCATCACAATTTAGAGAGAGAAAAAAATACGAATCATATTAATTATAAAAAAGAAAAAAAAGGAAGTGTACATTTGTATATTAAATAGAAAGGAACTACCTTAGAATATAAATAGAAGAGTAACATTGTTTGAAATTATTTAAGAATCTTTTTTTGTTTCCTTAATTTACAATGGTTAGGAAAATATTTTTTTTGATTTTTTTTTTTTTTTTTTTAATTTAAATTTTAGTTATCTAGGGGTGGCAAAAAAAACCCAAACCCATTAGCCCACCCAAACCCACCCACTAATTGTCCACCCAAACCCACTTATTTAATAAATGGGCAAATGGGTGCTAGCCCAATTAGACCCAATTAAGTTGGGTTTAATTGAGCTTTAATTGGGTTGCTTATTGGGCATCAACAAAAAGCCCAAACCAAAAAAAATAAATAATAAAATAAAAAAAGCCCAAACACGAAAAAAAAAAAAAATAAAAATAAATAAATAAATAAAAAAAAGCCAAACTCGAAAAAAAAAAAAAAAAAAAAAAAAAAAAGAAAAAGAAAAGAAAAAAGCCGAACCTGGAAAAAAAAAAAATTCTAAGAGGTTTTGGTCATTTTGGAGGTTCTAAGGGTATTTCAGTAATTTTTCTAAGTTTTAATTGTTTTTTCATCCTTTTATAGGCTTTAAGGGTATTTTGGTAAATATTAACTTTATTAAATGGGTTTAAATGGGTGGGTTGGGTTTTAGCTTAGATAATTGGGTTGGGTTGGGTTTTGGTAATATCTATTTTATTAAATGGATTTAAATGGGCTATTGGGTTTTAAAAGCCCAACCCATTTAATGCCTATCCAAACCCACCCATTTGACACCCCTACAGAAAACACCAAAACGTAGAAAAGATTTTTATTTATTTTTTGGGCCACACATCATGGACCAACTGACATGTTAACACACTATCCTCTCTGGTCAGTTGAGGGGATGAGGTCCTAAGATGCTCACCCTAACGTTATATAGCGATGGCATGCTCCACTGCATTGAATGGAAATGACTAATAATTGGTAAGAACAATAAATACTGATATAAAGGGTCTAGTGACTTTTCTCACGCACTCTTGTCGAGATTATGGGAGCTTGACTACGGAGCTTTGGGCATTATCGACGAAAATCAAGGACTATTCTCTCAAGGTCTTCAATCGATCTCTATTTCTATTCCCACTCAAGTATGGTTGGCATCCAAAGTACGTTGATCGGGTGTGATTTGGGAATTGGGACAAAACATCCTTTGGGTTGGGTGTTGGTCCAAATGTTTATTCAGGGGCCCGTTAGATTTTTTTTCAAGGTATAAAAAAAATACCTTTAAAAAAAAGGTCTAACGGCTCTCGTTAGACTTGGGCCTTGAGGTCCCATTTTTCCCTTCCATTACCATTGTCATCTTGCAGTGGAAACCTCATATAACTAATTGTGAATTGAGAATTCTATAGAAGATGTTGCAGATCAGTTTCCTTGGAGACGACTTGCAATTTATGCTTAATGTGTTGTATACTACACAGTAGCTCTTGTAGTTTAGTGTTGTCTATATTAGTGGCTCAATTGTAATTATTATATAAGTTAGTAGTGGAATACACGTGTCCATCTAAAACTGGTTGTTAGTGAGATTGGATTGAGATCCTATGCAATACTCTGTAATTTTTTACTCATTTTTTTTTTCTTTTGGTATTAGTTTACCTTTTTGCCCTTCTGCCATTTTTGCTTTTGAAATTAAAAGTTAACTTTTAAACTTTTAATTTCAACACTTTAAAGGAATTGCAGCCGATAAAGATATTGCATGGGATCTCAATCCATTAAGATTAGTGGAATCAGTTATGTTAGTAGAGTTAGTTAGAAGTTAGTGGAGTTAGTTATTTTGTTATTGTCATGTTTTCGAGTCTGTATATGAAACAGAGCAGAAGCTCTTTGTTTAATCAAGCAAGCATTTTACCGATTCTCTCTCGTGGGTTTCTGCAATTCTTCTTCCCCATTTCTCTATCTTAGCTTGCTATTTTTGATAGTCACTGAAAGCAGAATTGTGAAAGGATAAAAAGCAACCATCCCTTGATACGTCTTAGGCCCGCCAATGCTATCTATGTTGCATATACTACTATCACATATACTCAATTTTTTACCATAACCATAACCCATCAGGGCATCACCTGCTTCTTCGAGGATCGAGATCATAACAATAAATTCCGCCGATGTTTCCACTTCAACAACATTATCAACAGATTCATCACCAATGCAGCAAGGAACTCCTTCATCAAATCATCTGCACACGCTCAACTCCTCCATTAACTTTTTCTATTTTATCAATTTCATTTTTTCCATTTTTTTTCTTTAATATCAAAATCGGCAGTGCAGCTTCAGCACTGAGTATGGCAACGTTATGTGGTCACCAGTCTTCCACATAGGTGTCCTTAGAGAGGGATGTGGGTAAGAATGTAGGATCATTTTAATCTCATGACTACAAAAGCCAGATTAAGTAGTCGACTTGGATGCTACAAAATATGTGACTAGTAGAATAAAAACCTGAAGATGTCAAATTTAAAAAAAATAAAAAGATGAGACCCTTTTCTTTAATTAACAGGTAGGGTTCTTTTTCTTTTTCTTTTTTTCAAGTTGTGGATGATAAACCCCAGATAAGTATTTTTCATTTTCAAACTTCGTATGTTAAATAAACATGATGCTATTGCAAATTTAGTACGCTATTGATCATCAAAAAATCAATGAAAAATAGCACACTATCAAAAGATTATAGTTCGGCAAATTGAAACCTAAACTACACTTTTTATTCTCTCCTAACCTAAATAACATGTCTTTATAAGGATAATTTATTTCCCTATACATAAATTTTAGAACTCATAAATAGCCCAGCACAAATGAACATAAAGATCACCTATAATTGCCACTCCCTGAGAATAGACTACAATCATAGGCACGTGGTCGAAGAAAACACCAACTTGACTACAACATGATAATCACAAAACCAAGAATTACACGTGCACGTGACCTTTCAACTCCAGTCTCCAGCTATTGAACACCCAATTTCTTTCACCCAAAAAAAAAAAATCAATTTCGAAATTGTCCCACATACTCTCAAAGGTCATACGCAAACAAACTGCCACATTTCAGTAACTAAAACTGACACATACCCATATGACCTTTTGCCTATTCCAATCAAATGTCTAATTAGATCCCAATGGTTGGACTTCAAGAGAATATGAAGATAATTGCTTCATTGTAAGTTAAGAACATAGTACATTGATCAAGGTCTGTTCCATTAAGCTAATCCTCAACCTTAATCTATCAGCAAAAATAAATAGTGATGATAACAACAATGATACAAATGAAAAAACTTATATATGACAACAGGGTAGCGTGACTCAACTAGGTCACCCTTTGTCATCAAAACAGACTGGGACCCTACAGTCTGAAGCCTGCACATTACCATCCAAAGGCAGAAACGCAGTGTAATCAGCTCTAGACCAAAATAGGTAAACCTGTATAAATCCCCATCAAATTCAGGTAGGAATCAGTACATGCACACATAATCATGAAATCTAAAGTTCTCAGAAATATCCAACAAAAAAAGTTTGAACTAAGCATCAAGGAGTACAAAAGAGACAACAAGCTTTCATGAGGACCGGAATCCAAAGCCACCCTTCTACTCCTGCAAGGACAGAAAAATGGCATTAATACCAGAAGCCTTTACCAACAAAAGCAAAAAATACCAGCTAAATCTTGATCATTCAGGTGAAATGGCAACCAATACCATTTTCAACAATACCATCTGATCCCCCAAAACTTCTGAATTGTGCACCTAGTGAGGAATAAAAGCAGCAATACACACTACATATCTCTCCCGTCATTTAATATGTGTGCATGTGTTCGTGTGTGCACATAGATCCAGTTCTGCAATAAAGTTCCATGGCTATTATCAAGAAACTTTTTTTTTTTGTTTTGATAGGTGGCTATTATCAAGGAACTTGGATATTATTAACATAGTTCCAAGTTATTATAGGGATAAGCTGAAGAGGGACAACCACTATGGAGGCATATCACCCCCAAAATTTCATAAGCTGGGATTTACCGCTTTATAAAGAATCAGCTTTAGACTTGGCCAATTTTAAGGATCCGTGAATGACCACCAACATTTAGAGTTATCAATCACGCCTAAGAGAAAATCCAGTTTACCCTAACTAGCTAAGTCCACCAACTTGAGAAAATCAGATAACACTGCAGTAATCACTATATAAAACAAAATTAATGCAAATCAGCATCTGTCAAACTACAGCATTCAATAAGCCATTTGACTCTCAAAATCTCTATTTTTAACCTAAAGATGGAAGAAGCCAATACCTCTCTTTCTTTCTTTTGTAATAAATTTTATTGATATGGAGGAGAAACTTTATGTACATAGAGTGAACACAAAGTTCTCCAAAGTTCTCCTAAAGAATTACATGAAAGACAAATTACATTCTTAAAGAAATAGATTCTATAAAATCTACAAGAAAATTTGCATTACTAGTTTCCAAAGTGCAGGATCACTCGAACAATGATCTCAAAAACAAGGATTTTAGTGCTAAAACTAAGACCTCTACTCCCTTAAAAATACGATTATTCATCTCCCTCCATATGGTCCTTGTTAAGCATAAGGGGGCTAAATCCCAAGCTAAAGAGGTTCTGTATTTACCGAATCAAATCCTCTATGTTAAAAGTAGCTCTATAACACTCTTCAACATCACCCAATGAACCTCAAACATAGAAAATACAAGTCCACAACCTCTCACAACTATGCAGTGCAATAAAAAAATATCCTATCCTAATAAGATTGTCACCTGTTAGGACTTTCCCCCATGTTGCTGTCCACACAAAGAATGCAACTCTTTTTGAAGCCTTAGCCTTCCTTTGCCAAATACTCTTCTAAGGAAATCTCCCACCACAAGACCCTTGCAAAGCCTCATAATAAGACCGATCATCCAAGTTACCATTACCACTCAAACGGTCAGGACTCTCACCACTTGGGATGTTGGAATACAAAGTGTCAAACACAGAGTCAATTTGTTCCAACTCCCAATAATTAAAATCACACACAAATATGATATTTTACATGATCGTGGTCCCCTTGCATTTGAAATCTCCAAATAGGAGTGAACAAAGGCATCCTTGTCCATTGCTATTGAGTAAAAATCTGGATATAAATCTTTCAAACCTCGAGTCCACACCATATGTCATGCCAGAACCTCACTCTACAACCTCATAATGAATGTAACCAACAAAGCTCCCCCCATCTTTCCTAATACTTTGACACAAGCTGTAACCATGGGTGCTTCTAAATTACCCTTGTTGTCCACTGACCCAAGCTTCCCATGGAACAGTTTCTAAATCACCCCCAACCCCCATTCTTGTATGGGAGCAAACAGTGTTCCATTCCACATGGTGGAATTTAATTTCATCTCCCATCTATTAGCTACATAAGATCACAAACTGTTCTCACCTAGTATGACGATCCCGCCAAATTCAGTTTCAAAAGCCCATTTATCAATCAAATTTTCAGGCACACCAGTCAAAGAGCCATCAGACCCATGAAAGTCCCTTTTATTTACTAGAGCAAGGCCATGTCTATGGAAGGAGCTAACTCTACTAGAGTTAAAACACAATGATAGAATAAAATTATACATTTCAACAATGTTGGCATAGCTAAAATTTTTAAAGGAGGTTCATAAAAGGAGATGATAAAGAATTTGTTTTAAAAAGACACTCATTTAATAGGAGACGACATTTTGGTCAATAGATCTTCCAAATGTACACCCACAAGGTAACCTTCTAATTAACAAATTTCCTAGGACAGACAAGTTCCTAGGGGCCAAATTAGAGCCTCAAACATTTCATTAGAAATGATCAAATTTACATGAAATTACGTAAAGATAAGGCTATGAAGCTAGAGACTCCACAGCCACTTACCGTTAACAAATTCCTAGAAACCACAATATATGTAACTCTGTTCCCATAACTAACTATGCCCAGGATCTTGATCAAAATGTGGTAAGCTATGATCATGGCAAGGGCAGATGATATCAGAATTATCCTCCTGCAAAGACACATGTAATTCTTCATCCAATTTATTAAACAATTGTTTATTTTATCATAAACTGGATTCTCTGGTCCTACAGTTTTACAAAAGGACGTTGAACACTTTAGTTAAATGCTAAGGGCCCAACAGTTAATTTGACATCCTTAGCCTACGCTAATCACAACAGACATGACATGATCCTGTCGTTCAAGCATAATGATCTCAAAAGTCAAACCAGTGGAGAACAAAATAATACAGGTTCTCAAGGTCTCTACACCTCTCTTCTGCCCCTTCTGATTTTGATCAATCACACAAACATGCACATACATACATACATGCATGCATGCATGCATTACGCTCAGTGCTACATTAGAGACTAGAGTGGGAGAATACGCATATGTGCACGGGCACACACACTACAAAAGCCACAGGACAAAGTCATACCTGTTCCATGGGTGTAGGTTCACTATCCCTCTGTTCCTCCACATCTTCTGGCCCACCATCAGCCTCATTCTGACTATTGGAGACCATATCCTCATCCTTTTGTTTAACACCATTTGCCCCAGTATCAGCATCCAATTTCAAATCGGCAGGAAGCTGACCTGACTTCAATGCCTGCTCATTAAAACCATGTTAACTTGTGCCTTGCATTCTCTCACTCTTCATTACGCTCAGTGCTATGTTACTAGCACAAAAAGAAGACAAAGTCTAAAAATCAAAAAGTAATTCCAACAACTAAGCAAGATGTAAGGACCTTTTCAAGTCTTGCAACCTCTTCAAGAGTCTGGGAATTCACAATGGCAGCCTGCATACAGGTGAAAAGACATGAAACATCAGAGAGCCTTGATTATAATCTTAAACATGAGTATGGTGACAATATATAGAGGCATATGCAAACATTATATGGAAATAACATAGTGACAAGTAGACTCAGGGGAAAATATAATTACTTGGCTCCACTAATTCAAACTAAATTTGAAAGATGTACCTTTACTATTTATAGATTTGAACGGTTTTGACCTAAAGTAATCTTATGTGTGTGCAACTGCGTGCTTGTGTAGGGATAATATTGGTAAGAGTTCAAATTCCCAAAAAATCGCAACCTGGAATTGGAATAATATAATGTTGAAAGATATTTTTTTACAAGTAAAAATAATTTATTAAAACAAAGAACCGGTAGATTTGTAGGATGTGTAACCTACTAATCCTAACCAATTACAGCCTGAAATTCAACAAATCAAAGAAATAAAAAGATACAGCAGGGAGGTTGCCTAAGACATTCATCCAATCATACAGAGATCATAACATGGACCGTTTAATAATGTGAATAAGACGTTCAACACCATCGAAAGTCCTGCCATTCCTTTCTCGCCATATAATCCACAAGATGCCTGGAGGCACAGCCTTCCAAGTTCTTGCACCCCTGTGATTATGGAACCTGCCTTGCCAACAAGCCAGGCTTTTAAATACCGTCTTTGGCATAACCCAAGAAACTCCAAATAAAGCAAACATGAGACCACAACTCTCTAGCCACCTAACAATGAAGCAAAAGATGATCCACCATCTCTCCACTGTTCTTCAACATACAGCAACACCCCCCACCCCCCACCAAATCATAATGTGTTACTTATGCAAATTATCAACAGTCAAGGAAGAAGAACTAGACTATAAAATAATGCCATAAATTTTCTTATTTATCAAAAAAAAAAAAAATAATGCCATAAATATGTTATATGAGGATACTTTTACTTAAAAGAGTTTTTATTTCCAAGAATCGCAACCACTTGAAATTTTGGAGCTCCTAAGAATTGAAAAAACCTAGAGTTAATTAGTTGTTATTTAATTTACTGAAGATATATATATATATATATATATATATAATATATATATATATATATATATTTTGATAAGTAATTATTGGTAAGCTACACACGCACCGGTAGGTCTTGAACCCACGACCTCACCCTCCATCCCATTTTTATGGGAGAAGGAGTGTCAATTGAGCTATAGCCCATTTTTAATATATATATATATATATATATATATATGAAACTAAATGCGTAGAGTCATAGACTCCATACTTGAGTGAAAAACAATATCCCTTGCCTATTGCACCAATGACAAAGAATGATGCAGCATAGATTACTTTAACATGAGAGACAAGAACTCACAGTACTTTAGTGGACTCTGAAATAATGGATGCTCTACCTATAAAACTAACAGGTTCAATAAAAAGAAGAAAGGATATTATCCAAAGCTATCATCCAATCAAACAACCATCTCGAAAACATAACTTCAGCCCACCAACAAATCTTTCTTTCTATCTCAAATTCTTGATCTTTGGTGGCAGTGGAGCACTGGGCAGGTGTCGAACCCCCATAAATGGTCTTACAACTTTGCGGAGGCCTATGTTTTAGGTAAACAGTCGCCCGGGCGTAATCACTGTGATCTAGAGATCATTCGGACCTATGACAACATTTTCTGAGCAACCTCAATGTATTGAAAGTTAGACTATTCCTTTCTTGCCAAGCATCCACATATGGCAATGCAAAGAAGATAGTAAATCTCGTATCTCTTTTTTTTTTTTTATAAAGAATTTAACTTATTGAAGAAAAAGACTACCTGATGTACAAAAGTAATACACAAGATAGCCTAAAGAATTACAAGCACATGAAAGAGATTCTATGAACTCTACAATGGAACTACTATCACTGAGACCCAATAAAATAGACCATTCAAGTACTAATCTAAGGAAAGATGTCTTCAGTTACATCTTTGAAGCTTCCACATCTTAAAAAGTGCGATAATTCCGCTTCTTCCACAGCATCCACATCAAGCATAAGGAGTTTAAATCTTGTATCTCTCCTTCAAACCTTGGAACATACTGTTAATAACCTCCTATCATCCACTAAATAACCGATATGATTATTTGCCTTTAGAAAATATGAGCTTCTAAGATGATTAGATAGAGGTAAACAAAACCTTTAATCATAGATAAAAGCAAAATGCCTAGTACATGCTGAATATCCCATAGCACAATATTATAGAGGAAATCATTATGTTCACCAAGACAAAATAAAAAGTGGCATACTAATAATAAGACACTATGTGTAAACAGCAAAAGAGTTGGTAAATGCATGTGAATCTGTTTATAGATGTATGTGATTCATATATACATACATGCAAGCATGCACATATACCCCAACCACAGAATAATAACATAAGCCTTTTCATTAAATTAAACAAATAAAGAAGTGACAAGCCCAAATAAGAAAACACTTACAATTAAACACCAAAAACCTTGTTAAAAACTTTCAATTCCCAAAAGAGGTGTATGATTTCATATCAACTAAAGCTAGCATGCATGACCTATGGTTACTAAATGTAATGATCAATAAAAAAATACCTTGATAGCTATGATTTGCTCAGGAGTTGGGGCAGTCACTTTAGGAGTTTGTTGTTCCTCTGCAACTTCTGAAACATTGGGTACCTCAGTTGGTGTAAAAGTCATGGATTCCTTTTTAGTCTCTTCTTCAACTTCTGTAGATGCAAACAAATTTCTTGCTTCCAATCTCTCCTATTATTATTGAATATGATTATCAAAATGAAGGCACATAATAGAAGCATAAGAGCTTTGAAAAGAACAACAAATAAGGAAGTGTTGTATCATGGTTGTGGACATTCAGCCAAATGTATGGATGAATATTTAACCTATATGACAGCAACCTATTACTTATTTTTATTTTTTTTGGTTCTCACAACAACATTCTGTTCAAGGATATAACAAAACTAAATATTTATCGGGAATAGTGCACTCCAAAGACTGGGACCGACAGAGCAACAGAGCAACACAATTCAGAAGAAAATGCAGAATGATAATGCCAAAATTTTCAACTTTCTATGCACCCAAGCTTGGGGTCCAGGCCGTCGCCCAACATAGATGCCTCATAAATATGTCAAATAATGTGTACATGGCAAAATACACCATTTATATTACTCCGTTTACTCTGTTGAAGTGGTTTCTTAAATTATTATCTGATTTAGTACAAACAAAAATACACATAGTTGTTTAGAAGCTCCAGAACTATTCAAGTTTACCCTTAATAGTGGTCTTACTTTCAATTTTTGAAGTGGAGGTCCAAATTTCAGTTAAATTGGGAAGAAAATGTTCTTTAGAAAAATGAGTATTCAGAATTGCCTAACTCCCTCAGTATTATTAAAAACATTCTGCAGCTTTATGCCTTTATGGCTCTAAGATTTCAATCTGGTCAATAACAACCAGCAGTAAGCTTCATTGAAACTTCAGATGGTTATAGCCTACAATTTTAACCATAAAGGAAAGCAACAGCATGCACAGAAAACAACAAACATAAGCTTGGTGCAATGAAAGAACCTCACCTTGTTCTTCACCTTTTTGAAATCTAGAACCCGAAGGTGCTTTAGTTTGTGAATCACATATAGCCTATAATTCGGTTTCTTTGTAATGTTATTATCCAACAGACTAAGAAACTGTAGCTTCGGAAGGGACGCAAGAGGGTCAATCTCTACCAAGTTGACAAGCCTATTGTTCGTAAGAACTAATGTGTGTAACTTCGGCAAGAACTCTACAATACAAAATGCATATTAAATTATAAAACTTCCAACAAAAGAAGAAAACGATGGTACGAAAATAAAGACCAAAGTGCTGTTTAAATTTTACCTCCAATGTTGGGATTGATACGAGTAATTCGATTATTATTTATAAGCAAAGTACCCAAACGATTAAGATGCGGAAAGTTTTCCAGCTTAACAATCTCATTGTCAGACAAATCAACCGTGTCGAATTGGTCCTGTCAAAACGCCAACAAGAAAAGTGGAAGGCTTTAGGTTCAAAATTTCCATCAAATTTTAAATATCAAGCATAATCAACAGCAGGGCCAGGACAATAAAATAATTAACAAATTTAAACTAAAAAAAAAAAAAATTGAAATTCAGAGAGGCAAAATAGCTGACCTCAGTGGCACCCAAGTTTTCTATCACTGCTATCTTGTTACCTGACAAAGCAGAGGGGAAATAGTTAGATATTTGTCTACGAACTATACACATAAATTTTAGGGCACGAAACGAGTGAAAAAAGAATAACAGCAATGAAATGCAACTAATTTGAGAGAGATTAGGGTTGGAAAAGTGAGAAAGGGATACCTCGAAGATCTAACTCTCGCTCCTTAATGGCATTGAAAAAATGAGGGCTTTTCCAAATCAAGTCGGCGGTGAGTCTCACCATTTGTTTCCCTAACTGCTCTTAACTCTACTAACAAGTTTGAAGCAACTCTACAGAATACACCAAACTCAGGGAGGTGGGGCGCTACGCGGTCACACTCCACTACGAGGCCTTTGGGGTCGAGGGGGCTTCGCCTTTTATTTTACCCTCTCTTTTTTTCTTTTTTATGTCTGAAACTACGGCGTTTTGTGCCACTTAACATTTAACAAGGAAAAACAGTAATGTGCTTGGGTTGAGAAGATCCATGGTTAGATATATGCATCTTCTCTTTGATACTTAACAATAGCTTGTTATCAAATTGCTTTTTTGGATATATATTTTTTAAAGTGTATAGATTTTTGTTTATTTTGATTGGAAGAAGCAAACAAAGATTTTTTCATAAGCTTATTACATTAGATCCAAATTGATAAGAAAAAAAAAGTATATTATGTTCAGTGATTTGATAAAAAAAACCAGTTTCATTTAAAGATTCAACTATTTCTTGTATAAAAATAAATTGGTCAATGCCAAGGTAGCAAACGTGTTATTCTATTTAGAACTTGAATATCTTAAAAAAATCTATATAGAACTTGAAAGATACCACAAAAAGATACTAAAATATAAAAAAATAAAAAATATAAAATAATAATAAAAATAAAATAATAAATATACTAAAATAATAAATAATAATAAATAACTAAAACTTCTAAATTTATATAACTTCTGTCCCTAATAACCTTTGTAATTAGAATTCACAAATGAAAATCAAACCAAATATAACAACCCATGATTCAATTAATTTAATATAATAAAAAAATAACCACAATTCAATTTTTACAAATCGTATTTCAAAACCTAATTTGATTGTTTTAACAAAAGTTGAAATCAACTAAAACATTTGCCACCATCTCAAATCATATTTCATCTTCATCAATGTTTTTGTCTCCATCACCGTTTTGAATTAAAATTAGATATATCAATTCAAATTTATAGGTATATCAGAAAAGCTCTTAGATTTTTTTTTTGGTTAAAAGGACTTCATTCATTCTTCAAAAACACAAAAAGCAATAGTAGTAAGTCTATTAGACTACAGACCAATAGCATTTAAATTAACCAAAAATGGAAACTTTTTTCGGAAGAAGGAAGATGGAAGGTTAAAAAATCTTCAGCTTGTTGGCATCCCCATTTAGCAAGCACATCAACACACTTATTAACTCCATGAAAGGCATGCTTTCTCTCACACTTTACTATTTACTATTTTATCTAGATTGGATGCTTTTCTGCTTTGCTTTTCCATTCCCTAGACAATGATAACTTCTATAACAGCAAAGCATTGTACTTTGGATAAGAGCCAAACCTTTCACTCAACCATTTGTTAGCAAAAAAATAAATTGCTTGTATTATTTTATTGGAATTCTTTTTTTCTTTTTTTTGATAATTACACCTTTAACCGTCAAACTTTGTATATGAACTTGAATTATAAAGCAATTATACTAGGACAAGGTTTGGCTACAAACAAGTTTGTAACCCGTTTGCTACAACCCACTACGTGGCAGCTTTTAAAACCATCCACATGTATTATTTAAAAAAGTCACATGACTTATTAAATAGGTCATGTAGCCAAACTCTATCCATTATACTATTCCATAAATAAGGTCATTTGATTTTAACACAAATATAAGCACTTTTTTTTCTTAAAGTAAACACAATTGTTAAGCATAATTTTTTTACTTACACTAAATATATAAGTATATATTATCATATATAATTAAACAAACAATATTTTATAGTAACAACGTTGAAAATCAAACAAGAAAAGCGATAATATATCCTTACTTAAGGGGAAGCAAGTCTTGTCATTTGGTCACCTAAATGAGATAATATTATAATTTAAAAAATAATAATAATTAAACTAATAAAATAATTTTAGTTCACAACATTTTTTGCACTTAAATATAGACATGTAGGATAAAGAAAACACAATTGGACCATGTATGATAAAATAGTGTCGTATTTATACTAACTTTGTAATGTGATATTTCAAGAAATATGAATATGACAAATTGACAATAGATATGATATTACAAAAAGAATAAACATATTACTCTTGAAAATTCAAGACCACAGGCCAGTTATAACACAATTGGACTATGCCTCAAAACATGCTGATAGACCTTAGCCTAACTTGAAGTACTATTACCCAACTGCCAAAAGACCCATGTATATCAAAATAGTAGATTGGGCTGAACCTTTGAAACAACTAAAGATCACAAATATATTTTCTCCCACTTCACTAAATGAGTGATACTAAATCTAAAAACCGAAACTTTGAAATTACATAGATTTGGACCAGATTATATTTACTACCCCGATAAGAATCATAGACGTGGTAACGTAAATTGCATCCAATAGTAATAACATCTTGGTTCAGTCGAGTAATTGCTTATAGATTTACTGAGTGAGATTTTCACTATATATCTTGGAGTCGCCCACGACACAACCCCCCTTAAGCATGGTGGCTTCCTGGAAGAAACTATAGCAATAAATTAAAAATATATTGTCAGCACATGGGAATTAAAAGAGATAAATCCAAATTACTTGATAAAATCTTGAGATAAAATACCTAAGTTCTATTTTTCCTTCTCAATTCATGACGAAATAATCCAAATTTGCAACATTTTCATGGTAAGATTTGGTGCAATGATCGTAGGAGTAATCAACAATCATAAATCCATTCGATTGCAAGCTATAAAAAAAATAAATCATATTTGAGGTTTCTTCAAACACATTACATACAAAGCCTAACAAAGATTTAACAAAAATTAAAATAAAGGAGAAGTGGTGTACCTGTTGCAGTGAAAAATTGAAATATGAAATACAATAGAAATAATAAAATTGAAAGAAGAAAAGAAAATTATAACAAAACTACTTATCTTTAACTTACAGCTTTATTATCCCGGAAAACACCAATTCATCACTGCCAAACCAGACCCCAACCGCCCAAAACCCTAAAATGATCACATCATTCACAATACAACAAAATAAAATTAGCTATAAACCATCAAAATTGCACCAGAACTCGAAGAAAAGTGGGAAAAAAAAAAAAACTAACCTCATAGGGGCTTTTTAATTCTGCTGGTAATTTGAGCAATTGGGAATATCCAGAAGAGAGAGAGAGAGAGAGAGAGAGAGAAGAAGAAATTAATATAGGGATATATTTAAGAGCAACTTTAGGTTTGGATGGGTAGAGTAGTCAAAGAGACATCCAAATCATTTATTAATGTGAAGGAACTTAAAATGTGACAGACAGAAAAGCTGACTGAAAGACGAATTCTTCGTTTTTTCTTGAGGTTTGTCCGAAATATTATCCCATTTCCTGCAGTATGAAACAACAGTGAAACAAGATTGGATCGTTAGAACCTTGGTCGACCCAGTGAGGGTTGGCCTTTTGGTTCTCCGATGCCTTAGTCAGTTTAAGGATAAAAAATGATCAAGTATTCAAATAAACAGAACTAAGAGAAATTTTGTGGATGATAGTGCATGTACCTTAAACCGTTGAATCTTCTTTTATTTATACCTGCCTTTCAACTGGAGATATTTTTAGATATTTACCTATCCCTTTTCCCAATATCTTAATCTTGCCATTGATCAGTGATATTTAAGCAACTGGTTTATTGTTTTTCCTTTCCAGTACGTGGGTTTTGTCAGTCTTAATGAATAATTATCATCACCTCTTATCACAGTTAATTTCTGAGTTCTGGTGTAAAATGTATTCAACACTCTTTGTTTAGATATTTTATGCATTAATGGGTGTTAAAGCGGAAGTCAGTTCAAGATCTGCCATTTGGAGTTTAACTCAGGCGACGTATTTAATGATCTCTACCCAGATATTTTAGGCATTTAATGCTGGGTTTTAATACGATCTTAGTTCGTTTCGGATTGACCGGACAAGAATTCAATGGACTAAGCCCGAACAGCAGTTTGGATCCGACTGGACACACGACACAGCTCGGTTATGTCCGAACACGTGATGCAGCTCGGTTATGTCCGAACACGTGATGTGGCTCGGTTATGTCTGAACTATAAATTGATATGACTTAGTTAATACCTTAACTTTTAGTTTTGGTTTAATTACTTCCGAATTATTTTCCCTCCATAATGTACATGAATAAAACGTACATACATAAATTCTTTCAATAAAACCACTTATTAATCTCATGTTGGATAAAATATATTTCTAGAGAAACTCTTTGATCCTAAAATGGTTCATAAAACTTGCACATCCACATGGTGTTGGAATATTTAAAATATATATATATATAATATATATATATATATATATATATATATTTATATAAATATATATATATATTGGTTAAACTATTGTTTTCGTCCCTAAATTTTGTATGAAGTCTGTTTTTTATCCCTGCACTTTGAAAAGTTCGTTTTTCGTCTATGAACTTTGAAAATGTTTGTTTTTATACATGAATTTCGTCCCTAAACCTTTTTTTATAAGGACGGAATTTATGTGTAAAAATAAACTTTTTGAAAGTTTAGAGACGAAAACAGAATTTCATGCAGAGTTTAGGGGCGAAAACAATAGTTTTGCCAAAAAAATTTATATGTTATTTTAATTCCTGATGAAATGCTTATTCAAGTAATTGCTAGCCTAGGGTTTCAAATTGAAATTCAAATCAAACTAATAACACAGCTGTGTGGTGTCAAATTATATAGGCCCAAAAGCTCAATCCATTGTATATTTGGGCTTAACCCATTTAAGTTAGGCCCAATTACTTGTGCACCTCTCTTCCTATTTTCCATGTATCCTATATAAAGGTCTCCCCACTCTATTGTAAAGAATGGCCAAGAATGAGTAAGAAAAGATTAAGTGGATATAGGCCCCATTGGGCCGAACCACAGTAAATCCGGTGTCATTTTCCTTTCTTTTTCCCCAACCACGCCAAAGCCCGAACATGCGGTTCCGACCCTAAAAATAAATTGGAGGAGCTATTTTGACCTTCTACAATTGGCGTCGTCTGTGGGAATCGCATTTCCCAGAGTTTTTGGCATGAACAGGGGCTGTTTCCAACCATCCATGCTCCGCCAAGCTTGGCAGTAACTTTTAAGCCTTGAAACTCGAGCTTCCAAGCGTTGGATCGAGCAACCACTAACACCAATGCATAGATCATCACTCGATCTACAAAACCCTGAAAAATCATCGCCATTGGAGCCTTCACGTGCTCTCATGCACCGCTAGAATTCTTGGCAAATCTGTCCATGTGTGGCTGAGCCACCATGATCTCCAAGATCAGCACTCCAGGCATCTCCTTGGACAAAGACCAGCACCAATGGGAAGATCGTCTCCCGATCTATCGTTGTACGGTGGAAAAATTGCCATCGGAGTAGCGACGCGCCAAAGAAAGAACCGATAACACTGTTCACAAGCTGCCAGACTCTTCGAAGTCCAGAACACGAGTTTCCAGGCTCCGAAACGACAAAGTGGCACCATCATTAGACTCCTTTCCATCCGATCTGTTGTTTGGTGGTGGTTTTGTCGCCATGGGAGCTGCCACGCACCGTTCGCATCTTCGGCAACTCCGTTCACGCGCCGCCACCACCTTCGAACTTTAGAAAGTGGATTTTCAAGCTTCAAAACGGCAAAGCCACACCTCCATCGGTTTCCTCGAAGGCCGATCTACCATTTGGCGGAGAAATCGGCACCATCGGAGGTCTCACGTGCTGCCTCGCGCCGATGGGGCTCCGACACCATTCTCCACGCGGTCAGCATGTGTCCATGCATGCCTGGCACACGCCTGCAGGCAACTAACACACGCTTAGCGCCATGTGTCACGCCTCAGATTCGCCACGTCAACCCTAAATCTCCAGTCAGCATGCCACGTGGCACGCCTAAAAAAAATAGGGAAAATTTGGTGAGACAGAACGGACTCTTCTACGGTCCAAATTCATCCTCAAGGCCTTTATGGCCTCGCCTCGAAGCTAAGTTTTCTTAACTTTATTTACTTTTTATGCAACTTCTTTAATTAGTTATTCGCTATGATTGTTGCATAAAATGTCATTCTAAAGGCATGATTTATACAATGGTTTTACGTTCACGAGCAAGAGAGTATAGTTTTGATATTTATATTTAAGATTGAAATATAAATATCATGGATTTTAAACGACAATCTTGCTAAGGTTATAAAAATTAAAATGAAATTATTTTCATTATTTTTTTGTTTGCGGTGGGAAGTGGTTAATTCTCAATGGTTAACCACCTAATTATTTTTATGTAAACACGATCATTATTATGACATGATAGATGATGAGAATACGTGTGATTTTTATAACACGTAGTTATATTTGCTCAAACATGTTAACACTTACATGCTCATTACACACGAACGTGCCATTTATGCAAAACTCCTCACGCAAATATTTTTTGCAAATAGCTATTATTATGTGTGTTTGCATTGACATGCATTCTATGCAAAGTGTTTATTTAGCACGTCGAATCTATGAGATTACATGCAGAAAATGATAAATTCTACTTGAATTGTCTATGCACATTCTAGACTTGACATTGTCTTTAGATGTGTGCCTTCCATGGTAGAACAATTAAGTCTAATCTTGCCTACTGAAGTCTCGATGCTTATAACATATTTTAATATGTAGCTGGAAATTGTTAACAAGTTGTGTTGTAGCATTAATATGCTCTTGCCATTAATTGTGATAACCTAGAGGTTTTAAAATGATATTACGACTATCAAACTCTACTTGCAAAGTACAAATTTGGATCTCCTAAACTTTAAGATATTTGTTTAGATAAGTTTTTTGATTTTTCTTGTCATGATATTTACTCCTTCTTTTGAGTCCTACTTTGCAGGCTTTGAAGCATTTTTCTATGTATATAGCATAATAGTTTATATATGGATCATGAACCATATCACATGACTTAACATGCCTTCTAGAATGCACATGTACTTGCCTAGAATCAACAACAATGTGTTAATAAACGCATCACTTTATTGATGAATGCAATGATTCATTTGTTTATCTAACTGCATCTTTCATTGGTGTTGTCTTATTTTCTTGAAAATGCTTCGCAGGGCCAACACAGTTGCGATTGCAGATTTAAAGCTTGAAGAAGCTTGACTTAGGCTTCGATCAACCTCTGAGGTTACCAAGTACTAAGGTCCAGGATGACTGGCAAGTATAGAAAATCTAGCTTGACTCGGGCATCGGTCTAACCTCTGAGGTTACCAAGTGCTGAGGTCCAGGATGATTGGCAAGCGAAAACTCCAAATCTAACTTGACTTGGGGTTCGGTCTAACCTCTAAGGTTACCAAGTGCCGAGGTCCAGGATGACTGGCAAGCGCAAACTCCAAATGTAGCTTGACTCGGGCTTCGGTCTAACCTCTGAGTTTACAAGTGCCGAGGTCCAAGATGACTGGCAAGCAGAAACTCCAAATCTAGCTTGACTCAGGCTTCAATCTAACCTCAGAGGTTACCAAGTGCCAAGGTCCAGAATGACTAGCAAGCGGGAACTCTAAATCTAACTTGACTTAGGCTTCGGTCAACCTCTGAGGTTACCAAATGCTAAGGTCCAGGATGACTAGCAAGTATAGAAAATCAAACTTAACTTAAGCTTCGGTCAACCTTTGAGGTTACCAAGTGTTAAGGTCCAGGATGACTGGCAAGTATAGAAAATCATACTTGACTTAGGCTTCAGTCAACTTCTGAGGTTACCAAGTGCGAAGGACCAGAATGACTAGCAAGTGATAAGTGTGGTTCTACCCAAGCGTAGGCTATGAGCAACCGCTTAGTTAACAAAATTGAAATGAAAGAACAAGCGTATAATAAGTATGAATACGAAACAAGCGAAACACTAAATCAGTGACCAAAAGTGCATTGAATATGACTCCAATGGCCTTGAACCGAATGGCTCCAAAGGCTTTAAACGAAATGGCTCCAACGGCCTCAAACGTAAGCCTGTGTATGATTTATGCAAGATTGTTTATTTCCCTTATAAAAATAAGGAGCCAACAAAATTGACTTACATGTCTTGTTTTTTCGGCCTT
>OU015772.1:17338117-17354964 GCA_907173295.1 Fagus sylvatica | reverse complement strand
CTTTGAAGAGCATATAATTATTTTACCTAAAAAATTTCATAAACATATCAAATTAGAGCTTGAAGAATAAGGAAAAAAAAAAAAGGAAGAAGAAGAAAGAAATCACGAGGTTGCCGTTTTCAAAATGAATTGAAGAAATTGTAGACTTGTAATTGTAGTATATGCACATTGTTTGAAGTTTTGGTTTTAGAAGGGTTTTTTTTTTTCCTTAGGAATAGTCTTTGTTTTTGTTGTTTGAACTTATTAACATATAATTGTCTATAAATATACTATTGGGTGTAAAATATTTCTAGAAAAATTTCTACCTTTATATTACTAAGTTTTATATAATTTCTATTTCACTTCGTAACTATATAATAAGATATAGTATTTCCAACTTGTTCATGAATCTTCAATCTTCTTATAACTATAAGTAAAATAGTCTTTTTGTCAATTTTTGTAGTAAGTTTATTTGCCATATCATTGAATTTCGTTAAAATTAAAAAAAAAAAAAAAATGTTTATCGAAGTATAAACGATTCCATCGTCCATTCCTATATACAAAAATTAAATAAAACACATGATAATTTCCTTTTCAACTATAAACGATTCCATCATCTATTCCGATATATAAAAAATGACCGATTTGAAAATTCTGTAAAAAAATAAAATGTCACAATCTTTTTTTTCATATATGTCAAAGTGATGGAAGAGAAAGGATATCCTTCACGCATCCGCAAAGTTTGTTAACTTTTTCGAAAATAATAATAAGAAAGATGTCTTTGTTTAGGAGGAAAAAATAATAATAATAATAATAATAATAAGCAAAAAAATAGGGTAAACCATATGGAAACTGGCATGTCTGTTGGTTAAACTTCAACCTTCACCAATTAATTATCGAATTGAAAGAAAAAAAAAATAGCAAGCTCATTATTGATTAATATTAATATTAAGTAATAGTCGATATTATTTGGACGGAAGACAGAAACACAGCGTTACTTAGATATTATTTGGTCGGAAGGGAAGAGATTGAAAGTTTAGTCATCAGCTCTGGGAATTTGGAAATGGCTGCTTGGATAGGAGTAGGGAGCTCCCATATGCACCTTCTTCCACGACACGATTATGAAGCTAAAATTAAATTCAGAAATCGTGGCAATCTTCACTTTGTGGTTAACTTCAGAAATCGTGGCAGTCCAAGTCGTAGAGCTACCAGAATCTATTGCAACTCTGATGATGATGATTCCATAAAGAAACAACCAACTGGAATTCAACTTTACTCTGAGATTGAGAGGTTATATGACATATCCGATTATTACATATCCCTTTTTGTTTATATAAATATCATGTCGGAAATTCAAAGTTTTGTTTTGTTTATTTGCAGATTACTTACGGAGAGTGTAAGGCCATCACAAGATGGTTGGGGCGGTTTGAGAGATTGGAGTGAAGTCGAGGTCTTAATTTTTACCAATTATATCTTATATGAACAACTGGGTAGTCATTATTACCTTTGTTTTATCTCTTATTAGAGGCAGAGTCAAATCTATGCTAACTATGCATTGCAATATTCGAAGGTTTGGATTTAATTGTGAACTCTATATCCATCTTCAATGTGCAAAAGAATTTGGAAAATTTCCCAACAATACTATGTACTGCAAAAACAGATTATTATAACAAGATCCATTATTTCTATTCAAATTTTGTGCTATGATCAGTTCAACACGGGAACTATGCCATAATAGTTCTCTCTATCTCTTGATTAAATCAATAATTGCCACAAGGACACAAATCTTGAGCAACAAGAAACAGCTCGAAGTTGCAATTAAGGCTTAATTGAGTTGAAAGAATTGTTGCATGTTGAATACCATAGATTTAGAGGCTAGTTATAAATCTTTTACTAGTACAAACCCTATGACCCAATAGTGTAGAATATGTTTGAAACCAGCTCAAATCAGCAGCTACATATTTTTTTTGGAAGGATATTCTCTCTAGCATTGTTAAAGATTTGTCATTATATTATCTCAGGGATCATGGGTTTTGAAACCAAAAAACTCAAAACCCAAGTCAGTTGTACATTTTGTGGGTGGCATATTTGTTGGAGCTGCTCCTCAGCTTACCTACCGTTTGTTCCTTGAGCGGCTTTCAGAACGGTGAGTCACCGTATTCGGACACTATTAAAAAATAATCAAACACTTTGGTTGTGAGTAATTTAATTTGATAGATTTGTGGTTCTGCTACATCCAGATATCTTTTTATTTTTTTGTTTCATTTTATACGTATTATATTCTCTAAATTTCAATATTTCGTGAGATAAAATTTCAATATTGTGCTGAAATCTTTCTCTTGGGCTCACAACTTTAAAGTCTACTCATATTCTGCCTTTTTTTTATTCCTCTTAAATTAAAGTTGTATTTGGCCTTTAGATGTTCTGTTCTATGAATGGAATTTTTATTTTTTTCTCTAAGGCTATCCTTTGCCAGTGGATTCGTGTAGAAATGTATGTTAATGATTTAAAAAATTATTCATAAAACCTCTTTTTGTGATGTAGGGGTATTTTGGTGATTGCAACTCCATATGCTAGTGGATTTGATCACTTCTATATTGCAGATGAGGTCCAGTTCAAATTTGATAGGTGTTATCGGTTTCTGCAAGAAACAGTGAGTTTTAGTTGTTATTTGCAGAACTATCATTTTTCTGAATTACATTGAAGGAAAAAAAAAAAAAAAAAAAAAACTAAAAATGCTTAATTATGCAGATAAAAGATCTTCCTACTTTTGGCATTGGCCATTCTTTGGGATCTGTCATCCACCTTTTGATTGGTATTACAAAAATCTTCCTATTTGCCTCTTGGAGTGAAAATGATTTAATTGCGGCAATTCTTTAGATTGGTTACTTAATTGTTGATCAGGATCAAGATATGCTGTTCAAAGAAGTGGCAATGTGTTAATGGCATTCAACAACAAGGTATTTTGACCTCTGAATTCTTAAGTATGCATGAAAAGTGAGAGGATAAGAAGCAAACTTCTTTCTTTGGAGTTTGGACCCAACCAAAAGGTTGTGCCTCATATGTGAGGTAATATGATGAGAAAAGTTAAAGGTTCAGCATACACACACAAAATATGAGTACTTTTAGAAGAAACAAGTTGACACAATCATTCTCTTTCCCTTCATTCTATTTACTTTTCCTACACGGGTAAATGGTTGGACTTGGTATAGATTAGATCCTTGTCTCCTTTATTTTTCATCTTTAATTCTCTTCTTTTGGCAGCAAACCAGTTGAACTCTACATATGTTATCTTTTCTAACCTGTCTCTGGAAACAGATATATTACATTTGAAACTGACAAATATTTCTTTTTATTTCACAGGAGGCAAGCTTAGCTGTCCCTTTGTTCTCACCTGTTCTGGTCCCAATGGCCCAAAGCTTTGGACCGCTGCTATCACAAATTGCATCATCACCAACAATCCGCATTGGGGTGAGTATCCTGTCCTAACATCATTTGGTCATTTATCTGAAGTATTGTTTTCAAAGTATGCTTCTTACAGCTTGCTTTTCAATTCTATCATCATTATCATCTCTTCAAATATTTCAAATACGACATATCCATATCTACTGTATGGAGAATTTAAACATTATTACTTTATTTTCAAGCACCATCCATGCCACTCTTCACTTTCCTCCTAGTATTATTCTTCCTCTTTGTACAACTGGTAGCCTAACTTTCGAAGCTGCCCTATGGCAGCTTCATTTCTTCCCTTAGTCTAAGTCAAATCTATAGTTCTTTATATGGTTTCTAGACTTAAGGAGGTCCTGGGGAATATCCTTCCGCTCTCCCATAATGCTTTTATAAGAGGGAGGCAAATCCTTGATTTTGTCCTCATCGCTAATGAATGCCTTGATAGTCATTTGAAGTTTGATGAGCCGGGAGTTCTATGCAAGTTGAATATAGAGAAAGCCTATGATCATGTCAATTGGAAATTCTTAATGTATTTGTTGGAGCGATGTGGTTTTGGGGAGAAGTGGAGGAATTGCATATTCTTCTGTATTTCTACGGTGCGGTTCTCAATCTTGGTCAATGGCCATCCAAGTGGCTTCTTTAGCAGCTCCGAAGGGCTTAGGCAGGGAGACCCCTTTTCACTTTTACTTTTTGTTATAGCCATGGAGGCATTGAGTAAGTTATTAGACAGAGCTGTAGAGGGGAATTATCCAGAGGGCTTCACGATGTCAAGTAGTGCTCATGACTCTTTGATGGTTTCGCATTTTTCGTTTGCTGACGATATGTTAATTTTTTGCTGCAAGGACCTACAACAAATCTTCAATTTAAAATGTGTTTTGTTATGCATTGAAGCCATGTCAGGATCGAAGATTAACTTGGGTAAGTCTGAGTTGGTCCCTGTTGAGTCAGTTCCAGGGGTGGATGAGTTGGCTCTTATTC
The DNA here is from genome assembly GCA_907173295.1 of Fagus sylvatica. Lineage (NCBI taxonomy): Eukaryota > Viridiplantae > Streptophyta > Magnoliopsida > Fagales > Fagaceae > Fagus > Fagus sylvatica. The sequence goes on along the minus strand of OU015772.1, from coordinate 17,350,554 downwards.
TTAGCTGCCAAGTATCCAACCTTCCAATGAAATATTTGGGGCTGCCTTTGGATGCTAGATTTAAATCTCGCATGGTTTGGGATCCCATTCTATAGAAAATGGAGAAACTGCTTGCTGGGTGAAAGAGAATTTATCTAAGGGAGGTAAGTTGACTTTGATCAAAAGCACTTTGTCCATCTTACCCACATATTTTCTTTCTCTCTTTCCTATACCATCTAGCATTGCTAGACATATTGAGAAGATACAAAGGAATTTCTTTAGGGCAGCATGGGTGACGAATTTAAATATCATCTTGTTAATTGGAAGAGTGTGCTCCAAATTGGGGGTGCGGCAAATGACTCTATTTAATCAAGCTCTATAGGGAAAATGGTCATGGTGTTATGCTATAGAGAAGGATGCCTTTTGGTGTAAACTGGTGGAAAGTAAGTATGGCAGTGATTGGGGTGGATGGTGTTCGAAGAAAGGGAGAGGGGGGTATGAGGTTTGTTTATGGAAGTACATTCAACAAGATGGAATCGGTTTTCCAAGTGTATGTCCTTCTCAGTTGGTCACGGCACAAGGGTTTGCTTTTGGCTCAATTAGTGGTGTGGGGATGGCACTCTTAAGGATGTCTTTACATTTTTGTATGGTATAGCTAGAGACAAGGGAGCCACTGTGGCGGATTATTTGAGTTGGAGATAGTTCCATAATATGGGATGTTATGTTTATACGACCACTTCAAGACTGAGAGGTAGAGACAATAACCATTTTCCTTTTACTCGGTCAAAATTAGGAGGGATGTTGTAGATCAGATTTGTTGGCGACTTACAAAAAGTGGCTTATTTGTGGTTAAATCCCATTATAGAGATCTATACTTAGGAGAGGGTGTTTCTTTTCCTTGGAATAGTATTTGGAGGATCAAAGTCCCACTATCCTTTTTTGTAGGACTTTCGCTTTTGGGAAGATTCTTACTATTGATAATCTCCGGCATTGTAAGGTAATTGTGGTTGAATGGAGCTGTATGTGCAAAAAGGCTGGGGAGACGGTGGATCATCTATTGTTACATTGTGCATACGCTTTTGAATTGTGGTCACTAGTGTTTTGTTTATTTGGAGTATAGTGGGCTATGCCGCATCGAGTCATAGTGTTGACGTGTTGGAAGGGGCGTTTAAGTAGACAGGTAACAGTGTTGTTTGGAATGCAGTTCCGTTGTGCATAATGTGGCTGGTGTGGAGGGAGCGTAATCGAAGGGCTTTTGATGGGTCCGAAAGGACAACAAAATGATCCTACTACATGCTTTGTTTGATTGGATGGCAGCTTTACACTGTCCTTTTTCTGGTTCTTGGTTAGATTTCATAGATAGTTGTTCGTTCTCTTGAGACTTTTGTCCTCAAAGTATATGTCTTGTGTAATGATTTTTTCTTCTTTTAATAAATTTTTATTGCTTATAAAAAGAAAAAAGGAAAAAGTGTTCCATATGCTTTGAAAATTTTCATTTTTTTAAGTATAAGATTCTGATCAATCATTGTCTTGAGGTAGCAGCATATATAATAGATATGTTTGTCCATCATCCTAATGGGGTCTAGTCTACTTAAATTTTAGAATGTATGTTCAACGTGAATATTTTGGCTTTTCCCTTATGTGTCCGTGTGTGCACATCTCTGTGTTTGTGTTCATGTATTTATTTTTTTGATTAGTAATAATGCAGTTTATTGATGAAAAAATGCCATATGTGGTCATGTATTTATCTCTTAATAATTGTCTTTTGGCACTATATCTGGAAGCACCAAGAAATATTTCATCGTTTGGCATTAAGGATTCCTAGATAGATGGCTGATTTCCTTTTTTATGAAATACTTGCAGGCAGAGATGACTTTGAAGCAATTAGAAACCCTTAGCCCTCCCATTATGAAGCAAGTTCTTCCTCTGGTTGAGCAACTCCCTCCCTTGTACATGGACTTAGTTAAGGGAAGAGAAGATTTTACTCCGAAACCTGAAGAAACTCGACGACTTGTATGTAAAACCTTAATTCAGATCAATTTTAGTTTATGTATTCATGGATATCTTTTTGTTTCCTTTGGGATTACATAATTTTTCACCACTGGTTGACATTAATGATTTTATCTAATAAATTACCAATTCTCCCAAAAGCTTAAGCTTAGACTCCCCCTTAATGAAGGGGTTCAACACGTGAGTTTAACTTTTTAAATGGAAAGGTAGAGTAGAGACAAACTTCGAAATTGGGATCACCTGCTCTGATGCCATGATAAATTACCAATTTTCTCAAAAGTTTAAGCTATTAGGAAATAATGAATTTAATCATTTAACCAATATTCTAACATTATCAAAGAGCACGTTATTGCCAATTATCATCCACCCGAGGCTGTTCTAGGTCTTCAAGAACTCGAATACTTCTTTATCCTTCTTAAATGGGTGCTACAAAATTGTGATGGGTAGCATGGTATATGGTAGCAATTATAATTTGGGTATAGCCCTTGTAAAATGGATACATGCCCTCTGGGTGGGCTGGGGTCTCTTGGGAAAACTTGTTACGACATTATCTGTGGGCATGTCAGCATAGTTTGGTGTGAAGGTTCTTGAGACATTGGATATTTGTCCGTCAGCTTAAAAATTTTAACCCATAAACCTGCAACTCCGTTCTGAACTGCAGTATTCTTTTTGGAAAGTTCTATCTAAGTTTGACAATCCCACATACTGATGTTTTGTATTTCTTCAGTTAAAGTCATACTATGGGGTTTCCAGGAATCTTCTCATAAAGTTCAAGGATGATTCAATAGACGAAACCTCGACACTAGCACAGTTGCTTAGTTCAGAGTCAGCCATTAGTTCAATGCTGGACATGTCTATACGCTTGTTGCCTGGAGATCATGGACTTCCTTTGCAACAGGTACTTTTTACCAAACATTTAGTTGCATTTCCATGGCCAGACACTTGAAGAAGCAAATAATATGCACATTCAAAAATCCTTAGTTGTGGCTTTGGGTTTCATCCATTTCTTGGTGAAAGAGACAAGCAACTTAAATTATGTGTTGATTTTGCAGGCTATCCCAGATGTTCCACCAGCAATGGCAGATGCAGTTAACCGTGGAAGCGAGCTCCTTGCAAATCTAACTGTTGGGACCCCATGGGAGACGGTAGCCAAAGAAGTAGGCAACACATTAGGTGTAGACTCAAAGATCCTTCGTGCAGACATATCCAAGGACATAGACCTGCTTGTAGATGTGATCGCGTCTTGGATAGCTTCCAACGCAGGTCCAAAACTTTTGAGGCCATGATGATTGTGCAAAACACAAAGATGGAAATATTTATTCGGTCAAGTTTAGGGAAATTGCAAAGATGGTTAAGAAACAATGTGGATGTATAGCGATCATCTTGCTCATTTTTCCCTGTTAAAGTTTTATGTCGAATAGGGAATGTCCACGAATAGGGAATGTCCAACTTTGTCCTGTAATAAATATAAACATGAACTCCACAAATATAGTGACTGTACATGGATGCTAGGTTGTGAAGAAACAAGAGTCTGTGATTAAGGAATAGAAAGTTTACTGTTACTGCTGTATTATAGGAACCTGGGAACGTTTTTAAATATAATCAGTTAGATTTTTTCTTCTTTTAAAATGAATATATAATGCTTTGCGTATTTTCAATAATTTTTTATTGGATTAATTTTAAAAATCTCACCGCTGGGTTATACATTTTTATTATTCTTGACTGGTGTTCCAAATATCATGTTAATCGGATGCCATTTATTATTTAATCAATTAAGTCCAATTTTGTGTATAAATTTAAGATTACGTTTGTTTCGACGTTAGCATTTGGTTTAAATACTATTTTAATCTTTAATCTTTGACCTTTGTGTCAAATTGATCCTTAACCTTTCAACTATATCAAATTGATCCTCAACTTTTTAACCTTGTGTTAAAATAGTTCTTGCCGTTAAATATTAGATGGAAAATACTGACGTGATTAACACTTGACGTAGCATGCCATGATGTCAATTCAAATTTTAATAATAAAAAAGCCTACGTGTATTAACGGAGTGCTAACGTGTTATTTATTTAATATTATTAAATCTAACATGAATTTTTTATTTTTCCTTCTAAAAAAAAAATACACATGGCACAGATTCATTGGTCTATGCAAAACTTTGTATGTGAGGGACAAAGCACACAATCCCTCACTCCACTGTAAAACCACACCGCCTTAAACTCCTCCTGTCCCCCACTATGAAACCCCTCCCGCCCACACTGTGAAACCCCATCGGCTGAAATCCCTCCACCTTGTGAAACCCCAGAAGCCAATATGAGAGAGAGAGAGAGAGAGGGGACAAATTCAGCTGATTGGTTAGAGGGGTTTCACAAAGGCCAATGGAGTTTTCAAAATAAAGAAGCTACTGGAGGGCATCAAAGCTGATTCAATGAATTTGTAAAGACGCAAATTCAACTTTTGGAAGACATGACCCATTATTCAATATTCTTCAATCTATAAATTGATTGGTGGCTTATTTACTTGTATGAAATCCAGCAAAGAATGGTCAATCCTCTCTATTTTTAAATGCTTTTTTCCGTAAAGCTGGTGCCATGGAATTGAAAAACCCCATATGAAAAATCTTGTTTGCGAAAAAGTTGATGGGTATATAAAACTTTTGGCTGTTGAAATCGTGTTTGCTTTGCCTTACACAATAATAGTTGACCATTAAAATTGTGTTTCATGGGGTGGAGGGCTTCACAGTGGTTGCGAGAGGGGTTTCACAGTGGTGGCGGGAGGGTTTCAGGCAATGGGGTTTGACAGTGAAAGGAGGGATTGTCTGCTTTGTCTCTCACATACAAAGTTTGGATAGACCAATGAACGCGTGACACGTGTATTATTTTTTAAAAGCAAAAAATAAAAAATTCATTTCAGATTTATTAATGTTAAATAAATAACATGTCAGCATTCCGTTAATACATGTAGGATTAAATTCAATTAAAAAAAATCATTAATCACGTCAATATTTTCCATCCAACACTTAACAGAAATGACTATTTTGACAAAAGGTTGAAAGATTGAGGACCAATTTAACACAGTTGAAAGGTTTGGGACCAATTTGACACAAAGGTCAAGAGGATCAAAACGACATTTAAACCTTAGTATTTTCAGGTATTTGGCGTGGCATAAAATCTTAGTCAAACCAAAAATAATTTGGGTCAACCAGAAAAATATAGTTATGAGTAGCGTTCACGCCTAACAAAAACAAAAAAAGGTAAAACATTTTCTCTCTTCAAACAAAAGCCTTCAACCCCTTCACACTGTCCACAACAAACACTTCCAGACATGAAAATGTGTTTTAAGCAAGTTTGTTAAAATCGGGATCCTACACAGGATCGTTGGAGGACTTCATGAATCGGATCGTAGGATCGGATCGTGGATCGTAAGATCCTACTTATTTGTCGGAAAAAGTGTAAAAACACATTAATAATGGCTTTGTATGTTAAATGTTCATTAGAATTATGATATTATCCATAAAAAAAATAATAATAAAATAAAGAGTTTTGCTTCAAGATAATGTAATTCGTACCATACATGACGTTGATACATCGCTATTCGCTACATCTATATTGACAAAAGATATATGCTTAATTCTCAACACAATTTATCCAAAAAGTTAATAAGTAATTACTAATTAGTTAGTAATTAAGTACAAAATAAGTGAAATAGTGAATAATTATATTAAGTAGCAACAGCATATAAGTCATAAGCTAAACATTCAATCATCTATTCTAAGATTCCTATCATCATAATCATCATAATCTGAATCTAAAGAATTCATTTCATCATCATTGTCTTGGCCAGCATCATCAACATCCATAGGGTAAATCATCAAAATCCCTATATCTCTCAAATCCAGACGGTGGACCGTTATCATCATTAGATTCGTCACTAACTTGATGAACTGCCACATCTTTTCCTTTTTCAATAGTTCTAATGCCCTCATCATCACCTAACTGGCAGTAACAATGTGTAGGTTTAGGGATTTTGGTATTTAGATTTTGGGAGCTGAGTATTATGTGGGGTGTGGTTGGATTTTAATTGAGAATAGAGAGAGATTTTTTTTGTCATTTCACAAGTTTTTTTGGCTAAAAAACTGGTTTTAATCATTTGGATTGTTTTTATATATTAGGCTCGTGTACTTCTCATTATCCCATAATTTAAATTGGCCCAAATAGCATGTTTAGTGGGATCGGAGTAGGATCGTAGGATCTTAAGATCCTACCGATCCTACCGATCCTATCGATCCTACTACCGATTCTATTGGGGTGTGCGATCCTACCCCGATCCGGCTATTTTTCGAAATGTGGGATCGTAGGATCGTAAGATCCTACGATCCGAATCCCGATTTTAACAACCATGGTTTTAAGTAGAGATACAACACATTTGGTTAGTAAGCCCCAGTTTTGTATCTCTACTTAAAAGTTAAAACACATTTTGCAGTTTTCTAGGCATGAAAATGAGTTTTCGTATGGTAACTCTTTTTTGGACACTCAGAATGCATTCTTTGTTTCTTATTTTTTGAAACAAAGATGAAAATCTAGCTAGCTCTCATTCATATATATATATATATATATATATATATATTGCTTTATATATGCGCTGCTTCCCCCTCTGGTATCAGAGCCAAGTTCATCTTCATCTTTTGTTGGTGGTTGTGTTAATATCTGTGTTGCTTTTATTCTTCTTTTCTTGGTTATCAGTTCTTTGTGTTTTCTTCATAATCTTGATATTGTCTATCCCTTGCTATTAAACTATCTATCTCAAATCTGTGTACCCTCACCCAAACAGTGAGTCCTTTTCCAAACAATAAGTCCCGAGTGTAGAGGCATGAGCGGTGGGCATGAGCGGACAGGGTATAGGAAGTGAGAGAACCTAGCATTTTAGTAAGAGAGAAAACATTAAAAAGATTAAAAAAGATAAACATAATAAATTGGTAAACTTGAAAATGTTTAATAAACTTCGCAGATCTAATTCAACCATTAGCTCTAGATCAGGATCTAGCAGCTTGGCAACCTTAAGTGACATTGTCCATGAAGAAGACGAAACTCTTCCTCATTCTGATTTGGATCTCCAAAATTGGAGTCTTCCAAAAATTAATAAAAAAGAGGTTTATAGAACCTCATGGGCTGATAGTGTGTTCAAATTTGAGCACAAAGTAAAAACTGTTGAACGAGCTTATGCTCTTAATAAAAATAAAGAAGAATGTCTTTTGTTCCGAAAATCGGAAATGAAAACATTTAAAAATAATGGTTTTAAATTCATCCACATAGGACTAATTCAAGTTGGAATTAAACCCCTCACTAGACGAGGAATCAATGCCTCTGTCTTGTTAAGACTTTTAGATGCTCGATTTACAAATGAAGGTCAAGCGCGTCTAGGAATGGTCGAAGCAAATCTCGGCCATGGTCCAATATGGTTTAATGCTAACCCTGATTTAACAATAAGTCTTGATGATGGTGCTCCTGAAAAAGCACTCACCCTAAGAATAAATACTTCTGGATATCACATGATAGAAGGAAGTCGTCCTCTTGCTTTAGTATACAGAATATACTATAAGTTGTTTAAAACAAATTTAAATCCTCAAGCTTTAATAAAAGATCCTCAAGAACAAACTTTACTGCTTCAAGCTAGTAGAGAAGACATTAATATTAATGTCCCCAAAATGATTAAATGGGAAGATATTAAACTTCCTGATGAATGGGATCTCCCAAAAGAGATGCCACCCACAATTCAAACCCCAATAAACATTGCTGAACAAGATAACTTAGAATCTGTTGTACAATACCACGATGGTACTGTAAAGATTAAGTTTGACCATAGCAAACCTAGAATACCTCCTTTAATAAAATATCAAAGTTCTAGACACTCATTTTCTGGTTCTTCTTCAACTAGTAAAAGAGACCAAGATCTAGAAAAAGAAAAGGATTTAGAAAAATATCTAAATGAATTAAATCTTAATAAACAAAAAGAAAAGAATAAAAACTTAGATATTAAACAAAAAGGTGTTAAATCAACATCTTCTCAAGTTGAATCAGCCTATTATACGGTTGATAATAATAATAATAATAATAATAATAATAATAATAAAACAAATGAAGCTGTTGGATCTGATAATGAATCACTAGAACCAACACCCTCAGAAATGTATGGTGAAGATAACCAATTAAATGTTATTAAAAAACCTTTTGAAATAAATTGGGAAATGTTAAATTCAGAATTTGATTCTGAGAAAAACAAGGGTCGTCGCGAAAAACATCGCAAAACCCACAATAAAGAAAGAAAAACAATTAATTTATAATAAATGGAAAATAGTAATGCAAGATTTAAGAAGAGAAATTCACTTCTTTGATTTTGTTGATAATTACTATCCAAAACTCAAAAAATTAAATGTAGTTACTAAATCCCAATGGATAAAACATGACAAAACATCAACAACGTTGAATCCTCCCATCCCCCAAAAGAAAGTATTCTAATAAACGTTGGAAAAGATGAAAAAAATTTAGTAAAAGCCTCCCCTTTTAAAAGTTCCTCCTACTAAGTCCAGAAAAGGATGAAGAAAGAAAAATAATTGAACAAAATAACTATACCAATAAATGTTTAAATGTTATTGGTGATCAACTTGATAAAATTGAAACTAAAATTGATTCAATCAATATTGAGTCAAAACCAGTCAAAACAGACATTCCTTTAATAAAAACTCAAGAATTAAAGCCAAATCTAAGTCTTAAAACTAGTCAAACAAAAACTAGGGAAAAGATAGATCAAATGTTAAAAGATTTAAACAAAGTAAAGGATGAACCCTCTACTTCCAAATTAAATGTAATAAACAAAGACATAGTAACTATTGAAACATGTTCTTCAAACTCAGAAGCCACTTCTGATGAAGAAATTAATAAACTTGAAAAAGCCTTTGGGAAACTCCAAAGAATCTATAATAAAAAACCAAACCCAACAACTTTCACAAAAAATTGGTATCCAAGGCCAACACCTCCAGATATGCAATTTGAAGAAAGAAGTTTTCAGCACCAATTCTCGGTGTCTGCGGATAAACTTTATGAGTGGAACATTGATGGACTTTCTGAGCAGGAAGTTCTTAATAAACTCAGCCATTTAACTATGGTAGCTAATAGTTATATGACTAATCATCAATTAAATCACATTGAAATAGTTGATTTATTAGCCACAGGTTTCTCTGGAAAACTAAAATCTTGGTGGGAAAAACATCTCACTGAAGAATCTAGAGAATTAATAAAAAATTCTGTTAAAAGAGACGAAGAAGGCAATCCTCTCTTCGATGAAAGAATAGGAATGGGAATTCCTGATGGAGTTAATACTCTTGTTTTCACAATAATAAGACATTTTATTGGCCAACCTAGTAACATTACCTCTAGGATCCACGACCAATTAAGTAATCTTAAATGTCCAACCATGAGTGACTTTAGATGGTATGAAGATGTCTTTACCTCTAGAGTTATGCTAAGAGATGATAGTAACAAACCATTTTGGAAAGAAAAATTCATTGATGGTTTACCTAATCTTTTTGCCCATAAAATTAGGACAGTATTAAGCAACTCCAATGGGATCATTGATTATGATACCCTAACTTATGGAGATATAATAAGCACAATCAAACAAGAAGGTTTGAAAATGTGTATTGAACAACGTATTTCCAAACAGCAATATGATTGTCATAACCCCATTTTTACCCCCGGGATTTTCTCGAGTGTCGGCGCGCAAAACGAGACAGCCCGAACCAAGCCGGTCTGATCCGACGAGGGCTCTCCGCATCAAATACTCCCAAGAAGAAGGTCCGAGACACATTTCCCAAGGTTTGACCAAGTTTGACTAGGGTTGACCGAAGTTTGACCGAGGTTTGACCGAGCTGTTTCCAGCCCGACTAGGGTCCGCCTTGCCCAGAAACCCTTGAAATGAAGTCCGGGGTACATTTCCAAGAGTTTGGAGAGCTTTGACCAAATCGACCAAGTTTGACCAAGGTTGACCAAGTTTGACCAAGGTTTGACCGGACCATTGACCAGACCAAAAACCGTATCGAACTGACCACCCCTTGACCAAGGTATAGAGAATATCAAGAGCTTCGATTCCGTACTTTACGGGTCGAAAACGGACGAGAAACGAGAGAGTTGTGGCCAAAACTGCGAAAAAACGGTCCGATACTTAGCCAAATTTTTGGTAAGTATTGTTGACAAAACAGCCTATTTGGGAGGCAACGTTTGCGCAAAGATTCTCTCCGACCCGCTGCAACTTGGTCCGCGAGCCAAGACCCTTAGGCAAGAGGTTCACTTCAGCTACCACACGCAACTTTCGGATCGTCAAGAGCTCCTCCGGTCAAGCCGGAATCTCAGTCAGAAAGATGACCCCTTGGCATAAGGAACATTCCGACGGCCTCCGTTCGCAAGATCATATCTTGCGAACCCAAGCTCGCCTCTGTGCAAGGCCTGTACCGTTGAAAAAGTAGGTAGCGCAAGCTTTCCGACGATACCAAGATCGTCGAAATCCAACATCGGGAGCTACGTCTACCACGCGCGTGAAAACAGGCCGACGAAATAAGGCTGTGCTGAAATTTCCGGAATTTTCCCACCGACGTTGCCGCGCTTGCGCACAGAGTCTTCCTGACTCGCAACAAGTTGATCTGCGAGCCCGGGCACATTGGAAAGAGGACACATCCATGCACGACGTGGAACTCTCGGATCGCCAAGAATTTATCGGGGTCAGCCGGAATCCTGATCGGAAAACTGCCCTCAAACGGACCAAAAACACCCCGGTGGACTCTGCTCGCGGGGCCATATCTCACGAGTCCAAGCTCGGATTCCCGCGAATCCGGAACCTTGCAAAAATAGGCAGCGCAAGCTTTCCGACGGTACCAAGAACGTCAAAATCCGACATCGGGAGCTAGGTCAAATATGCGCGCGAACTGGGACAAGATTTGAGAAAAAACGCGCTGGGAGCAAAACGCATTTTTTCTCCCGGACAGCCGCCTTCGCGCGCAGAGTCTTTCCTGCTCGCAACAAGTTGATCCGCGAGCCCGGGTGCGTTGGAAAGATAATGACTCCGGCTACGTCGTGGAACTCTCGGTTCGCCGATAAGCATCCCCCGTTTGACCGGAATCTTCACCGGAAGAGTGCACGAAAACAGCTCCGATACCCCGACTTCCGGGAGCCATAACTCCCTCGTCCGAACTCCGATTCGCGCAAACTTTATATCGTTGGAAAGAGGACGTCGAGAGCTTTCCGACGATATGCCGCATGACCCAGTTTTGAGTTCCAGAAGACCTCCAAAACTGCCCCCGAAAATCGGATAAAAAAGGGTACGCGCACGGAAATCGAGGAGGATTCGAGGGGCTGCTGGCGTGGAAGGATAAGACTGCCACGTGGCAGTACCACAACTCGCGCAGGACCGTCATGCGCCGCGCATGATGGTGCTGCGCGAGGCGTGCACGGTTTTCTATAAAACCGACCCTCCCCCCCCTCATTTGCACATAGTTTTTGCTCGGGCACTAGGCCTTCTAGAGCTTAGTTTAGGCAGAAAATAGGGGTTTAGGGGGTTTTAGGAGGGGGTTTTTGGGGTAGTTTTAGAGAGAGAGACTCCTCTCTAGGTAATCTCTCTCTCTCTCTAGGCTCTTTCTCTCTCTTCTTTTTCTTTAGGGATTTTGGGGGGTTTTTAGAGTGAGAAGCACCTATTAGGTGCTTCTCTCTCTAACCTCCCCTCATCTTCCCACTCCTCTCTCTCTCTCTCTCTCTTTCTCTTACATTCTTTAGTTCATTTATTTCATTCATGCTTTACTAGTTTCTTATTTGTCCATTTATTGCTTTATTTACATTTCCTTGTCATTTATTGCTTTATTTACATTTCCTTGTCATTTATCGCTTTCTTTACATTTCTAGTCATTTATCGCTTTCTTTACATTTCTAGTCATTTATCGCTTTATTTACATTTTATACGCACTTGTGAATATTTGTTGTGATTATCCCCCCCCTCCCCCGGTGTGTTTTAGTACGGCAATATTGAGTGGCTTTGGCGGCTCGCGTAAGTCCTCTAACAAAGGCCGTTGACAACCATGTTAGCCCACGAGGTCTTGACCCGAAAAATACACCGGTTTCCTCGTGTTTTAGTACGGCAAATATTGAGTAGCTTTGGCTCAGTTGCGTAAGTCCTCTAACAAAGGCCGTAACAACCTTGTTAGCCTACGAGGTATTTGACCCGAAAAATACATCCCCATGTGTTAAATAACGTCATTTATCGCTTTATTTACATTTACTACGTTGTAAATATTATATTGTGGATATTGTCATTTTCCCATTTTTCTTCCCTTGTGATTTGGGCGTGATAATCCCGATTGGTCGTGGTGGACTATGTAAGACCTCAAAGAGGCATTAACCACCACGTAA